>CM042542.1:6312500-6325000 GCA_023630585.1 Cranoglanis bouderius | reverse complement strand
CTTTACTCATCTAATTCATCATCAGTACCACATTACATTTCCACAGTAATGTACCCAGTGGCAGAATTTATATGAACACAATATAGATTGTGTGCTTATAATGGCTGTGTTTGCATCCTGCTGTAGCTGCAGGCATTAACAACATGATTATGTATTATACACTTGATATATTGCTACGTTTACTTTTGCCACCATAACATGTCTTACGTCAGTGTGCCACAGAAGCCTTCTCTCTTTCAATATCACTCTGGCTCTCCCTCTAACATTCCAGTTTTCCCTTTAGCCAGACTATGGTTAGAAGGTTGTGTCAAATCTCATAGATTTATATACGTCGACTGGAGTAATTGATTCTTACAACAGAATCAAACATTTCACTCGGGGTGACTGTACATGGTCAAATTGTTGAGTAATTAGCTGCATGTTGCAAGTACAAATCATAAATTCATTAGCTAGCCCAATGGTAAATGCTCCAGTATGCTGCCCAGTCCAATGTTGTGCTCAGCCAGATAGAAAAGAGCAGAACATCCAGTATATCAGCATGTTTTTGGGAATTAAGAGAAAACCAGAGAACCCAGAAGAAACCCACATAGACAGAAGTATAATAGAAATTATACAGTTATACTAAGCATATACTAATAGCCAATACATTTGTTAGCTTATATAATAATGTGAAATGAGAAGCAAATGTCAATGCCAAGGTTTGTTTTAGACGTAATTTAAGTAATTAAATTAAACAGAAACAATACATTAAAAAGGCTATTTTTTTTTTCTTAATTGCACATGGAGTACAATCAAGCATAATGAATTGATACTAAACACTTTTGTTTGCACATAATTATTCTGACCTTCAAAAATCTTGTTCCACTCTTTTCTTTCTAATCAGGGCTTTCTGAATGAAAATACACACAAAAGTTTACAACCACATGGTTACCACTTGCAGTGCTGTCAAGGCCATTGTTTTCTTCTGAAATGGATGTAATATGGGAGGGTTGTTGGGCTTTTTTTGGTCTGCATGTTGAAGGTTGGGCATTTTGCATAAGCCTGCCTCTAAGCTAGATGCATTATACATGAACATAACGTTCCTAGAAATTTTGTGAAGTCTTGCTCCTGCAGTCATGTCTGTGGCACTACTTAGCCATTGTTTGTATTCCTGTCTCTCTCTGGTTTTGACCCTAGCTTTTGCCTGTTTGGTTCAAGGCTGTTTGCTGTTCACATGACCTTTTGTTAGTTTGTGGTTTACAAGTATTTTCTTATCTTCTGGTTTTGTTTGCTTGTGTGTCTTATTGTAAAACACCCTATACTTGCATCCCACTATCTGCAAGTCAAGACAAATTTTTAATACTTTTAAGCAATATTTAGGTTTAACTCATTTTTGGCACAAAATTCAGACAGAACCTCATAATTCATTTTCTTTATGTAAGATAATATATGTAATAACAGCATACGATTTTAGGACCTTGTCATGAGAAACTACAATATATACAGTGCTGTGAAAAACTATTTGCCCCCATCCTGATTTCTTCTGTTTTTGTGTATATCTCATACTTAATTGTGTCAGAAATTAAAACAAAATCTAAGATAAAACAAAGGCAACCTGAGTAAACACAAAATACAGTGGCCTGTGTGTAAATGTATTTGCCCCCATAGTTACTAATTTCCCAAATCTATGAAACTGCATTCATAATAGGGTTCAGCTGGACTAGACGCAACCAGGCCTGATTACTGCAAACCCTATTCAATCAAATCAACACTTAAATAGAACTTTTTCAACAGCATGAAGTTGGTTAAAAGGTCTTACCCAGTAACGCACTATGCCAAAGTTTAAAAAAATTCCAGAAATGATGAGGAAGAAGGTGATTGAAATACATCAGTCTGGGAAGGATTTCAAAGGTATTTCAAAGGCTCTGGGACTCCAAAGAACCACAGGTTTGCCAGAACACACTTTGATGATCCTCAAACCTTTTGGGAGAATATTCTGTGGATTGATGAGTCGAAAGTGGAACTGTTTGGAAGACAGGGGTCTCGTTACATCTGGCGTTACCCAAACACAGAATTCC
Organism: Cranoglanis bouderius; assembly: GCA_023630585.1. Taxonomy (NCBI): domain Eukaryota; kingdom Metazoa; phylum Chordata; class Actinopteri; order Siluriformes; family Cranoglanididae; genus Cranoglanis; species Cranoglanis bouderius. The sequence goes on along the minus strand of CM042542.1, from coordinate 6,322,943 downwards.
AAAAAAAGAACATCATACCTACAGCCAAGCATGGTGGTGGAAGTGTGATGGTGTGGGGATACCTTGCTGATTCAGGGCCTGGGCAACTTGCAATAATTGAGGGAAACATGAATTCTGCTCTCTACCAGAAAATCTTAAAGGAGAATGTCTGGTCTTCAGTCCGTAAGTTGAAACTCAAGCGCAACTGGATTATGCAGCAAGACAATCATCCAAAGCATAGGAGTAAGTCCACCTCTGAATGGTTAAAAAAAAGCACAATTAATGTTTTGGAGTGGCCTAGTTAAAATCCTGATTGAAGCAACTGAGATGCTGTGGCAGGATCTTAAACGGGCAGTTCATGCTCAAAAACCCTCCATTGTGGCTGAACTAAAGCAGTTCTGCAAAGAAGAGTGGGCCAAAATTCCACCACAGTGCTGTGAAAGACTGATCTCCAGTTATTGCAAGCATTTGGTTGTAGCTATCACTGCTAAAGGTGGCACAACCAGATTTTAAGTTTAAGAGGGCAATTAGTTTTTCCCATGAGTGAAAGGTGTTTGATCACTTTTTTTTTTTTTGCTTCAATAAAAAAATGAATAAATGAAAACTGCACTGTGTGTTTACTCAAGTTGCCTTTGTTTTATGTTGTATTTCATTTGTAACAACAAAGAGAGGACTCAGTCTGGACTGAGATGTTCATAAAGCAAGTGATGGTCAGGTGTCAACAAACCTTTGGCCATTAAGTGTATCCTGAGAAACTGTGATGACAAATGTACTGTATTATGGCTTTTTTTTAAAGATGTTACTTTGTGAATATAATAGTCATGAGGCTTTCAGTGCACTGTAGGGTTTAGTAGGGGAAAAGTTTTTGGAAAGGCCAATGGGGTACTTTTACCAAGGCAACCCTCCCTGTCTGCTCCTCCCATCTCTCTCTCTCTCTCTCTCTCTCTCTCTCTCTCTCTCTCATAACCCACAAATCTGCTCCTGTCAGGTAAAGCCTGGCTGAACTGTGGTGACTGACTCTACTCTGTGTGTGTGTGTGTGTGTGTGTGTGTGTGCTCATCAATCTGGAATGGAGAAACAAATTGGTTGGTTTTCACTGCTCTGCGTCCTGTCCTGTGGGATCTCCAAGGCAACCTGTCAGAATCCCCATGTGTCACTCACGCACCCTTAAGCATACAGTGTTTTCATGCACATGCAAACAAAGTGCACACACACTCACAAACACACAGACACACACACATACACAAAGTCTGAAGGGGACTTTTTTCCACTTTTGTGTGAGTCCATATAGCTGCATGTGTATACTTGCATGTGGGTCTGTGTGTATCAGTACCACTTTGAATTGGAGCAGTAATGAACCATGATATGAGGTGGATGTGGCTGGAACACAGCAGGTCGTGGCCAATTTGCTCCTAGCCGCAGCGCCACGGCACACATCACACATCCGGATGCGTCTTTAAACCTGGACGACACGGCGGGGGAGAGAACAAACGGCGACACGCACGTCGTTTTATCATTTCCTTCACAGCAAAGATCAAGCTCTCGGTTTTGCTCTACAGGGGCCTGCGTTAACAAAGCCATCGTTTTAATGCAATTTCACAGTGTAACACACATCATAACATCACAATGCAATGTTCATTTGCTAATGTCCACTTTGTCTGAACCAATACTCCCCAACATTAAAGCCAGTGGTTTTTTCAACTTAGTACATAGACAAGATTTTTTTTGTACTAAAAAAAGAACAGAAAATCACAGGGCAGCTGTGTTAGAACCTTTTTGTGATTTTTCAGCAAAGGTATTTGTAAAGTATGCTCTGAGTATGAAACAAACCATCATGGGGCATGCTGTTTTAGGAAAGTAATGAACAACAGGGTAGCGCAATGCACCCTGATGCGAAGCAAATTACAAAATACAGTCACCACCCAAAGTTGATTATTTTCCAATAACAGCATGTCCCAAAGAGCTTTATTACTCTTATACCACAGCAGTTTGCCAATGACGCATGTTTTTTTTTTTTTTTTATCATTCTATAGTTAAGTTGAAGGTTGTAGAAGATCAGTAAAACAAGTTAGTTCTTTTACTTACACTTACATTATAACAGCTATATTATTCCCCCACATCCAATATTTGAATTTCTTTTAATATCTTTTGAGACAAAATAACGCAGTTTGTCATCAGCAAATAAGTGTGTGTGGTGTCCTGCAATGGACCGGTATCCCATCCAGGGTGTATTCCCACCTCCCACCCAGTCTTCCCAGGAAAGGTCGGTTAAGACATCGGACTACTTATGAGAAGGTTGTGAGTTCAAATCCCAGCAGTGGCAGCTTGACAGCAAGGCCCTTAACTCTCTTAAAGGATGAGATAAATGAGATAATAAGATAAATGTAAGTTGCTCTGGATAAGGTTGTCTGCCAAATGTCATAAACGTCTGCCTTGACCAGGATAAAGATCAATCAATGAACAAACATTTATGTTCTAACAACTGACTTCCATTATAAGCGAGACTTGAGTAAACAGGATTTCTGGTCTTATTCCAGTATAGTATAGACAATGTATCAAACTTTGGCCAGTTTTGTAATGAACCACACACTACCATACGGATACGCCTCTGCTCTGTGTGTGCAGACTTTGCATGTTCTCCCCATGCTTCAGGGGTTTCCTCCGGGTACTTCGGTTTCCTCCCCCAGTCCAAACACATGCGCTGTAGGCTGATTGGCATTTCCAAATTGTCCGTAGTGTGTGAATGTGTGTGTGTATTTGTGCCCTGTGATGGTTAGTACCCTGTCCAGGGTGTCCCCTGCCTTGTGCCCAGAGTTCCCTGGGATAGGCTCCAGGCTCCCCCACGACTCTGTGTAGGATAAGCAGTATGGAAGATGGATGGATGGTTCTATTCATAAAATGGCCATGCATTTGAGTGTACAGTATGTCTGTGCATTCCTAGGTTATTTTCAGCAAAAAAATGAGTCATTGGGAAACTCCCCTTTCTCCCAATACCACCTAAACTTACACTAGAATAAGTACAACATGTCTGTGTGTGACAGGTTATGTAACGCTGAAATATAAGAAAGTGTCCCACAAATCATGCACTAAACATCATTCTGTCTAAACAAGTTGCTCGTTAATACATTTTTTTAAAAAGTATTCTTTTTAGCACTTTTCTTGCTCTGCTTTTCTGTCTTTTTTACTTTATCGGTGGAATCGCAGAAAGTTTTCAGCACCATGGAGAGCGCTTCGGTCTCAACACGAGTGAGTGAAAAGGCGAATGGTGAGAAGTGTGTGTAAAGATGTCCAGCTCCAGGCTTTGTTAGGCTTTGCATGTTGTTGTTTTGCTCGTGTGTGCATGTGCTTCTGCATGTGTATGCTGATTTGTGAGTATGTTTTGCAAGAGTTTGCAGTCCTCATTTGTGTGTGTGTGTGTGTGTGTGTGTGTGTGTGTGTGTGTGTGTGTGTGTGTGTGTGTGTGTGTGTGTGTGTGTAGATGGTGACAGCACGCCAGGTGTCCCCTCAGCAGGAGCTCCAGAGTAAACAGCAGTAAATGCAGAGAGGGTGCTGACAAGCACTGACCTTATCCACTTCTCTAAACTCCATCTCTCCATCCACTCATCTGCACGTACGCTCTCCATCCTATTCCTCTCAGCAGGGCCAGGCTACTACACATCTGCCCACATTTGTCAAGGGTAAGATAAATCCTTTATGAGAGAGAGAGAGAGATGCCCGGATACAGGTCTTTCTCACTGAGCACAATGTCTTGAGTAAGAGTCAAATTGGATTTCTGCCCAACCACCGCACTACCGACCACATTTACACATTACATACCCTAGTCAACCAGCACGTACACCAAAAACACAAAGGCAAAATCTATGCATGTTTTGTTGATTTTAAAAGGCTTTTGACTCTATTTGGCACAATGGTCTATACTACAAAATGCTCCAATCTGGCATAGAGGGCAAAATGTATGACATAATTTAAATCTATGTACTCAGACAACAGGTGCAGAGTAAAAATTGGCAATAAAAGAACAGATTTCTTCACCCAAAGATGTGGATTTAGACAGGGCTGCAATTTGAGCCTAACCCTATTCAACATATACATTAACGAGTTAGCAGTGTTACTGGAACAATCTGCAACACCTGGCCTCACTTTAAATAATTCTGATGTGAAATTCCTCTTCTATGCAGATGACCTGGTGCTGCTGTCAGCCACCGCACAAGGGCTACAGCAGCCACCGGACCTGCTGGAGAACTACTGGAGAACAACTGGGCCCTGACATTCAATCAGACAAAAAAAAAAATTTTAATTTTTTTTTTTTTTAAAAAGCCAGATTACAGGAAACCAGGTATAACTTCACTCTGGGAAACACTGCCCTAGAAAAACCAGCAAAGCTTTCTATGCCAATAAAGGTTAAAATCCCCGTCACAATTTGGTGCAAAATGTTTGACAGTATTATTATGCCTATAGCTCTTTATGGATGTGAAGTGTGGGGCCCACTCTGTCAGGCTGACTACTCTAGATGGGACAAACAGCCCATAAAATCCCTGCATGCAGTATTCTGTCCAAACGTTCTGAGAGTCCTGAAAAGAACACCAACTGAGGTATGCAGAGCTAAATTAGGCAGATATCCCTTATTTCTAAATATTCAAAAACGATCTCTTACATTCTGGGCTCATCTTAAATCAAGCTCCCCTAATACACTTCAAAACGAAGCCCTTAAAACCCAAGAGCTAAGCCTTAAAACCAGTCCCCTCTGTCAGCTAGTTTTGAAACTCACAAACCCACCAACCAGTTTCAGACCAGCTCGACTAAACAAAACCAAATTAGAATAAACCATATCTGGACCACTGGGAAAGTGAAAGTAAAAACCAAAGTAAACTAGAATGTTATCGGGTCCTAAACAGAATGTATGAGCTGGCAGCATACCTCTTCAGAGTCAGAGATACAAAACAGAGACAGATCCTTACAAAATCCAGGCTCAGAGATCACGGCCTAGCCATGGAGAAAGGCAGACACAAGCTAACATGGCTTCCAAAGGAAGAAAGAGTGTGCTGTCACTGTAAAACTGGTGAGGTTGAGACAGAGACACACTTTCCCCTTCACTGTAATACCTTCCTTAACACAAGAGAAAAATACTTTGAAAAATTCTCTAAGCTCTTACCACATATTTCCAGCCTATCAGAAACAAGCCAAATGCAGGTGCTACTGAGGGAGGGCAGTCAAGCACCTGTTGCAGCAAAATTCATCTCTGAGCTGCACATGCTCAGAAACCAACTAATGCTCTGATCATATTTCACTGGACAATTGTACACACTCATACTGCTTATATACTTATTTCTAATTTACCTTATTGTATTGTATTTTATTTTATTTTATGGCATTAATGTACATAATTATTGTAACATTTATCCTACACTGGCAGCTTGCATTTTGTCACTTTATTTTTCATTTTTATTTATGTTTACATTTTTTATTTACTTATTTTTGTAATTATTACTATTTTTATTATTATTCCTATTATCATTTTTATTTTATTCTACTCCATTATTATTGTTGTTTTTTTAATTCTCCTTTCTTATCTCTATTGATGCTTTGGCAATATTGTATGTAAACAATCATGCCAATTAAATACTTTGATTTGAACTGAATTGAGACAGAGAGAGGGTATAGAAGAGAAAGATAAAAATCAGCCAGGGCCTTGTCATTCTGTATGTGTAGACAAGCCTCCACTCTGAGACATGAGAGAAAGAATGTACAGCCGTGGCCAAAAGTTTTGAGAATGACACAAATATTAATTTTCACAAAGTCTGCTGCTTTTATGATGGCAATTTGCATATACTCCAGAATGTTATGAAGAGTGATCAGATGAATTGCAATTAACTTCAAAGTCCCTCTTTGCCATGAAAATGAACTTAATCCCAAAAAAACATGTCCACTGCATTTCAGCCCTTCCACAAAAGGACCAGCTGACATCATGTCAGTGATTCTCTCGTTAACACAGGTGAGAGTGTTAATGAGGACAAGGCTGGAGATCACTCTGTCATGCTGATTGAGTTAGAATAACAGACTGGAAGCTTTAAAAGGAGGGTGGTGCTTGAAATTATTGTTCTTCCTCTGTTAACTATGGTTACCTGCAAGGAAACACGTGCAGCCATCATTGCTTTGCACAAAAAGGGATTCACAGGCAAGGATATTGCTGCTAGTAAGACTGCACCTAAATCAACCATTTATCGGATCATCAAGACCTTCAAGGAGAGAGGTTCAGCTGTTGTGAAGAAGGCTTCAGGGCGCCCAAGAAAGTCCAGCAAGTGCCAGGACCGTCTCCTAAAGTTGATTCAGCTGCGGGATCGGGGCACCACCAGTGCAGAGCTTGCTCAGGAATGGCAGCAGGCAGGTGTGAGTGCGTCTGCACGCACAGTAAGGCGAAGACGAGGATGGCCTGGTGTCAAGAAGGGCAGCAAAGAAGTCACTTCTCTCCAGGAAAAACATCAGGGACAGATTGCTATTCTGCAAAAAGTACAGGGATTGGACTGCTGAGGACTGGGGTAATGTCATTTTCTCTGATGAATCCCCTTTCCGATTGTTTGGGGCATCTGGGAAAAAAGCTTGTCCGGAGAAGAAAAGGTGAGCGCTACCATCAGTCCTGTGTCATGCCAACAGTAAAGCATCCTGAGACCACTCATGTGTGGGGTTGCTTCTCAGCCAAGGGAGTGGGCTCACTCACAATTTTGCCTAAGAACACAGCCATGAATAAAGAATGGTACAAAAATATCCTCAGAGAGCAACTTCTCCCAACCATCCAAGAACAGTTTGGTGACGAACATCCAGCATGATGGGGCACCTTGCCACAAAGCAAAAGTGATAACGAAGTGGCTCGGGGAACAAAACATCGACATTTTGGGTCCATGGCCAGGAAACTCCCCATACCTTAATCCCATTGAGAATTTGTGGTCAATCCTAAAGAGGCGGGTGGACAAACAAAAACCCACAAACTCTGACAAACTCCAAGCATTGATTATGCAAGAATGGGCTGCCATCAGTCAGGATGTGGCCCAGAAGTTGATTGACAGCATGCCAGGGCGAATTGCAGAGGTCTTGAAAAAGAAGGGTCAACACTGCAAATATTGACTCTTTGCATAAACTTCATGTAATTGTCAATAAAAGCCATTGACACTTATGAAATGCTTGTGATTATACTTCAGTAACAGTAACATCTGACAAAAAGTTCTAAAAACACTGAAGCAGTAGACTTTGTGAAAATTAATATTTGTGTCATTCTCAAAACTTTTGGCCACGGCTGTATGAATGTGAAATTGATACAAGGCAAAAAGCAAACAGATGGAAAAGGAAGAGGAAGAAAGACAGTGAACCATGAGAGGAATCAGAGGCAACACCTGATGGAAATTAGATCAGGAATTTCCTGAAGAGAAAAAGCTTAAGGGGGTAATGTACGGTACAGTACTGAACAGCAATTGGAAACACAACAACAAAACCAAAATCACAACAGCAAAACCAAAAACATGAGCAAAACAAAAACACAACAGCAAAACCATGACAGCAAAATAAAAAAAACATGATAGCAGATTTGAAAAACAGCAAAACCAAAGACACAACAGCATTAACTCAAAACAGAAAGGGCGCGGTCCTTATTGAACATCACATCCTCATTGCTGATTGGCTACAGCATGCATCGATCTGAGAGATGGTGAGTTTGCTGTTTGTGTTTTTTGTTTTGTCATTGTATTCTAAATTCACTATTTTATTTTTGGTTTTCTTGTGTTTCTGAGTATGTTGTTGTGTTTTTAGATTTTCTGTCATAATTTTGGCTTTGATGTCATGTTTTAGGCTTTACATTTACAGCATTTGGCAGACGCCCTTATCCAGGGCGACTTACATTTATGTCATTTATACAACTCAGCAGTTGAGGGTTAAGGGCCTTGCTCAAGGGCCCAACAGTGGCAGCTTGGCAGTGCTGAGATTTGAACTCATGACCTTCTGATCAGTAGTCCAACGTCTTAACCACTGAGCTACCACCGCCTTTGATGTCGTGTTTTTGGTTTTGATGTGTTTTTGGTTCTGCTGTCGCAGTTTCAGTTTGTTTGACTTACAGGCCACCGTAGTAATGAAGAAAGATGGCATGATGAGAGTTGAAAGCCTGGAGATACCAGAGCAGCAGCACATGTCAGTTAAACAGGGACAATGTATAGTGTTTACATTGGGGGAAATGACAGGAATGAAGTGAGGAAAGCATGATGGGGTAAAAAAAAATTTTTAAAAAAAACAGTAAGAAAAAAAGGTGGGAGTGCCTGTGAGCTCCTCCAGGAGAGGTGAAGCGGCCAAGCCTGAATAAATTAGAGGGAGCAGCCCTCGGCTCAGTGGAAATTCATTTCCGTGTCTGGGCAGACACTGAGGAAACCTGGAGAGCCTGAAGGTCAACCTCACACCCCCTCGGCAAATCAGCCAGCTGCCTGAGAGAGAGAAAGAGTGAGATCTGACGAAGAGGAGAGCAAGGTAAAAGAGGGCTGGAGGGATCAGTGGGTCCACTTGACCCCCTCATTAGCCCAGCCTACTCTAATTAGCACTAAGCTAAGTGCCAGTAATTAGCCGCATTGTGTCACCTGCAAAAGGCCGCACACGATCTTTGCATGTTGCTATGGCTACCAAGGGAGAAGAATAGAGAGGAGGAGAGAAAGAGAGAGTGATGCGAAACGACACAAACAAAGCATCAAGGGACTGGTCGGGACACAAAAACAAGCCTGGACACAGCACACATGGACATAATATGTGTTTTTTCAGAAACTGTGATTAAAAAGTAATGTCCTAATTTTTAAGTAAAAGTTATTAAAGAGAGACTTGTGATTTTCTGCCACTACTTTTAGCTGCTTTGACTGTTTTTAGCTCTATGACATCAATTTGTTTTTGTTAAGGATGCATTGATATTGATACTGGTATCGGGTATCAGTCTGATAACGTGCATTTACTCGAGGAGCCTGGAGCCTATCCCAGGGAGCTTGGGGCACGAGGCTGGGGACACCCTGGACGGGGTGCCAACCCATCACAGGGCACAATCACACACACATTCACACATAGCCTACAACGCATATCTTTGGACTGGGGGAGGAAACTGGAGTAATCGGAGGAAACCCCCAAAACACAGGGAGAACACGCAGACTCTGCGCACACAGGGCAGAGGAGGGATTCAAACCCTCTAACCCCAGAGGTGCGATTCAAACATGCTCAAGTATCGGTGCATTCCTAGTGTTTATAATACTATTACACAGCGTGCTACAGCCGTAAGACACCACAGTCTTACTTAATAACCTATAACGTAAGGAAAGTGTGTGATTTAGACTTGCACAATGCTAAAATGAAGGCTTCGTTTATTCCTTTATTCACTGGCTCCATTAGCCTCATAGCTCTAGGGCAAATTAAAGAAGCCAAGCATGTCTTGTCTGAATAGTGAATTTGCAACACTATTCCAGGCCATAGAGCTGTACGAACTTTCACATGTCTGTATCTTAAGCTTTAAAATAGACTTTCAGAATTGCAGCAAGAGCCACAGGAGGCTCTTTAACCTACACTCTCCTTGTCAGACCACTTCAACATGGCTGGAAAAACGCATACATTCGTACATGCACAAACACACTCGACTGCAGGTGTGAGTGCTCCTCGGCTCACCATAGGGCTGCTTTACTGCTTTCCCTTCACAGCAGAACAGAGAAACTGTGTCTGGGGTGTCAGATATGCAGAAATTGTGTGTGCGTGTGTGTGTGTGTGTGTGTGTGTGTGTGTGTGTGTGTGTGTGTGTGTGCACGCGTGCGTGTGCGCGCCACGAGAAGCCACGAGGACTCCTCATTGACATAGTGACTCACCTACTAGTCGCTGCTGAGGTTCTCTGCAACCCCTGTATATGTGTGTTTGTCACTGTGACAGAAGGAAAAACAGCATGAAGGCATGAAGCTGCAAAGAAGTAAACATCTCTCTCCCTTCCCTCCACACTTCATCCTAACTCCTAATATCTAGGCTATTGATCTTCCCTAATTTCTAGCTGAATGAGCTTCTCTAGTTTTAGTACAGAATTCATAGCACATGCTGATACACACATCTTACACTACCCTGATCTAGATTTTGGGGGGGTTTTCCCCAAGGAAAAAAAAAAAAGTTGTCATCATGTAATACCACAGAAATGTTAAAGAAAATGGATAAGTACTTTAAAGAATGTTATACTACAGCGCTGTTGAATTCTGAAATCTGATTGGTCAGCAGCTCTGCTAGTTTCGGCTGTAATTCTAACACGGGTTTATATATGCACTCGTTGTAATACTTTACAGTTTCTATGGTAACAACTAACACAGGGACTTGTTATGATGGAGCAGATGTTCCATGCTGTATGAAGGGATATTGTTGATATGGTGAAGATTTCTATAAGGAAATGTTTATTTAATTAACATTTTTGGAAGGAGTCTCCAGTCT
>CM042542.1:6065000-6307500 GCA_023630585.1 Cranoglanis bouderius | reverse complement strand
TTCTTCCACACTTTTTCCTTCCACTCAACTTTCTGTTAACATGCTTGGATACAGCACTCTGTGAACAGCCAGCTTCTTTGGCAATGAATGTTTGTGGCTTACCTAGTGAACCAAACTGAGAGACCATTTTGAAGGCTCAGGAAACCTTTGCAGGTGTTTTGAGTTGATTAGCTGATTGGCATGTCACCATATTCTAATTTGTTGAGATAGTGAATTGGTGGGTTTTTGTTAAATGTAAACCAAAATCATCACAATTAAAAGAACCAAAGACTTAAACTACTTCAGTCTGTGTGCACTGAATTTATTTAATACACGAGTTTCACAATTTGAGTTGAATTACTGAAATAAATGAACTTTTTCACGACATTCTAATTTACTGAGATGCACCTGTACACCTAGGCTAAACATAATCAGACACATGTTTCATGTTACCATACATTTCTTGTGTTACGTCAATTAGTGTATCTATTCTACAGGATGTCCCAAAAGTCTCCATATATAGGGGAAACATTTTAGCAAAATGTCTTCCAAATTTTCCATACATAGTTTATATTTTATATATATATATATATATATATATATATATATATATATATATATATATATATATATATATATATATATATATATATATATATTTTTTTTTTTTTTTTCAAATAGCCTTGAAGAATGCCTTTGACAAAAGAAGAATGTATTGAAATCATTCTCATGGCTGGATCAGGGAGCTGTCGCAAGGTTGTCGTGGACTTTAACAGGAAACATGGCGAGCACATCACACACGACACTGTTGCCAAACTTCAAAATTCAAAACGACCGGAAGTGTTGCGGACCAACCGAGATATGGAGGTCCACGGACATCCACTGACGAAGGCACAACCGACGTGGTGCTGGCAAACATAGTCCCCTGTGTATGGAGACTTTTGGGACACCCTGTATTTCCATAAGAGGTCATTTCAAAATAATAACTAGGAGACAGATTTATTTAAGCTTTTATTTGCTAGATCGGATTTTCAGCGGGTCAAAAGTTTACACACACTTTGTTAGTATTTGATGGCATTGCCTTTTAATTGCTTGAACTTGAATCAAATGCTTGGGGACGCCTCCTACAAGCTTCTCACAATACTTTGCTGGAGTTTTTGATCGTTCCACCTGACAGAACTGGTGTAACTCAGGCAGGTTTGCAAGCCTCCTTGCTCAGACACACTTTTTCAGTTTAGTCCACAAGTTTTCTTTGGGATTCAGGTCAGGGCATTGTGATGGCCACTCCAATACTTTCACACTGTTGTTTTTCAACCATTTTGTTACAGTTTTGGAGGTATACTTAGGATCATTGTCCTCTTGGAAGACCCAGTTGTGACCAAGTTTTAACTTTCTGCCTGATGAGGTGTTGCTTCAGTATTTCTATATCATCCTTTTTCCTCATGATATTCTGAAGTGCAACAGTCCTTCTTCCAGTAAAACACCCCCACAACTTGATGCTGCCACCCCCATGCTTCACAGTTAGGATAAAAAATAAATAAAAAAACTCACAATTTCTTCTCCATATGTAGTGCTGATCATTATGATCAAACAATTCAGTTTTTGTTTCATCTGACCAGAGAACACTCCTCCAAAAGGTTTGTGCTCACCTGCAAACTTCAGTCTGGCTTTTTTATGCAGGTCTTGTAGTAGTGGTTTCTTCCTTGCACTTCCATGGTGATGTAGGACCCTCTTTATGGTGAATGTACATATTCAGTACCTGATGCCTCAAACTCCTTCACCATAAGATTTTTATGTTTGTATACAATGGTTTGTACCGATGCTCGTGGTACCTTCAGCTGTTTGAAAAATTCTCCTAAGGAGGATCTGGACTTGTGGAGGCCCACAAAAAATGTTTGTTTGTTTTTTTCAATTGCATGGCTTCTCCCATCCTAATTATGACCATCAGTCATTACATCTGTAATTCCACTGAATTCAGCCCAATTTTACTAAAGATATAAAACCATTGAGAGAGATCATTTTCACATTTCTCTTCACTAATCTTGCAGAAATAATTAATGCAGATCTTCTTTATATGTTTAGCAAATTTGGAGACTAGCCATACAAATTTGCATTTAGATCAGAACTGGGAATTTGCAAAGGATTGTAGCATAAATCCCACTGGCACCACTATCAGCAGGTAGTTGAACAGCATTGTGGGTAATGTAAAAAACTGTGAGGCAAACTGAAAATAGACTGACTTGTTGATGACAGAAGTTTAAACTAAAAAAAAGTCAACTCAAATTTTCATTACAAAATAAATCTTGGACATCACTGAAGGTCATTATTTAAGGTATTAATTAAAAATTAATATGCGATTCATTCAGGGTGGATTTTTCCTTTAAGTATAGACACAAATTAATTGCAATTTATGTGAAACTATACAATTATCTACATACAAGTTCTCTCAGTTCTTTCAGTTAATAAAATCAAAAGCAGTTAAGAAAGAAGCCTTTACGCTTTAATTATCATTTTATTTCAGTACAGAGCAGCAAATTCTTCCACATTACCATTTCCACCTCATTCTTATTATAGCAGAGTACTGACAATTGGCACAAACGATATATTAGTGCTGAATATTGTCTCACTATTTAAAGTCCTATGCACATGAATACTGATGGCAAACATGATGCAGGAAATAAGAAAGAAGACAGTATGGGAATGTGAGACCGACTGGCATTATGATACCGTGAATACTATTTTCAAAGTCAATTTAAAATGAGAGAAGAAAGAGTGGCAGGATGCAGAACAAATGTATTGTTTCTTTAACGTAGGGCTTTCTCTGAACCACATGGGAATTAGCTGATGGAAAAAGAAAATCCAGAGAAGCCATGCGTCATGACGTTTTCCCAAAATAACTTCTCATTTTTCTTACAGTCTAAAGCTAACAAAAGAATAGAAAACTATTTATTAAATTAAAAACAGTTGATTAATAACAAATAAGGTCCTTTTTTTAAACCTCTCCTACTATAAAAGCGAGAAATAATCAGAGATGATGAAAATGGGAGGGGAAAAAAAAAAGAACACCATTAAAGAGAGGAAGGCAAGAAAGCTCATTCTGTACAGTCAAAAGTATACTAGTATTTACAATTTTATTTCGGTATTATACTTCAGTAGAGTGTCCAGCTGAGGCCCTAAATATTTAACTGCCCTCAGACGCATATAATAATATACATTAAGAGAAAACTTAAATTCCAGTGCAGATTTAACTTATGAATGTACGCCAAGTATTCAATATGTACAATAATAACTTGGCTAGATTGATTAGAGTGAGAAATCTGTTTTATATTCCTAGAGACCACATTAGGTGGAGGAAAGTTGAGATTAATTATAGTTTTAGCTTATGAAAGTTTGGATTGAACCCAAACAATTCAAGTTACAAGTCAAACCAGCTAATAATAGGTAAGAAATGATCATTTTCAGAGCCGCCTGGTTTTCCGTTTTATTTCAGTGGAACTTCGGCGCCTGCTGTAGGTTCTCTGTGGAAACTGCATGACCTGGTTACTCGGCTCAAAACCTAATCGATCCTGACATCACAGCTGGAGGCTGATATAACACAACTGATCCGAAATCAGTATCTACACCGTCTGCTAAGAGGCAAAACAGATCCTCATCTACATTTAGGCATCAGCTCTCAAGCCGACTTGACAGAATCCTGCCTGTGGCGGATTTAGATGCCATTTAAAATGGAGGCAAAGAAACTCGCTGTCAAGGGCTGTACTGCACAGAAATATCAGCAGACAGACACAGTTTCTTTCATTTACTCCTAAGAATTAATCAGCCAAAGGGTGACTCTGGGAATATATTAGACTATTATGGAGAAAAATAAATAAATTGTTCATTCTTCAAACACGACCATAATGAGCAGGACAGAGTGAGCTAGGCTCCAGATTGGATCTTTTACTTAGCCTTCAGCAGTGCTGTTTCCATTATATCACAAAAAAAAAAAAAACACACACACACACACACACACAAAAAAACCCTAACGCCTAACACACACGGCATGCTGTAAACTGTCCTACATCTGATTAAATATTTCCACAGAACTCAATTCTACACAGAATTGAGTCACACACTGTCAAGCTCACACTTCCATTAAAAGAAATAAAACGGCTAAAAGGCCATATTTTAATACACATGCTTTTAACAGCAAATCCAATGTGACAGTATTTACCTGCTGCCACAACCTACAGGCTGAGTGTCTTCTGATCGTGTGCAGTAGGAGTGAACAAAACGATTTGACAACATGATGCCGATATCAGGATAAACCAGGCCATGATACACATCATGCTCTCCGAAAAGTGTAGCACTGATCAACTCCATCGTTACTCAGAGTAGCTGATTAGATGTTGAAATGTTAATTCTTGTTTCTTTTTAAATCAAACTCATTACTAAAATTGTTTGTATACAGTCATATGTGTGTCTGTATGTGTTTATGTCTGTGTGCTTCTGTCTGTCTGTCTGTCTGTCTAGGTATTTGAGCATCTCTGTGTGTCTTCCCTGATCATCTATGTGTCTCTGTCGTTCTGTGTGTGTCTGTCTCTGTCTATCTCTGTGTCTGTCCCTTGTGTGTCTCTGACTGTCTCTGTCCCTTGTGTTTCTCTGTCAGTGTGTCTGTCTCGTTCTATATGTCTGTCTGTGTCTGTCTCTGTTTGTCAGTGTATCTCTGTCTGTCTCTATCTGCCAGTATGTCTCTGTTCTTTGTGTGTCTCCATCTCGGTCTGTCTGTGTCTATCTCTTCCTGGGTCTCTCTATCGGTCTGTGTGTGTGTCCCTATGCTTCTTTATGTCTTTGTGTCCTCTATCTGTGTCTCCATCTATGTCTGTGTGTCTGTCTTACATTAGACATATGTTTTATATGGTCATACAGCTGTTTTGCTTGTGTTGCATTTCTTCAAGTACTGTCATTAAGGATGCAACGATTTGACCAGTATCAACATACCGAGCATTGGTATAAATTCTGATACAGGCCGGAATCTGGGCATCAGTGCATGGATATCCCTGCAACAGAAGCTTGGAGAGAGTTGAATAGTATACATCAGAACGTGAGGACCAGATGGATCAGGATCAGATACCGATTAATACTTATAGTGGTATCGGACATCCTCTATCGGGACATATTGTTGTCATACTGCCTGTCCCTATTCTGCATGTCTATTATAAGCCTTAATAATTCTTTTTATTATAATGGTAATATAAACTCAACAAGGTGGCTTTTGTTTTTAAGCAATAATGAACTGCTGTTCAGTGAGAAGACAGACATGAAATGAAGCCTGACTGTTTCCAGCAACAGTTCCAATAAAGCCCTCATTAACAGCAAGAGTATTTTTGGAGAAACAGAACCTCTCCCTAAGCGTAAATCTTTCAGAGCCGATGGTGATTAATATTCTGTGGTATGGAGTGAAGACAGAGCTGTGCATGCAGCCCTGAAATCCAACACTTACTTTCACTTACTCGACTCGTTATGCTTGCATGCGAGAGTCTCTGAAAGCTAAGCCAATAGGCTGTGAGTCCATCCTTCCACTTTTCACACTATTGGTTTTTTTTCCCCCCGTCTGCAAGTTGCAATCCCACGCGGTATGTCCTACATGCTTAAAAAAGGAACAGTGACAGGAAGACACAATGTCCTAAAACATAGCGGAGCTGTGAGGAAGTGGATGAAATGTGTAAGGATACTTAGAGGGACATCAGTAAGAGTTAGGCCTACAGATGACGTTATGAGTAGTGAGAAATCTGCACACACGCACACATTACAGATGTTTAACCAATACAGAAGCTGAAAAACTATCAATAATAAGCAACAATGACCTTGCTGAGTGTGAGTGAGACAGTGTATGTGTGTGTGTCTGTGTGTGTGGGGGTGTGTTTCACACCCTATCTCCAAATGTATTAGTGTTTATAGTGAGGAGTATTACAAGAATTTTGGTGTGTGTGTGTATATATATATATGAGTGTATGTGTGGCCTTGGCTGGGATCTCAAGGTGGAGTCTCTGCATTATTGTTGGTCGTGGTGGTGCTCTTCTTCTTTGGCTGCTTCTTCGGCATCTTAACTGTCTGGAGGATAAACGTTACAAGAGGAAAATAAGAGAACAAGAAGGAAAACAAGGAGATATTGTTAAAAAGTGTCAATGGCAACACACACATACACACATCTATAATCTTAAATGTGCACGTGTAATAAAGCATGTTTCAGTGAAGTAGAAAAAGAAGAGAAGAGGGGAGAGAGAGAGAGAGAGAGAGAGAGAGAGAGAGAGAGAGAGAGAGAGAGAGAGGTATATTATAACTAAGAGCATAGGGCTGGTTGGCAGATTTCCCTGCAGCAGTGACTCCACAGTTTGACGACTACAAAAGCCAAAAACCGGCTGCAATTTTCCATCATTGTGTGTGTGTGGGTGTGTGTGTGTGTTTACTGGTACCTCTATCTTAGCAGTGGTTGGTTTCTTTGCTGCTCTCATGCTGGCCGTTCGCTTGGGCACTTTGTCAGCGACGTCCTCATCCGAGTGCTCCACCCTGCTATCTGATTGGTCGCCGTCAGACCGGGAAGTGAGCTGTGATTCGCTGTCTGCCGGTATGACTGTGGCCCGTGCTGAGCAGAACATGCACATACTCACTCATCAGACTTCTACTAACATTCACTCAAATACTGGCACTTTCATCTCAGTTCACAGGTGTCTACAACTCTGATCCAATGCAACACATCCTAATTACATTATACGTCTTTCCATGCATTATAGATATGTTACCAATATTAACTGTGCAGTGCTACAGGTTAATAATATAGACTCAGTGTAATGACATTGAGTTTAGCTGAGGAGTCATTTAAATCAAACCAATTGGCTCAAATATCAGCACTGAAACCCCTATGGAAATATGGAACACAGTCTTGAACTTGTCCACAGGTGTTCCATTAATGCCAGACACCGTCTTATTCAGTTTAAAGAGCTTCACAGGCTTCATTATTCCAAGTGAAAACTGAACAAAATATTTCCAGAAGTGTCACCATTATGCGACAAATGGCAATTTTTAGATTCCAGCCTGTCTCATTGCTATGTCATGTGTCCAAAATTACAACATTTCTGGAGCAAAATTTTTCAGGTCTTTTCAGATACGTTTGACATACGTTTTGAACCAGATCCTATATTAATTATATTCAGAGTTTCTGAAGAATTTTTGAGACTTACACTGGTACAACAGCAGTTTGTTTCATGTGGGCTAATTTCCGCCAAAAAACGCATTCTTTTGTTTTGGAAGAAAAAGGAAGTTCCAACTTTTAAAACGTGGCTGACAGAATTAACTGGTACATTACATTTAGAAAGAATTAGGTACATCTTAAAGCACAAAATTTTGTTATTTGACAAAATCTGGTCCCCTTTTATTTCTTTCCTCCAAACTGGTGATTAATATGTTTTTTTAGATCTTCATTTTCTGCTCTTACTAGTGGATAGCACTGTTGGGTTGAGTTTTTGGGTGGGAGTTGCTGAGGCCACACCTCCTTCACTACAACTGACAGGCACCGAGGCCACACCTCCTTCACTACAACTGACAGGCACCGAGGCCACACCTCCTTCACTACAACTGACAGGCACCGAGGCCACACCTCCTTCACTACAACTGACAGGCACCGAGGCCACACCTAGTTCACTACAACTGACAGGCACCGAGGCCACACCTCCTTCACTACAACTGACAGGCACCGAGGCCACACCTCCTTCACTACAACTGACAGGCACCGAGGCCACACCTCCTTCACTACAACTGACAGGCACCGAGGCCACACCTCCTTCACTACAACTGACAGGCACCGAGGCCACACCTCCTTCACGAAGAATTAGAGGCTTTAGAGGGCTTTCATAGTCAAACTAAAATCTAAAAATCTGCAATGAAGTTGGTATCACTGGCAGTAACTATGCATTTAAAGAACACAGTTATTCTGCATTAAATAACGTGTTAGTTTGCTCAATTTTCTTCATTGTCTTAATCATTTTAGTAAAACAAATTAATGCACTTATTTTTCCTCAAACACTCATTCATTCGTAACTGGCTATGGCAGCTTAATACTTGATACAGAACATAAAATTTGATATTTAAGCATATTATTTCAAGCATTACTATATATACACATTACACTCCTGTTCCAAAATTAGGGCTAAAGAGGGTCTGGACTGACACATTATTACTCCACATGTGTGACATTTTGGGTCACAGACACTGTGAAAACTCTAGATAGA
This sequence comes from Cranoglanis bouderius, assembly GCA_023630585.1. Taxonomy (NCBI): domain Eukaryota; kingdom Metazoa; phylum Chordata; class Actinopteri; order Siluriformes; family Cranoglanididae; genus Cranoglanis; species Cranoglanis bouderius. The sequence continues at coordinate 6,299,254 of CM042542.1, read as the reverse complement.
TGAACAAGTCACATGACTCTAGTCACCCAAATGATGATTATAATATAGCATACTACAGTTTAGGCAACTTTTTTTGTCTCCCCTTTTGTTGTTTTTGTCTCCACAGTGGTCAGATATTCAGCTCGCCATACAACAGATTCACAAAACAGCCATTGAAATGGGTCGCATTAACTACTCGTGAATGCAGCCTAGTCACTTTGTGCTGCAGGCTGAACAGAATAGTCATTGATCTCATTACCGTAACAATAATCTCAAAGTTTAAAATCTTATAAGTGCATGATTTGGTTGAAACGAAAATATCGCACATCATAAAGAGTAAAGCCTTTGAAATGAGTCTGACTTCAACAGAAAAATCCTTTTTTCTCTCAGCACAGCCCGAGCACATGACCGGCCCAACCTTTTGTCTGTCTCTCTTTCTCTCTCTCTCTCTCTCTCTCTCTCTATAATCACATGCTGGTCACATCAGCAGCAGTATAAAGACGACAAGCTCGGACAATGGCTGCCTTGCTGAGCTCCACTCGATGAATCAGCAGGTCTTACTCATGCTGTAAAACATCCGCAGGTTTAATAAACAATAACGCCTAAACTCAGACTAACTCTAAAGCAAATTCTAAAGCAACAAAAAGACTTGAAAACTGAACCAGTATATAAATCTTTTGTGGATTGTATTGTGCCAGTATGAAAGACCTGTTAAGATTTACATCTAACTTTTTATGTATTTATTTATTGATTTACACTCACCAGCCTCTTTAGTAGGAACACCTGAACCCCTGCACATTCATACAATTATCCAATCATGCGGCAGCAACGAAATGCACACAGATACAGGCGAAGAGATTCAGTTAACGTTCACAGCGGGGAAAAAAATGTGATCTCTGTGACTTTGACTGTGGCATGGTTGTTGGTGCCAAAGCGGCTGGTTTGAGCATTTCAGAAAAGCCTGATCTTCTGGGATTTTCACGCACAACAATCTCTAAAGTTTACACAAAATGGTGTGGGGGAGAAAAAAAAAAAACATCCAGTGAACAGCAGTTCACTGCCGAAATGCCTTGTTATTGAGAGAAGTCAGAGGAGAATAGGCAGAATGGTTTGAGCTGACAAGAAGGCTACAGTAACTCAAATAACCACTCTTTACAACCGAGGTGAGCAGAAAAGCATCTGCAAGAAATGCATATTTTCAATCCTGAGCTGGATGGGCTACAACAAGAGAAGACTACATCGAGTTCCACTTGAAGAACAGGAATTCTGAGGCTATGCGGTTATGTAAACGCCTGCTTAATATCTACAACACAAACGTTCACATTTTAATGCACTTTCCGTTTCTGCAATCACAGAAAATAGTGCTGCAGTATTTTAAACAAACATTAGTCATTTAAAGTGATTAAAAATAGAGTTATTTATAGATCTGAGCGTGTAATTGTTTCAGTTAGAAGTCAACAAAACTAATGTTCCCAAATGGTGCAGCAGAAAAGTGTTTGCTTCTTCGGGATTCATGATATTAAAAATTTTACAAGATAGAAATGATAACTGCGTGTGTGTGTGTGTGTGTGTGTGTGTGTGTGTGTGTGTATACCTGTACGTGTTTTAGCACGGGGCAGTGTAGCAGCAGTGTGTGTGTCATCATCCAGCATCTCCTCCTCATTCTGAATGAGCGTCAGATCCTGCAGACTGAAACTGCGCAGCTTCTCCGACAACACACCCTGACCCTGCACAACACACACTGTCACACAACTACACACACCCCGCACACATACATACTCTTACATGATGGTCAGTTCTACTTTGGCCAATTGTTGACAGGTACCTTCGTGTGTCAGGACTTTTACACACCCGGACATTATATGTGTGAAACGCAAACCCCACCTACCCTCTCCACTCCACACACACACACACACTCTCTTGCACTCTCAGATACCACAGTGTGCTCTTCCTCACCTTGGTGGCTGCAGTGACTGCTGCTGTTGCTGCAATATTCAGCCCCCTCTTTCCAAAGCGCATCATCGTCTCATAGCTGCGGTCCTTTGCCTGGGCGATATACTCATCAATCTCCTACGACACACAGACAGACACACACACAGTAGTGAGCAACCTGTAAGTCCATGGCTGACAGATCAGATAAGGTGTGAGGAGTGAGACCTTTTCTTTGTTGGACAGTGTGGGGTGCACAAACTTGCGGTACAGGACGCTGGATCCCTTCGTGTATGGTGACAACAGCCAGATGACAAAAGCAATCTTCAGCTCGAAATAAAAAGGAAACCTGAGGAAACATCAAATATGTACATCACAGACTTATACAGACTATACTCAGCAAATGTCTTCACTGCAAACACATCTTTTAGTATCACTGATGTAATTCCCCATCTGCAGTCTGTGTGAAGGCCACTCACCAGGACAGGACCATATCCGTGATCGTCTCTGCTGTGGTAAAGAGCGCAAACACTATCCAGTACATCATCCATTTGACCTGGTGGACACACAAATACACAGCCGCATCACACAAGGCAGAGTAAAAATCACAAAATCTCATCACCTGTAGCAACTCGTGGTTGACATGCAGTAAAGGTTTGACGTATACACCAGGGACAAGCAGGGACACACTGATGCACTCTGAGAGGGTGCTCATATTGTACAATCAGTCCGTTTGACTAAAACCCTGTATCACTGTATCATCTTTTCCCATACCGTTGGTTGCAACAATCACTAAATGGATCATGATCCAACAAATGGAAATTTTGATAACTTTTAACACACTGCAAGCCCTAAACCAACAATATACTCTAAAAATATAACACTGTGAACAGATCATGCACCCCTATTATGAATCAACCAGTTTTCTCCCACACAATTATTAAGCTCACATGACTTTCACTAATTGGAGAATATCATTGCAAACATGCTTTTTTTTTTTTTAGACACATCTTTTTGAACTGCTGCTTGCGATGTCACAGGGCAAGTTGAATGTGCTTGGAGGAAAGCATGTGAACAGAGGGATGTCATGATTGGCTAGTGTCACACTAATCAACAAAGGGATAATGGTAGGTAGGAATTACAGCCAATTATCCTCTCGCTCTCTCACTTGAACTCGTGATCTGCTGATAATAAGGTGAAACTCTAGACAGCTGTGCCACTTGCAATCCACCAAAAGGCCTCTTTGAATGGAGGTATGGTGACCATGCCATAAAATGGCATCAGTGCCTGGGTTACCAAAAGGTTTTTATGGTAACCCGAGAGAGGAAACCTTACCATAAAGTATCAAACCCTAAACATTGACCTGGCTTTTCATAAAAAAATTGGTAACAGTAACTCTGTTAGCATTAAGATGCATTACACCACTTTGTCATTGATCATTAGATCTGTAGATGAGCTTGGTAAACAAACAGAAGGTTGGATTTTGAAATACTCACATACTCCTTGACGTTTTTCGTCTTGACTGCCTTATAGGAGGAGTAGGCTGGGTAAAGGGTCCCAAAGGCCAGGCTGACAGAGAGAGAGAGAAACGCTTAATCGTTCGTTCAGGACAGATACATTGTGTGTTCCAGTAAACTCATTCCAGCTCATCTTACAATCACAGAGATTAATTAGATGTCTTAGATTTCGGCAAAAAGAATCTTGAAGTAAAATTGGGGTAACATGAAGCACAACATCTACCGCAAAACATAGGTCTAAGTCAGAAATGGCAAATCTGAAGCTCCCAGCTCTCCCAGTGAAAGAAGGAGGCGTGGACGCTGTTCCAGTCAGTCCCAGTGAAAGAAGGAGGTGTGGCCTCTGATCCAGTCAGTCCCAGTGAAAGAAGGAGGTGTGGCCTCTGATCCAGTCAGTCCCAGTGAAAGAAGGAGGTGTGGCCTCTGATCCAGTCAGTCCCAGTGAAAGAAGGAGGTGTGGCCTCTGTTCCAGTCAGTCCCAGTGAAAGGAGGCGTGGCCTCTGTTCCAGTCAGTCCCAGTGCAAGAAGGTGTGGCCTCTGTTCCAGTCAGTCATTTACATTACATTTACATTCATGGCATTTGGCAGATGCCCTTATCCAGAGTGACTTACATTAATTTCATTTATATAGCCGTGGCCAAAAGTTTTGAGAATGACACAAATATTAATTTTCACAAAGTCTACTGCTTCAGTGTTTTTAGATCTTTTTGTCAGATGTTACTAACTGTTACTGAAGTATAATCACAAGCATTTCATAAGTGTCAGTGGCTTTTATTGACAATTACATGAAGTTTATGCAAAGAGTCAATATTTGCAGTGTTGACCCTTCTTTTTCAAGACCTCTGCAATTCGCCCTGGCATGCTGTCAATCAACTTCTGGGCCACATCCTGACTGATGGCAGCCCATTCTTGCATAATCAATGCTTGGAGTTTGTCAGAGTTTGTGGGTTTTTTGTTTGTCCACCCGCCTCTTGAGGATTGACCACAAATTCTCAATGGGATTAAGGTCTGGGGAGTTTCCTGGCCATGGACCCAAAATGTCGATGTTTTGTTCCCCGAGCCACTTCGTTATCACTTTTGCCTTGTGGCAAGGTGCCCCATCATGCTGGAAAAGGCATTGTTCGTCACCAAAATGTTCTTGGATGGTTGGGAGAAGTTGCCCTCTGAGTATGTTTTTGTACCATTCTTTATTCATGGCTGTGTTCTTAGGCAAAATTGTGAGTGAGCCCACTCCCTTGGCTGAGAAGCAACCCCACACATGAGTGGTCTCAGGATGCTTTACTGTTGGCATGACACAGGACTGATGGTAGCGCTCACCTTTTCTTCTCCGGACAAGCTTTTTTCCAGATGCCCAAAACAATCGGAAAGGGGATTCATCAGAGAAAATGACATTACCCCAGTCCTCAGCAGTCCAATCCCTGTACTTTTTGCAGAATAGCAGTCTGTCCCTGATGTTTTTCCTGGAGAGAAGTGGCTTCTTTGCTGCCCTTCTTGACACCAGGCCATCCTCCAAAAGTCTTCGCCTTACTGTGCGTGCAGACGCACTCACACCTGTCTGCTGCCATTCCTGAGCAAGCTCTGCACTGGTGGTGCCCCGATCCCGCAGCTGATTCAACTTTAGGAGACGGTCCTGGCGCTTGCTGGACTTTCTTGGGTGCCCTGAAGCCTTCTTCACAACAGTTGAACCTCTCTCCTTGAAGGTCTTGATGATCCGATACATGGTTGATTTAGGTGCAGTCTTACTAGCAGCAATATCCTTGCCTGTGAATCCCTTTTTGTGCAAAGCAATGATGACTGCACATGTTTCCTTGCAGGTAACCATAGTTAACAGAGGAAGAACAACAATTTCAAGCACCACCCTCCTTTTAAAGCTTCCAGTCTGTTATTCTAACTCAATCAGCATGACAGAGTGATCTCCAGCCTTGTCCTCGTTAACACTCTCACCTGTGTTAATGAGAGAATCACTGACATGATGTCAGCTGGTCCTTTTGTGGAAGGGCTGAAATGCAGTGGACATGTTTTTTTGGGATTAAGTTCATTTTCATGGCAAAGAGGGACTTTGAAATTAATTGCAATTCATCCGATCACTCTTCATAACATTCTGGAGTATATGCAAATTGCCATCATAAAAACTGAGGCAGCAGACTTTGTAAAAATTAATATTTGTGTCATTCTCAAAACTTTTGGCCACGGCTGTACATCTAAGCAATTGAGGGTTAAGGGCCTTGTTCAAGGGCCCAACGGTGGCGGCTTGCTGCTGGGATTTGATCTCACGACCTTCCGATCAGTAGCCCAACGCCTTAACCACTGAGCTACCATTGCCCTCACAGTCCCACAGTCCCACAGTCCCAGTGAAAGAAGGAGGTGTGGCCTCTTTGCCAGTCAGTCCCAGTGAAAGAAGGAGGTGTGGCCTGTTTGCTAGTCAGTCCCAGTGAAAGAAGGAGGTGTGGCCTGTTTGCTAGTCAGTCCCAGTGAAAGAAGGAGGTGTGGCCTGTTTGCTAGTCAGTCCCAGTGAGTGAGCATTTCACTCATCCTTCCCAACTCAGATAAAGAATCTATTAACATCTGGTTATTTCATGCATATTGACCATCATATAACCAAAATCTAAATATATACAATATATAAATTGATGTTAAGGAATATATCATTAATAGAACAAGAGTGAGAGATGGGAACATGGAGGATCTACACTGGGAGCAGACACAAAGAAGCAGACACACAGTCTGTGAGCCACACATTCAGACACGTGCTCGCATACATGCGCGCACACACGCGTACGCGCACACACACTTCCTGGATACTATTTTGTGCTGATGGGACAGGATCCGAAGCCCAACGCAGGGACAAAGGTCACTGAAATACAGCACAGACCTCGCCTTCACACTGCAAACAGGCTGCACGTCAGCTGTGTGTGTGTGTGTGTGTGTGTGTGCGCGTGCGTGCGTGCGTGCGTGCGTGTGTGCGTGTGTGTGTGTGTGTATTTCCCAGTGAATCAAAGAAGAGTGGGTCAGATCCACTGCAGTGAGACTGTGCAAGGCTGAAAACATGCTCTCTGTCCTATTTACACTAATCACACTCCCATGATGCTTTGCTGCTCCTCTCCAAGACTACAGCACCTCCATTTGAAAGATATCGATCACTCTAAACACAGGCAATGAAGGCCGTATCACCTTTCAATGTTACTCTATAACAACCAGCATAGAAAGATCAAGGTCCATGGCTCTACATTCAAAAGTAATGGCACCCAGCAGTGGATAATGTCTGATTCTGAGGAGAGAACTGATGTTCATATCCTTTGTGCTCCACTAATCAAAGTCTTCAGTGTGACTGTGGATCCAGGTTCTCATGAATTTCAGGATGACATGGTGTCTGAGAACATAAAGCCCCAGAACCTGCAACCTAAGCTAGCTATCTGGGTAAAGTAGCTATAGATAGTGATACAACAGTTATGATTGTTATTTCATATTTGATCATTTGGATACTGTTATAAATGAATCAATGAGAATTTGAGGATGTAAACCGAGACCAGCGATAAAAGTGAGCGAGTTTACTAGCAGGAAGCTAGCTGGTAGGGGTGAACAATATGACAAAAATATCATATCACAATATTTGAGGCATCACAATACTAGTTGAGGTTTTGATAACAACGCGCCAACAAATATGACATTCTAAAAAGAATAAAGTCATAGATTTTTTTTTTTTTTTATTCACCATTTGCAAATATATACAGTGCTGTGAAAAAGTATTTGCTCCATCTTGATTGCTTCTGTTTTTGTGTACATCTCGTACTAAATTGTTTCAGAAATGAAAACAAAATCTAAGATAAAACAAAAGCAACCGGAGCTCAATCCGATCGAGCATCTGTGGGACGTGCTGGACAAACAAGTCCAATCCATGGAGGCCTCACCTCGCAACTTACAGGACTTAAAGGATCTGCTGCTAACATCTTGGTGCCAGATACCACAGCACACCTTCAGAGGTCTTGTGGAGTCCATGCCTCAACGGGTCAGAGCTGTTTTGGAGGCACAAGGGAGACCTACACAATATTAGGTAGGTGGTTTAAATGTTATGGCTGATCGGTGTATTTATAGAGCCGAGCATTTTGAATGCGACTAAATGTATTAATATATTCCTAGGTCATTGTTAGTAGCTACTTCTGCCTTTTAAATGATTATTTATTCATCTTTATTCATCGTTATTCATCTGTAAGTGCTTTATCCTAATCAGGGTTGCAATGGATCCGGAGCCTATTCCTAGAACACTGAGTGAGAAGTGGATATATGATAGTCCATCGGCATGTTTTTGGGAGGTGGGAGGAAACTGGAGAACCTGGAGGAAACCCACATGGGGAGAACATGCACAACTGCACTCACAGAGGAGTTAACTTGAGTTGTGAGGCACCAAGACTTACTGCTGCCCCAGCATGCTGCCCGTTTTACATGCTTATTGATTATTTTTAATGCTTTATTTTTAACAATATGCTCGGGGTACTTCAGGAGCCACTTGGATTCCACTGGGACGTCTCAAATCATTGTGTCAGTGTGGTTGTGACCAAGCAGATTTTCTGGTTCTGTGGTCAAGCAGTGATACTTTAACCACACGAAAATGGTCCAGATCATCTCTGAGAGTCACCCCAAGAGGAAAATCGCATGGCCACTTAACCACTTAGAGCCAAAATACAATGTGAGAAGAGAAGAGAAGAGAAGAGAAGAGAAGAGAAGAGAAGAGAAGAGAGAGCACAAAATGTGCCCATCATCAGGACCTGATTAGAAACCTTCATTACGGAGAAGAGCCCTGTTATGAACTGGTGTCCCATCCAGTGTGTATTGCCACCTCACACCCAGCGTTCCCGGGATAAACTCCAGATCCACCGTGACCCTGACCAGGATAAAGAGGTTACTGAAGATGAATGAATGAATGATTACAAAGGAAAAGAGAGAGATCGTGGCAGGTGGTGGCCTTCATATAGATTTAAATGGACATCCAAGATCATGTTTAATCCATATTTGAATATATTTAGCCTTCCTCAAACATGTTAAAGGTTATATGTATGTATGTATGTATGTATCCATTTCATACTTCCAGTTATGTCCATTCAATAATCATGTTTATTTATTTTTTTTAAAGAAGATAGCAAAGTCTAATAGATAAATAGGATAATTAATGCCGAAATTACATTTTAAAAAATCGACAGAGAGGGACAATTTTGAAAATTGAGTATTTAAAAACAAAAAATAAACAATGTATAACAGGTCAAGCTGTTCAAGCCTCCATTGAGCTAATGGCTATTAAATATATTTACACGAATAAAATAAACTTTTTTTTTTTTTGCTTATGATACTGGCCAATTCAAACATTTAGTTTATATTTATTTATTTTTATTACATTTACTACATAGTATTTTTTTTTTGCCCACAAAAGATAGCTAATTGAATTCGTCCATTTACACGATGACAAGCAAAACAGGTTTTTTTTCCCCCGTTAATTAGCATTCTAGCTAATCGTTCTTATGACGTAAACATCTACATTATACCTAAAGGATATTTTAGAAATATTTTTTATTTAGCTTTTTTTTTATGTGTGCGCATATATTTGTAATTTTGTCAAAGCTTCAGGCATTACAAGGCAGGATGCAGGAAAGCCTGGGCAGGCGAGCAGACATGGCAGCAGAAATAAGGGCAATAACATTACTTACACCACCAGCCTGGAAATGATCCACGACACCATGATGAGGACCGCTCCTGGATGTTTCACTTATCCCCGGAAATCACTTATCACCACCATTTCCACCACCAGAAATAACGGCGTTGGCTCAAATCAATCGCGACTACCTTTTTTTTTTTTTTTTTTACATTACACCAACATCTCGCCTGCTCACTGAGATCTATATGTGCTACACAGCATATGGACTGGTTATGTCCTAAATGACTCTTTGTGCCCTATAGGAGTGCACTATGTAGGGTGTGAAATAACGGCTTGTACGCGCTGCGTAGCGCACTATATATAATACAGGAAGTCGTTTGAGATCGAACCTCATTTTTAAAGGGGCAGTGCCCATTTAAATCAATTTGTCCTTCATGTGAAGGAACAGCATCAAAATGCAACATGGCTTTGACAGCTTGCTAGTCCAAAATATATCGAAATACAGTACTGTGCAAAAGTTTTAGGCAGGTGTGAAAAAATGCTGTAAAGTAAGAATGCTTTCAAAAATAGACATGTTAATGGTTTATATTTATATTTATATAACAAAATGCAAAGTGAGTGAACAGGAAAAATCTACATCAAATCAATATTTGATTTTTTTTTGCCTTCAAAACAGTATCAATTCTTCTAGATACAGTTGCACAACTTCAAGGATTTTGTAGGCATATAGTCAGGTGTATGATTAAACAGTTATACCAAACAGGTGCTAATGATCATCAATTCAATATGTAGGTTGAAACACAATCATTAACTGAAACAGAAACAGCTGTGTAAGAGGAATAAAAGTGGGTGAGGAACAGCCAAACTCAGCTAAAAAGGTGAGGTTGCTAAAGACAGTTTACTGTCGAGTCATACACCGTGGCAAGACTGAGCACAGCAACAAGACAGAAGGTTGTTATACTGCGTCAGCAAGGTCTCTCCCAGGCAGAAATTTCAAGGCAGGCAGGGGTTTTCAGATGTGCTGTCCAAGCTCTTTCGAAGAAGCACAAAGAAACGGGCAACGTTGAGGACGGTAGACGCAGTGGTTGGCCAAGGAAACTGCAGCAGATGAAAGACACATCAGGCTTACTTCCCTTCACAATCGCAAGATGTCCAGTAGTGCCATCAGCTCAGACCTGGCAGAAACCAGTGGGACCCTGGTACACCCATCTACTGTCTGGAGTCAGAAGTCTGGTCAGAAGTGGCCTTCATGGAAGACTTGCGGCCAAAAACCCATACCAGTGTCCTGCACAGACTCTTGACCTCAACCCCACTGAAAACCTTTGGGATGAACTGGAACACCGACTACACCTGCTCACCCTACATCAGTGCCTGACCTCACTAATGCTCTTGTGGCTGAATGAACACAAATCCCCACAGCTACGCTCCAAAGTCTAGTGGAAAGCCTTCCCAGAAGAGTAGCAGTTATTTTAAGAGCAAAGGAGGAACTAAATCTGGAATAGGGTGTTCAGCAAGGATATATGGGTGTACTGGATGGGTGTCCACAAAATGTAGTGTATCACAAACCACACAACAGAACCCAATATACTGGATATAACATTAAAGGGGGTTAGTTTTTTTTTTTGCATTTTATACAGTATATTAACTTTACATTTATTAACTCATTAATTCATCTTCGGTAAGAGCTTTATCCTGGCCAGGGTGGCCGTGGATCTGGAGTTCATCCAAGGAATACTGGACATGAGGTAGGAACACTCCCTTGATCGGACACCGGTCCAGCGTAGGGCACCATGCACACACACATCCACACTCTAGGGGCAGTTTATTGTAGCCAATCTACCTACCAGCATGTTTTCTGGGAGAGGGAGGAAACCAGAGAACCCTAAGGAAACTCACAAACATGAAACCTAAGCTTAGGTTACGGTCCTTGTGCGTTTCCTCCCACGTCACATGTGGATTGGTTATGCTACGTACATGTGTGTGTGCACACAACGTTCCACCATATCCCTAACCAAGATAACGTGCTTACTGAATATGAATGTACAGTGTACTGTGGTCTAAGAGGAATACAAAATCTTGATTATTTTCCTATAAAAGCACACCTTGTGTATTTTATTCCTTATATATTACACATTTAGTCTTTGGCAGATGCCCTTATCCAGATCAACATAAGACGACATCATGCTAGTTTAATAGATGAAGGTTTGATAATACCATGAAGCTAAAACCCTGTCAGAGAGACGTAAAGACAAAGAACTTAAAACACACAAGGGATTTTATGAATGGATTAAATAAGGGGTAATTTAAGTGCTTGGTGATGTGGTAGGTCTTTGGTCTTTGTTTAAAGACAGCCAGTGACTCAGCTGTTCAGAGAATTCATACCACTTCAAGAGACAAATATGGTCTGTCTTTGGTTCCCATACACTAAAACCATTATTTTACTGGCATGCTGTCCCTAAAATTAAACCTAATTTCACTAGACACATGTATATTTGAGCACCATAACTACTTTGGTTACTGTTTGATTCTTGTTTTTTTTTTTTTTAACCTAATTTCCCTTTAAATGTTTATAAATTGTTAAAAAAAAGGTATTGGCGCAAAAACACAACACAACACAATACGGCATATAGTCCTACATCAGCTTAACTATTCTGTTTATTACAGAGTTATCCAGAATCCATGAAAGACTTAAGAACTGAGAAATGGAGTGAACAATTTTTTTTATTAAAAACACAGCTCGACTTTTTTTTTTGTAAACTTTATTTTGAAAAATCATACACACAGCTAAGATCAATACATATTGATACATATTAATGACCAGTAATTCATAACTGGAATTCTTAATATTTCAACAAACATTTCTCATTGCCAGCCTAGCGTTCATCATCGGTGAATCAAATTGCCTAAAGGCCTATATAAAAAAAACAAAAAAAAAAAACAAAAAAAAAAACAAAAAAAAAGGAAATAAGACCAAGATGATTTCATTTTAGTTGAAATTATAAACTAAAAATACAAAACTTTGGTCTAGTTCCATTCAACACTCATGTCCACCTCATCCGGAGTGTGGATGGAATCTTTTTTTTTTAAATTTTTTTATTTTAAAACATCCTTTCACTTCTTTTACATACAGAGCTGAGGAAAACGAACCATTACAGTTGGCTAAAAAGAAAACCAGTGCTCACATTTACTCAGGAGAAGCTGATCCGTTTTTAAAAAGATCCTTCGGCTTCTTAATAAACAGTCCAACAAACGTTCCACATTTAGAAAAAGACAGACACATTAGATACAGAGAAAAATGAAGTCATTTATAAAAAAAAAAAAAAAAAAAAAAAAAAAAAAAAAAAAAAAAAAAAAAACCCGATGGTGTTTGTAACACTGATGAAGCGTCTCCTTCATCCTAGCCGAAGCTGACAGACGTCGCAAATTCAGGAGCGTGTTCTGTGAGCACACCGGCACTCGACAAACTCATTTTAAGTGCCCATCAACACCCAACGTCTCTCTGCACCCATGGACAAGTGGATCTATGACCGGGCCAGTTTTGCCTCATGAGCTTTCAGCGTTCCCACGGCGTCCTTCACAGCGTGGTAGATGATGTTCTTCACCTGGGAGAGTCAGACATAAGACATCGGATTGTTAAACTTTGTCACAAGCCATCCATTCCCGAGGAGCTCAAATGACAGGCAAAAGAGCTCGACTTTGCATTTAGGCTTTAGGAATCTCAGGAACACACACACCTGTAGCTTGTCCTCGTGGTTAGTGTGTGTGGTGGAAAGATGTCGGAACTCCTGCGTCAGTCTGAAGCAGTGCTTCACGTGCTCGGGTGAGACGAAATCCTCCGCTACCTTAATGCAGCTGTACAGGTTGTGCACCTGGACACAAACACACCGCATGGTATATGATCCAACAGTTACCTCAACGCCTAAACAGGGGACGCAGACGGCACTGAAAACCCTTCGGCTGTGTAATCCACTACTGATATAAACATGTTACATCGCTACCTCTACTGCTACTCCTAGCATGTTCGTAACGTTTTCATACCCAATGGCTATCAAATGCACAGATGAACATGGTATTGCTGACCAGAACTAAATGAAACGTCATCTAATTTCGGCTAGCAGCCCTGCACACTGCCACACTAATTAGTTTTGTTTGGGGATTTTTTTGTTTGTTTGTTTTTTTGCTCAGAGCGCTGCCTTTCCTTATACACATTATCTTTCAGCTTATACTGACAATGTGATAGTGACAATGGGGCTCATTTATGAAGCTGGATACGAATGGATTTATTTGAAATATAGCTTTTAATTATGCCCTAGGTTTTGAGCTTTTCAAGAGATTGTTATGCTGTTAAATCATTTTTACAGACAAACGTTTCTGAACTTTCACTTCTACTTCTGAGAAAGACTTTTGTTTGCCATTTAGTCGTTATTTCAGATACGTGAGCTCTGCCTTTTAGCGGTGGGCGGTATGACCAAAAATCTATTTCACGGAATGAGTAATTTTATTTCATGGTAACGATATACATCACGTAAAAAAATAGTCATTCTGGTAAATCAACTGTATGCTTTGACATCATTTAATTTTAAGATGATAAAACAGGTTACCTGTGCTACCGCTGCTAGCGGGAACATTCACGCGACACAGTTTGCGAATAACATTTTTCTGCTCTTTGTCAGGTTTTGTAAACCCGAACCACGTCCATACCACCGATGTCACGCCTCTTTTCATAATAAGTTCCTCCTCCTGCTCAGGATTGGTTTGTGGGACTTCCTCACCAGCTTGCCTGTCTTTTCCATGTTTTTTCCTCTCACAACTACTCTTATGTACAGTTTCACGTGCAGGAGTGCTACGCACAAAGTAAACCACGCCCACTTATTTACATTTCGCGGTACACATGGAATAGAAAAATCTGTAACGGTGGACATTTTATTCCGCGGTAACGGTATATACCATCATACCGCCCAGCCCTATTGCCTTTTATGGAGTTTTGTGGACGTCATCACGTAAATAAGCTGCCCCACGCATGCGCCTGGTAATTTATGGATGATTGTCATTCATCAACCCACACCCACACACACACACACACACACACACACACACACACACACACACACACACACACACACACACACACAAAACCAAGTCCAAAACTTTTGTAAATCCAGCAAAAATTTTTAGTTCGGCCTGGCTTACAAATGTTCACACACAACTTTACTAAAAGACTTGTACATGAGGCCCGCTGTTAGAGATTTTACGAAAGCCCTTTTTCAAAAATAAGAAAAGAAAAACAAGTCGAACTCGATGCCAACTCGAGTCCTTCCTTTTACTAATTTGTACAGCAGGAATACCCTTAAAATCTACTTTAAACATGAAGGAAGCAATTGAAGAGAAACTATTTCAGACATTTGACCTTGTTGTGACCTAGTCCAAAATCTAATCAGTTCATCTGCTGGTTACAATGATAATTCAATATAAATCCTACAAACATTCAACCACTCGTTCTTGAGATATAGGTCCAGCATCTCACGAACCACTTGTTTCTATATCTTCTTAGCTCATGTTACTGATGCACAATTCATCGGTATCAGTCACTTGAGAGAGTAAATAAAACTCTTGCTCTTGAAATCAGAAGATATCAAGGTCATATTTCACATGTGATTTTCCTTTCGCTTTGTCTTTGGATTCTCACCTGATGAGGCGCTCCAGCTGGAATAAACACGGCGTCTCCCAGGAACTGTATGATGGACCAGCCCTGAACTCCATACTCGTCATACAGGCGGCGACGCAACACCTGGTCCAGATACCAGCTCTGGTCGTGGATGGGGTCGTGATCTGGAGGGTTCTCCTGACCTTGCTCCTCTCCAACCTTAAACACGACAGAGCGGAACGGTTGGTCAGTAAAAACTGGAGCATGATGAGGGCAAACTAGGATTAGTGCAGACTCTGCATTAGTGACCAGAATGCGTTTAACCCTCAAATGCTGAGCAGCTTGTTCTCCATCTATTAATAGTTGCTTTACATAAATATGAACAAATGGAAATGAATAATTGGTGTAGAAGTAGAGGGATAAGGAGAAGACCGTCATTGGACTGGTCTGAGGATTTTACTACAGCCTGTTATTTGTGATATAAATCAATGAGAAATCGATTTTACACAGGATATGAAAGCTTGCCAGTCATGCAAATAATCAGCGGTGATTATTTGCTTCACATCATTTAAATCGCTGTCTTCTTCAGTTTACTGCCGGTTGCCATGGTTACACTGTAGCCACAAATGCTGATATTCGTACAAGCATAATAAGAATTTAAAAAAAAAACATGCACTGTTATAGAGTGAAAAAAAAAACAATGGCACTGTCATGGACAAGCACAGCGAGTCTCACCAACTGGAATGCGTATGTAGAAACCAAGAAGTATGGATAATTTGCATATCTGGGAGGGGAAAGAAAAAAAAAAAAAAAAAAAAAAAAAAAAGATGCATGCTCCTTACTCCCATTGGTAGTCAACAAATCACTTCAGTTCTCATTTGCATATAGTTACATTTCGCTCAAACTTGGTCCATTGCTCGCACCGTCTAATTTGCAGCGTCGATTACTGTCGCAAGAAATCTTCCAGCTTTCGGCCACTTAAAACTAAAAGTTATGATCCGTCTTTATCCACCTTTTTTTTGGGTTGTTACTTGCGCAAACGAATCCGAATACTCGCTCAGTTTTTAACCTCCGTTTCCTGCAGTCGTGTCTTACCTTGCGTAGGAGCTCACGGATTTTCTCAGCGTCTTTAGCGGCGTAGATGTGCCAGAGCGCTCCCGGCTTCTCCTTCCCCTCGTACACCCTCCTCTTGGTCATCTCGTCCACGTCCCCCTCCTCGATGGTGGTCGACACCTCTGCAATGATAACGGAGAGCTCAGTGCACCAACACAAACCTACATACAAAAGTCTGCTTTGTCTTAACCAAAACTGAGCTGAGGTGATGTCTGAGGTGACAGGATGCTGGAGGAATTTATTTGCTTCACCAGCACAGAGGGGCCATCAGCCACACACACAGAATAAGTGCTTAACTAAATTACACTAATGGTGATTCAATTATGGGAACCTTATTAAATCTGGGACAGGCTTAATCTGAGGCATGAGATCAACATTAAATATAATCATGAACAAAAATGATAATGATTACTTGTAAGAACAGGTTCTACACTAGTTTCTCTTCAATGAAAGCTATAATCCTTTTGGATTGTTTCACAAATATATTTAGTTTCAGGTAAAAATGTACAGTACTGTGCAAAAGTTTTAGGCACCCTATTTTTTTTAAAAGTACAAACTTGATCAAGTCAGTACAAAAAACATTTTAGATTCCCAAACATTAGTTTTCTAAAATGTTATAGAAAAATGTTTGTATGTCATTAAAGAAAGCAGCATATTACATAAGAGACACTTTTCAGACACAAAACACAATGAAGGCTTCTGGGTTTTGCTGCAAATATAAGAAGCGAGTGCGAAAGTCAAAGTCTCCAGAAGAACTGTGGCTGGTTCTGCAAGATGCTCAATAAAACTTACCAGCTCATTCCCTTATAAAACTGCACACACTGTACCGGAGACTACTATTTTAATTTTTATTTTTTTGGTCACACCAAATATTGACTTTGTTTCATTTACTACTGTTTACCTTTTTTTTTTTTTTTTTTTTTTTTTTTTCAATGTAGAAACATTTAATTTCATTATTTTGAAGGCATCTTTGCATGTGCCTAAAACTTTTGCACAGCAAAAATGTAAGCAGGGAAAGCCAAAGTTCCAGACAATATATTTAAGAAAAAATATAATCAAAATAAACGAATAAAGACAGAAGAAATGAGTAAAGAGGAGACAGATTCATCCACCAGACAGTATGAAACATCCAAGAGTGTATTAATGTTTTCCCATTGCAGACCTGCACTACACTGACTTAAGATGATGACCGACAAAGGGTATGACATCATTCACTCAGGAGAAAAACGACCAGAGACAGCCATGTGTTGCATTAAGTACAATGATTAAAATGAATGATTTTAAGGTAGTGCTGATCTGACCTACTTTGTTCGCTCACATCAGTCCTTGACCCGAATTTTTTTTGCATATCCGTTAAGCTACAGCTGGGTGGTGTCTCCACTGTCTCGCTAAACACTGCTGTCCCTGAATGAATCCTCGTTGGCGTTCTACCAGTGTCTACCAGTTCCCTGTGAAAACGACCCCGCTATACTATGTGATGTGTTAAGAATAACCCTGAAGTTGAAGTTGATTATTTTCCCATGACAACACTTTGTCATCTTATCTAGGACACACTGCAACTCTTGTGGCATATAATGATTGCTGGCCTGTTGTAAAAGATGCAGGGTCCCCTCCGTGAAGTGGCACAAGACACCATGTGATATTTGGACCAATTACAAACAAAACAGCGCATGCACACACACACACACACCACGCAATATGAACTCATGAAGTGATTGCTTCTTTTCTGATGGAAAAAAAAAAAAACTGTGCAAATGATTGATCTGTGCTGGGGTTTAAATATGTCTGAGATCAAAGCTATAATCAAGTATGTTATTTCACGAATACTAGTTACGGACACTGATTCTGATTATTCTACACAGAATAGAACATGGGGGGAGGGGTGGTAAATAAAGAAGAGAAATAAAGAAGAAATGACAAGAAAGTTAGTCTGAAATATCATGCCTATGAGGGAAACAAATGTTTTAAAAAAAAAAAAAAATTGCACAGACCTTTGTATCCGGCGGGGTCTGCTTCTGTGAATAAGAAATGGTGCCACAATCAAAAGAAGCAAGACCCTGAGCACCTGAGCTAAAAGCCACCAAGAGGCGACAACCAGGATGCTCTTGATCTACACGTCAATTGCAATTTTAAAATGCTTACTAGCTAACTAATCTGTTGTTAGCAGCTAAGCTATCTGACTCCTGCTGCTGTTCAGGAGTATATCAAGAGGGATTGGCCGAGTAACACTACAACAGCTAGCCAGGATCCATAAAGTTTGTACTAAATGAGCAATCAGAAGTTTTGCAGTAGAACTTGACAAATCAGAGACCAGGGCCCCATCCTTCGTACGTCACTCGGGAAAATCCAAGATGTACGACGTATGCCAGATTTGCTAATTGTAATCATTTGGGCTAGGTTGTTTTTTGGAATGTACCTGAGAATTTGACAAGTTTAGCAGGAATGAGTCGTCTGAGATTACAGTGTTCTCCTGCTTTTGCATTGAAAGGTCAGATGCCATGATCAGCAAGTCAGTGATTGGCTAATGAGAATATACTGGAAGCCTGGAGTGGCTATTACAAGTTTCGCTACTTGATTCATGCTCAATTAGCTATAATTATACATATATAATTAACCAAAAGGTAGAACATTCAAATTAATTTGCTAACTTACAATAACAATTACATTGTCTCGATTTACCAATCTATGTTGTTGGTATAATAATATATACAGTACTGTGCAAAAGTTTTAGGCAGGTGTGAAAAATGCTCTTTA
The DNA here is from genome assembly GCA_023630585.1 of Cranoglanis bouderius. Classification (NCBI taxonomy): domain Eukaryota; kingdom Metazoa; phylum Chordata; class Actinopteri; order Siluriformes; family Cranoglanididae; genus Cranoglanis; species Cranoglanis bouderius. The sequence continues at coordinate 6,280,678 of CM042542.1, read as the reverse complement.
AGTAAGAATGCTTTCAAAAATAGACATGTTAACAGTTTATATTTATTAATTAACAAAATGCACAAAATGCAAAGTGAGTGAACAGAAGAAAAATATTCATCAAATCAATATTTGGTGTGACCACCCTTTGCCTTCAAAACAGCATCAATTCATCAATTCTTCTAGGTAAACTTGCACACAGTTTTTAAAGGAACTCGGCAGGTAGGTTGGACCAAACATCTTGGATAATTAACCACAGTTCTTCTGTGGATTTAGGCAGCCTCAGTTGCTTCTTTCTCTTCATGTAATCCCAGACAGACTCGATGATGTTGAGATCAGGGCTCTGTGGGGGCCATACCATCACTTCCAGGACTCCTTGTTCTTCTTTACACTGAAGATAGTACTTAATGACTTCGCTGTACGCTTGGGGTCGTGGTCATGCTGAAGAATAAATTTGGGGCCAATCAGATGCCTCCCTGATGGTATTGCATAATGGATAAGTATCTGCCCGTACTTCTCAGCATTGAGGAGACCATTAATTCTGACCAAGGAACCTCCGCCATGTTTCACTGTTTCCTGCAGACACTCATTCGTGTACCGTTCTCCAGCCCTTCAGCAAACAAACTGCCTTCTGCTACAGCCAAATGCACCTGCTGCCATTTTTCTGCCCCCCTGTTCCCCACCAGGGCAGTGGTAGCTCAGTGGTTAAGACGTTGGGCTACTGCTCGGGAGGTCATGAATTCAAACCCCAGCACCAACAAACCGCCACTATTGGGCCCTTGAGCAAGGCCCTCAACTGCTCAGATGAAATAATGAAATAAAATGTAAGTCGCTCTGGATAAGAGCATCTGCCAAATGCCATAAATGTAAATGTTTTCATGCATAGTTGAGTCGCTTGGCCTTGTTTCCACATCGGAGGTATGGCTTTTTGGCCGCAAGTCTTCCATGAAGGCCACTTCTGACCAGACTTCTCCGGACAGTAGATGGGTGTACCAGGGTCCCACTGGTTTCTGCCAGGTCTGAGCTGATGGCACTGCTGGACATCATCTGATTGTGAAGAGAAGTAAGCCTGACGTGTCTTTCATCTGCTACAGTTTCCTTGGCCGACCACTGCATCTACCGTCCTCAATGTTGCCCGTTTCTTTGTGCTTCTTCAAAAGAGCTTGGACAGCACATCTGGATACCCCTGTCTGCCTTGAAATTTCTGCCTGGGAGAGACCTTGCTGACGCAGTATAACTACCTTCTGTCTTGTTGCTGTGCTCAGTCTTGCCATGGTGTATGACTTGACAGTAAACTGTCTTCAGCAACCTCACCTTGTTAGCTGAGTTTGGCTGTTCCTCACCCACTTTTATTCCTCCTACAAAGCTGTTTCTGTTTGTTAATGATTGTGGTTCAACCTACATATTGAATTGATGATCATTAGCACCTGTTTGGTATAACTGTTTAATCATACACCTGACTATATGCCTACAAAGATTTTGTGCAAGTGCACCTAGAAGAATTGATGCTGTTTTGAAGGCAAAAAATCAAATATTGATTTGATGTAGATTTTTCTTCTGTTCACTCGCTTTGCATTTTGTTAGTTGATAAATATAAACCATTAACATGTCTATTTTTGAAAGCATTCTTACTTTACAGCATTTTTTCGCACCTGCCTGTCTCTCTCTCTCTTATATATATATATATATATATATATATATATATATATATATATATATATATATAAAGTTATACTGAATACAAAATCAGTATAAATCTGTAATGATCTTACAGATTCATCATCTAAGTAACACGTCCAAAAACAGTCTAAAAAAATCAGACAAATCCAGAATCATGTTAAAATGATCCAGTCCAGCTAACTCAGTAATCCGCAAACGAAGGCTGGGGCCAAGGACTGTTGTGAATAGTTTAGAATGATACAGAAAACATTGTACAGCTTAACAAAGGGGGAGGGGGGGGCCAACACAGGACAAAAGCTGGGTTGAAGCAAAATTTTTAAATAAATAAATAAATAAATAATAATACTCAAAACACATGGTGAAATAAATTCAACACAGTTGGACAAACACTGAACACGGGGGTTGTTGCAGAAAAAAAGTGACACTGTGGTGTACTCTGCTGTTAAAAACACTAGATGGAACTCAAGTACACACTTTGCTGATCATTAGCCCTTCACTTTCGCACGCTTAGTAAGACACTTTTTCTAAACATAAATAAATGGTGCTAATAAAAATAAATGTAAAACACTGTACAAAGTAATAACATAACCACCACACAGACATTCACACACCATGAGTGCTTACCATTTTCATGGTCATCGTTTCCCTTGGGTATTCCCACATACACCATCACGTTAACAGCATCGGACACATCCAGATGCAGGTTAGTGGTACCGACCTTCCTGTCCTCTGTTGAGATCAGACCTGAAGGTAAAAAAAAAAAAAAAAAAGAAAGACAGACAGATTAGAAAATACAAGAAATTCTAATAACTAATCCAAGCCAAAATACAGTAATGACAATCATACAGCACACTAAAAGAATTTAAAAGAGTAAAAGGATTACCGATTTTAATATTGATTATACAGTTTAAAAAAAAAAAATCTCTACACAAAAACACCTAAAACTAACGAACAGTAAATATCCATGTGCCAGAAACCCAGTTTTGTCTTACCATAGGCATTGTACATCTTGGGGCCCAGATCTGGCCGCACAAAGAAGTTAGGAAGACGGGATGCCAGGTTTAGTCGTCCATCTCTCTTTGTATACTCAGGTAGAGGAAGGTTATCCATAAGGTCATCAAACCTGAAGACAGAAGACATTATTTCAGTGTGTTAAAGAGTAAAGAAACTCCAGGTAGCTTGAATCTTGGTGGAGTCATGAACAGCTTACCGTGTAGGCATCATGTCTCGGAAATCTTCTCCGGGAGGCCAGTCTTTGAGTTTCAGTACCATTGCTTGCCCATCTGTACCTCGCAACCGTTCTGCAGAATCCACACGCATATGTAGCTCAAAAATCAACACAAAACACTTCTACAATGCTGAAGAAAATATAAACGGTATAAATCGCCACTAAAAATACACAATCATTACAATACTAAGCAGACTATGAGTCAATACTCGAGAGTTTAAGCTAATAGTCTATATGAAGGTTAACATCAAAGTACAGCCGTGGCCAAAAGTTTTGAGAATGACACAAATATTAATTTTCACAAAGTCTACTGCTTCAGTGTTTTTAGAACTTTTTGTCAGATGTTACTGTTACTGAAGTATAATCACAAGCATTTCATAAGTGTCAATGGCTTTTATTGACAATTACATGAAGTTTATGCAAAAAGTCAATATTTGCAGTGTTGACCCTTCTTTTTCCAAGACCTCTTGGAAAAGCACTGGTGGTGCCCCGATCCCGCAGCTGAATCAACTTTAGGAGACGGTCCTGGCGCTTGCTGGACTTTCTTGGGTGCCCTGAAGCCTTCTTCACAACAGTTGAACCTCTCTCCTTGAAGGTCTTGATGATCCGATAAATGGTTGATTTAGGTGCAATCTTACTAGCAGCAATATCCTTGCCTGTGAATCCCTTTTTGTACAAAGCAATGATGGCTGCACATGTTTCCTTGCAGGTAACCATAGTTAACAGAGGAAGAACAATAATTTCAAGCACCACCCTCCTTTTAAAGCTTCCAGTCTGTTATTCTAACTCAATCAGCATGACAGAGTGATCTCCAGCCTTGTCCTCATTAACACTCTCACCTGTGTTAACGAGAGAATCACTGACATGATGTCAGCTGGTCTTTTTGTGGAAGGGCTGAAATGCAGTGGACATGTTTTTTTGGGATTAAGTTCATTTTCATGGCAAAGAGGGACTTTGAAATTAATTGCAATTCATCTGATCACTCTTCATAACATTCTGGAGTATATGCAAATTGCCATCATAAAAACTGAGGCAGCAGACTTTGTAAAAATTAATATTTGTGTCATTCTCAAAACTTTTGGCCACGGCTGTATACATTCTACATCCTCATAGTCACCTACATTTTGTTTAGCTAGGATAATCTTGGATCAACATTTTAAATACTTAACACCCAAGAGTCTGCTTGCACCCATTAAGTGCATGCACTTACTGGAGATGACCTGGAAGCCGTCCCAGAAATCTCGGACCTTGACGTCAGAGATGATTGCGCAGTTCCTGCAGTTGACCAGGTCTACATCCTGATCTCCGAACTCCTGACTAAAAGCACCCGGCAGCCACAGACCTTCCTTAAGCTTCTTGTGGATGCCCGACACCAGCACCGGCTAAACAAAGAGACAACACCGATTGTCATTCTTGAATACTGAACACTTTCATGATTACTGAACCACTCCTCGAGTATCACACTGACTCCACAAGTGCTGAACCACTTCCTCAAGTACTGAACACCCTGCTGTAGCGCTGAACACCCTGTAGCTGGAACACCTGCTCAAGTACTGAACCCCTTTCTCAAGTACTAAAGCCTCAGGTGCTGAATTCCCTCATCAAGTGTTTAAGCGCTAATGTAGTACTGAAACCACTGAACCCCACTGTACCTGGAACACCTCAAGTACTGGGCCCCGAGTCAGGTATCAAACCCTGTCCTCAGGTGCTGAACCCCCTCTGCAGGGTCTGAGACCCTCCACAACACCGTCCACCTTACCTAAGAATAATGGTGACCATGGCATTCACAGACAAGTCACCTGCTTACCTGGCCCTGTTTCCAGCACTCCCGGAAGATCTTCCAGTTGTTGCTGTTGCTGGGGTCCTGCAGGCAGAGGAGACGGCCATCACATAGCCACGTGTGGGAGGTATGGGGATCGAGCACGCTCAGGCCCATCACTCCTTCTCTACGCGTAACACTGCCCGACTCGCTGCCCTCTGTCGACCCCGAGACACGGCGACCCTCTGCTTTCTTGTTCTCCACCACAGAGGCAATGATGTGGTCCAGGATGGTAGGTAGGCCTCCCTTTGCTTTATCAGCCTGCCCAGAAGGAAGAAGGGAAACTGATCACTCTTTTCCCCCACCAAAGTTCAGTCATACAGCAGCAAGTGAAATATGCTCCTGTCACAAAACCCAACCTGCCTTGTCTTTTTCAGCGACCCTCCCATTAATGGTATTAAGAGAGTACTGGACTAGGTAAGCTATGTCAAAGACAGCTACAAATGTCCACAGTGGCATTTTAAAAATTATTTTGTGTTTATATTAAGCAAAATAAGAATATCACTTTTAGACTATGCATACACAAAATGTCAAGCAGAACATCTACTCACCCCTGCTGAGGAGGAGAATACTGACGGGAAGGGGACTCCACCATCAGGGGCCTGGGGCAGTTTGCCTGGGCCGGAGTTGAGAAGGTCCCGCAGGCTGGTGCCCTCGGCTTTGGGCTGGGACGGCCCAGAACTCAGCAGTAGGCTGTTGAAGAGCTTGGGAGTGGGACCTGCTGGTTTGGATAGAGTGCTGAAGGCATCCAGACCAAAGGGAGAATGAGAATCACGACTCATCATGGCCCGGAGGGAACCGGACTCTTGAAGGACAGACCAGGAGTAACGAAAAAAGGTACATTACCAATTTGTGTGTATTTGTGCAATGGTCAATCTGTTTAAGCATAATATAAAAATGATGGCATGCACCACACAGATGCATGAAAATATCCCATACACAAAGTGTCAGCTGATTTTGCCATGCAGATGACACAAAGCAGCTTACCTTTAGAGTCGTCTTTAGCCTTCTGTGTGGCTAGGTCAGCCAGCCAGTGCAGAGCAGAGCAGTTGTTACCCTTGATATCTTTAGAAACAGGGGTAAGGGCACTGGCAGGCCCTGCTGTGCTGTTGTCGGCACTGCTGCCACCTGATGCGTCAGCACTGCTTCCCTCTGAACCGGGTTCGACTTTCACTACTGCAGCTGTCACAGGATCCCCGTCTGGACGAGGTGTTGAAGAAGTGGACGCAGCCCCATTTCCTGTGCTAGAGGCTGTACCTGACTGCAAAATCAAAACAAAAAATCCTAAGTAGGTCTGTCAAATTCCTTTTACGTTATAATTACATAAAATATTTAGCCGTAATGCTACCCTATATATATATATATATATATATATATATAGACATCACATAGATGGAAAACGGTGTTGCTTTTTTTAAACAAAGAAAAAATTAGAATAGAGCCTCTTCATGGTTCTCATAAACTCTATTGTTTCAGGTGTCACCGTTTTTACCCGCAGTAATGTGTGCGTCACTGATATTCAGCTAGATATTTACATGCCCCAGTATCCATTTTTCCATATCCAAATTTCAAACATAAAACATAAGGAGACTAAAAATAGAACAAAGTTTTATGTACAGGTGCATCTCAATAAATTAGAAAGTCGTGGAAAAGTTCATTTATTTCAGTAATTCAACTCAAATTGTGAAACTCGTGTATTAAATAAATTCAATGCACACAGACTGAAGTAGTTTAAGTCTTTGGTTCTTTTAATTGTGATGATTTTGGCTCACATTTAACAAAAACCCACCAATTCACTATCTCAACAAATTAGAATATTTCATAAGACCAATAAAAAAAACATTTTTAGTGAATTGTTGGCCTTCTGGAAAGTATGTTCATTTACTGTACATGTACTCAATACTTGGTAGGGGCTCCTTTTGCTTTAATTACTGCCTCAATTCAGGCGCGGCATGGAGGTGATCAGTTTGTGGCACTGCTGAGGTGGTATGGAAGCCCAGGTTTCTTTGACAGTGGCCTTCAGCTCATCTGCATTTTTTGGTCTCCTGTTTCTCATTTTCCTCTTGACAATACCCCATAGATTCTCTATGGGGTTCAGGTCTGGTGAGTTTGCTGGCCAGTCAAGCACACCAACACCATGGTCATTTAACCAACTTTTGGCAGTGTGGGCAGGTGCCAAATCCTGCTGGAAAATGAAATCAGCATCTTCAAAAAGCTGGTCAGCAGAAGGAAGCATGAAGTGCTCCACAATTTCTTGGTAAATGGATGCAGTGACTTTGGTTTTCAAAAAACACAATGGACCAACACCAGCAGATGACATTGCACCCCAAATCGTCACAGACTGTGGAAACTGAACACTGGACTTCAAGCAACTTGGGCTATGAGTTTCTCCACCCTTCCTCCAGACTCTAGGACCTTGGTTTCCAAATGAAATACAAAACTTGCTCTCATCTGAAAAAAGGACTTTGGACCACTGGACAACAGTCCAGTTCTTCTTCTCCTTAGCCCAGGTAAGACGCCTCTGACGTTGTCTGTGGTTCAGGAGTGGCTTAACAAGAGGAATACGACAACTGTAGCCAAATTCCTTGACACGTCTGTGTGTGGTGGCTCTTGATGCCTTGACCCCAGCCTCAGTCCATTCCTTGTGAAGTTCACTCAAATTCTTGAATCGATTTTGCTTGACAATCCTCATAAGGCTGTGGTTCTCTCGGTTGGTTGTGCATCTTTTTCTTCCACACTTTTTCCTTCCACTCAACTTTCTGTTAACATGCTTGGATACAGCACTCTGTGAACAGCCAGCTTCTTTGGCAATGAATGTTTGTGGCTTACCTAGTGAACCAAACTGAGAGACCATTTTGAAGGCTCAGGAAACCTTTGCAGGTGTTTTGAGTTGATTAGCTGATTGGCATGTCACCATATTCTAATTTGTTGAGATAGTGAATTGGTGGGTTTTTGTTAAATGTAAACCAAAATCACCACAATTAAAAGAACCAAAGACTTAAACTACTTCAGTCTGTGTGCACTGAATTTATTTAATACACGAGTTTCACAATTTGAGTTGAATTACTGAAATAAATTAACTTTTTCACGACATTCTAATTTATTGAGATGCACCTGTATATTGTTTCCTTCATAATACACTACATTAATGAAAACCTGAATAGCAACCCAACAATGAAATCTGTTCCAAAAGCCCTAATACTGATACAAATGAGTGAGAAAAATCAACATCCCAAATGTGTAGAGCACAAAAACAACAACAACAACAAAGCGTACTTGTGCAAGGCCGTTGTGCGCATTGGGGCGTGCCGCAGGTCTGTGGTGCCGGCTGGTGCAGGGACAGTTGGCTTTAATTCCCCACTTGCCTCGTGCTGCGTGTACCATGTCCCCTATATTGTAGAGTGCTATGAGGAAGTAAGGGACAAGTTAGCTAGAACTGCAGAGCACAAACACTAGGCTTGAGACAGAATATCATTGTCTAGAATATCGTGATACAAAATAGTGCAGAGACGAATTTCCTGTTCATATTGTGTATCGCCATGTTTCCATCTAATATTCTTCGTTATAAGCCCTACCTCTACTTACATACTAGGTGGCAGCACCAGAGGTAGCTGTATACAGACCGCGAAGGTTGCAAGTCGGAATTCATCACACTCATGTCTAAAAACATGAATGTATTTCTTGTCTACGCAATTAAACTGGTAAGTGTGAGGTGCTTGTACATTTCACGTGAATCTCAGACAGCACTAGGAGCGGTGATCACACAAATTTGTTATTTAGCCTAATAATCTAAGGCAAAATCTACCACCAAACAATCTTTCCATATTAATAACATTGCCATAAAATACATTTGAGACACTGAAAAAGATTAAAATAACATTACACCTTATATTATACATCCTTATCTACCTTCCATACAATACAATGTATTGATATTACAGTGGTTTGATTTGTCGTCATTATAAATGTATTCAAATTTAATACTTCGTGTCAATATCATCTATCGTGAAGCCTGTATTAGGATACATCTCGTATCATGGCTTTAGTGCATCAGCTCATGCCTACATTACACACACTGCTGCTTAACAAACTGGAAATTCTCATTAGACAGCTGTGCCTACCTGTTCCAGGTATAATCTGAGTGGGCATGAGGTTCTGGGGTTCATGAGGCTGGCCTTTTGCACACTTCAGCCAGGAGAAGACTTCATCATCTGCGTTGTCGTCCACATCTACTTGAGCAGTGGAAAAAACAAAACAAAAAGTAACTATTTAAAAGCGACACAGTGACAGCAGAGTCACTTCTAACAGGTTAACCATTAGCTACCATATATTCTTGCTCACCATCATGTGGCTGGCTCTTTCGTAGCCGGTAACAATCTAGGCATACGCCAAAACCACATTTGCGACACACCCAGTGGATGTTGAAGAGCGTCGTCTCGCACACGTCACACATCTCCCTCACACCCCTAACGGCCCGCTTCCACGCCACCTTTTCTGCTCGAACACAAGACACAAGGCATCAAAACACAGGCAAATGGAACAACTATTGCTGTCCAGTCAACCCGAGATTCAAGAACTTTCATTTATAATATACAAACTTACGGTGAGGTTCCACCATCATCATGGCCTCTTTCTCGGACATGACGAGTTGGCAGAACTGGTCACCAACGTTGGCGAGGATGTACTTGGATGTGTCCAGGTCGAGGCCCTCTTGTGCATTTGGGGAAGGCAGCCACAAGCCCATAGCCATACTGTCACTCTGCTGCGGGGTCAGGAAGCCCTCCACACGAAGCACCCCCTTCTTTGTGAACGCTAGCCTGGGTATAGAAAAATAAAGGTTTAACATGGCATTATGGTTATTTATTTGAGCAGGTGTGTTTCAAATCTTAAATCTCTACTGAAAGTAGGCATGCTTTGGGAGGCAGCACCAACTTCCATGCAAGAAAAAACATAACCAGCAGCAGGTAACTAAAAACCAGAGAGCCATTATGTATCACAGAAACTCTATGCTTTCATTACAGGCCTAAACACACTTAAAACAAAATGCATCTCTAAGTATCCAGATCCCACACGTGTATACTGACCTGCGGAAGTGGAAGAAGCGGCAGGCCACGTTGGGGTCATCGTCCTCTGAATCCAGCTCACGGGATTTACGGTAGCGCTCGAGGCGACACTCTCTGCACTTGTGCAGGTGCGGAGCCACGTTTATGCAGGAGCCGTCCTGCAGGAAGGCTTCGCCAGACTGCTTCAGACGCCGCACCTTATTCTGGTCCTTCAGTACTGACAGACCAACTGCAACACAGCACCACAACAGACTTCTCTCACTGGGGCTACTCATGATCAACATTCTTGCTTAATAATTCTCCTTAAAAACACCATCTTATTTGATAAAAGACTATTTTCTTCACTCCTCTGAAAGAAAATCTCTATAAACTTTAGGTAAAAATACAACACTTGGCAACATAAAGTCCATTGATAACTATGCAAAAAGAAATAAAAAAACAGTACTTAATGGAAACCCCTAGTGATCCACGAAGCCTACCTTTATATGGTTTGCTCCTTGGTCTGTTCTTAGCAGCCTGGGCTTTGGCCTTCTGCACATCAGACCTGTCTGTAGATGCAGAGGGCATGCCAGGGTTTTGGGTTTGTTCGGTGGAGTCTTCAGCCTCACTCAGGTCAGACAGGTCACTGTTTGTACTGGAGTCCGAGTCCCGTTTGCTCGACTGACCACGCTCATCCAGAGAGAAATTCTGCGACACTTGGTCAAAGAGCATGGGGGCTGCCTGACCCTCTGCAAATGCGCTTTCAGTGTTGACAAAGGCTCCAGTCCCACCATTGGTGGCCTCTTTGTTATTTTTGAGCACTTGGTCATCTTTGTGCTGCGACATAAACGACGCAGTAGAAGAGGAAGAAGAACAGCTGGCAAACCGGGAAGATAGGATTCCTTTGGGAGGTTCGACCATGGTGAATAAATTTGATTGGCTATCAGTGGCATCTTGGCTAAGAACACCGGTGCCTCCTGCAGGCTTGGTAGCGGACAGTGACGAGGACGGATTTGGAGTGGTCAACCCGCTAAATGGACTATTCGAGACTGCTCCAGGATAAGCAAGAAATGGATTAGCCTCTTTAGAGGCTGCCAGGAACAAGTTCTCATGAGGTTCTGAACCCTTGCTGCCTGAAAGCAGACCAAATCCACTAGCAGGGCTAGCACTGGTAGCATTTCTCATACCAGCACCAGGACTATTCAGTGCAGCGGAGCCCAGACCCAGAGAGGTCCCAAGCCCTAAAGCAGGTTTAGAAATGTCCCCTGAACCCAAAACGGGGCTGCTGCTAACAGCTGGCGGGAAACTAGGGGCCAGTTTCACCAGTGTGTCTCCCCCTGCTCCAAAAGATTTGTTTATTAGAATTCCATTACCTGCTGGCTTGACATCAGGGACTTTGGGCTGCTCTATCACAGATGCCAGGCCACCAGCTGGTGCAGAACCAAACAGTCCTGCAGACGCAGAGGCAACAACAGCCTTTTTCAGGCCCTCAGAAGCAGTGGCAGGCTTGAAGAGAGACGGTGGCTCCTTGCTGACGTTTTTCGCCAAGGCTGTAAAGTAGTTAGTGTCCTTTGACTGGCCTTGAGTGATACCTGGGCTCTGAGCTTGCGTCTGAGACATGCACTGAAAGAATAAGTTCTGTGATGGATTAGATGCCTGCTGCTGAGGTTCTTGTGGCTTAGCAAAATAAATACCAAAGGCCTCCTTGTTCTCCTGGGAAGCTCCATTTGTCTGTGAGGGGACATCGCCAAACACGGCCCCGCTGGTCTGCTTGGGCTGGGAAGGACTGACTCCCACAACAGCGAGGGTGGTTGTCTTGGGTGTCTGGAAAAAAAAAAAATCCTAAAATGATCGCCTTATAAACATTCAGCAGGGCAAAACAATAAATAAATAAAAAGACATGAAACAGTTTTTTTTTTTTTTTTTTTTTTTTTTTTTTTTATATACATGGCCATACAATGCAAGTATGATAAACAAGATCTATGTGCATTCAAGGAATCATATCTGAACAGATGTATGAACAGAGTCTCAGAATCATTAAAAAAAAAAAAATTAAAAAAAAATAAATAAATAACAAACAGGTAACACTGACAAACTGACACATCAACATGGTTACCTGACTTGCTTCTGGGAGTGATCCCCAAACAGGTGCTTGCTGGCTGAGTTCTGGGGTTGCAGAAAGGACCACACTGGGAGCGTTGTCCTGGGAGGGTGAAGAGATGGTGACCGGGCCTGGGGATATCAGAGGAGCAGATCTGGGAAAGGCTGAAAGAACTCCGTCGTCCCTTTCCGTTGCAAGGGCTGTGGAAGCGACCTTGGGTGCAGGAGCTCCGGGCACCAAACTAGGCATCTGACCCAACGAGGGAAATGTAGTAGAAAAGGCAGATGGAGCAGGCTTCAGAGGCGGTGGAGTCAAGGTGGATGTTGGAATTGCTGTGGATGCCAGAGAACCTGTTTTGTCTTGGCTCAGGGTGGCATTGCCGTTCTCCTTAATGACACCAGTAGACCTGCTGCTGGAATGGTCCTGCAGAGAAGAAGTGCTGTTAGCAACGCAGTTAGCTTAACCTTGGCCTAGCAATGGTGATCTCCTACCCACTTCCTCCTATTACATCCCTCGCCTCTAACACGACTACTGCAAGCATCTCTCTGCCCCTTATTACCGTTGAGTCGCAGTCTGCAGTCACTGATTCGCTGTCAGTCTGGCCATTAGGCTCAACTTCCCCTGTTCCTTTGAATCGTTTCAGGGTCACGTCCTCGTCTCCTTCAGAAGCTGTCCGACGTCGACGCCCACACTCGCCCTTCGCACCGTCTGCCTCCTTCCTTCGTCGATCCTGAAGAGCGCAGAAACAGATCTGTAACTGCAGCCTTTGATTCGGCAGCGCCGATAAAATCATCGTGGGTAGTGAAAAGTAAAAGTGGTGTACCTCATCTGTTGGCTCCACGGCGAGCGTTACATGAATGACTCGTGGATCAACTACTTGGGTCTCTTCTCTCTGAAACGTCAAATCCGAGTGAGTAAAACATTTCTCCTTCCTACTAATCTAGGTTTCTTACTTTAAAACAAAAAAAATAATTAATGATATATACAAGATGAAGACGCAATACGACAGCAGTGGAAGTGGTATGATGAGGAAAAGACAAACCTGGTCCATGGTTATCTCCATAATGTGCGTGACAGGGTCATGCTGAGACACAAGCCCCTGCGCCCACGGTTCTTCAAACTCCGGCTGGTACACCTGCACTCTTCGGCCCTGGATTGTGTACGTCCCTGTTAAAGTGAAAAGACAACACGTTTACACGTTTTGTTAAACGGCCACAACTGTTTGAGACGAGTTTACGATAAAGCTGCACTAAAATGCCGCGTGTCATTTCACAGGTCGATGCCGCTGACCTTTTCTCAGTATCTCCTGCAGCTCGGAGTCCCGGTGCCAGCTGCTGACGGCTGCTTGGAGTGCTGGCTGCTCCTGCAGGAGTGGATGCCTCACATCTTTCTCAGCCTGCACAGGAACAGATAACATGACCTTGAACACCAGTCTCATGCCCACACAGGCAGAAGCGTGTCTAGTACACTATGATAGCAAACCTGGGTTTCAACCAAAATTCCACTGTGACCACTGGAAAGTTGTTTGGACTAGATTAAAATACTACCAAACTTTAGTTCTGTTTTAACCATTAGCCAACCTCAAATCTCTGCAGTGAACTTCCACTTGGGAGAAACTCCAGCTTTCTAGTTCCGAAGAACTCAACAGGAATCAGAGATCCTAATCCGACACGGTCCACTAGAGGCTGAAACACCTGGAGGAACAGCAGGAGTCGAACACGTCAGTCAAAAAGCTCGCAGGAGTTGTAGAAATTCTGCAAAGGAGTTGCTCACAACACATAAGGTGCCCAAAATACTGAATTGCAATATTGTTTCACTTGCACATCCCGTTTTCCTTTCACAGTCAAACTTGTGTTTAGAGATGGCTAAGCCAGCAGGAATTCTCAGTATCAGTCAATATGATATGAAAAAACCTGACTGGACAATGTTGTTATAGGAAAATTATCAATGACAGGGAGGTGTAATGTGGTCCAACACAAAGGGTCAACATTACCGTAACAATGTGAAGCTCGTGAGTCAGAACGTAACAGATATCTACCGTTAGTTTCAAAATCATCTTAGCAAAATATACTCCCGTGTCCCGTAATAAAAGGTGTGACGAAAAAAATCCATATCACACATCGCTATGCTTCAAATATTAGCTCGGTCGGAATCTAATTTATGTACTTTGCAAGCCTGTATGTTAACATACCGTACCTAATGTCTTCTCCATCATCTTCTGAAACCTTAAAAGCAAACATTTTAAAGCTCGATACCAAATACCACCTAGCTCCATCCTTCTGTGGTCCATCGAGCCAGCACACTAACCTTATCCCTCTAGGACATGTCACTAAAGGGATCTGCTGCGCTGAGAAGTAAAAACACAGCGGACCAGCACACTCACCAGGGCAGGCCAGTGGCTGGGAGACGTTCCTCCGGCTGCGGGAACGGACGAGTCGCTCACGGGAGCCCACACGACGGTGTTTTCCATCAGAGCTGCTCGGACCTCTTCGCCATACACCTGCACCCAGGAACGCTGCCTCCACGGGCTGTCCTCAAACTCCAGGAACACCTACGGAGCAAGTTTGAGTTTCGTTTACGTCGTGCATCAGTGCTGTACTGCTTCTGAAAAGTCTAAACTATTTCCTCTTATACGTTTTAATAATTCTGCAGCAGGGATCGTATCCAATACATCTATCAGAGCTCTGGGAAGGCTACTGGGGCTGATACTGACCTGAAATCCTGGATCAGTACTACACCGGATCTAATATTTTCCCCAATCCACGCTAGTTATGATGACGGACGTGCTACAGACCTTGCTTGTACACATTGAACACGGCTTATTTTTAAGCACGCCACCATCACACCTTTTATATAATCTGGCGAACCAAGAGGATGTCCTTATCGGCCAATATTACAACTAAGGAATAAGATACTCGGAGGTGTGCTGTTATAGAAAAACAATCAACAACTGGGTGGCGCGATGCGGCAAGACGCAAAGCAGAGCCACCATTACCGAGACTGAAGTTGAACATTTTCTCATAACAGCATGTCCCAAAGTGATTTATTCCTCTTATACCACAGCAATTTATTAATTTGTTAACGAACGACGTTATACCTTTTGTCCGTTTGTAGTCACATTTAATGTTGTGGTATGTCCTCAAGACAGGTTAGATCCTGCATCACTTATGTTATCGGCAACCTCTCTTTTCACAATCTCAAAGTTAATAAGACAAAAAAAATAAAAACAACAACAAAAAAAAACGCAGCTTGTCATGTTACCGAGAAACTGTAAAAAGCGCAAAGTCTCCCTATAGATTAATGATTATAACATTTTTATTTGTTTATTAGTAACATTAGATTATGCAGCGTATCCAAACATACAAGCTCCTGTGAATGACTTTTTACAAACATAAGCGATTACATATTAAAACGAGCACATTAACAGAAGCACGTGATTTGACTTCCAGTCGGCACTACTGTCAGAGCTGCTCTTACACAAAATGAACAGATTGGAGAATTCAACAGCGCTGTGGTATAAACACATTAGATCAGAAACAGTGTGATCGGTGAGTTCTTACCTGATACTGACATCCTCTTAACAGAAGCTTGTAGGAAACAGATTTGGTTAATAAGTTATGCGGAACGTCAACTTTGGGATTCTTGTGTCAATCAAAATAACATAAAAAAAAAAAAATACATCAATGAATCAGATGGGAAAATACACTATATGGCGAAAAAAGGTTTGTGGACAGTTGACCATCGAACCCATATGTGCTTGTTGAACATCCCATTCTAGATTTAGTCTCCCTTTTATAAATGTTGTTATAAAAACCTCCACTCTTCTGGGAAGGCTTTCCACTAGATTCTGGAGCGTGGCTGTGGGGATTTGTGCTCATTCAGTGACGAGAGCATTAGTGAGGTAGAGCGAGGAGGTCTGGGGTGCAGTCGACGTTCCCGTTCGTCCCAAAGGTGTTCAGTGGGGTTCGAGTTCTTCCGCTCCAACCGTGGCAAACCGTGTCTTCATGGAGCTCGCTTTGTGCACAGGGGCATCGTCATGCTGGAACGGATTTGGCATCGTCTCCTTAGTTCCAGTGAAGGGAAACTGTAATGCATCCTTTACACTTGTCTGCTCCCAATTTTAGTGAGGACACGTGTATGAATGAACACATGATGGTCAGGTGTCCACTAACTTTTGGCCATATAGTGTACGTTCAAGCCAATCAGTTACGGATCCAGCATTTCAGGCCAGTACAGACCCAAACACCGACACTTAGATTAGTGATTAGTGTATACTTCAAAGTTATTTGTGGATAAGATGGATGAATTAACACACGCTGACATTTTTAATCTCATTTAGCTTATTTGTTGTTGTTGTTGTTGTTGTTATTGCTGTTTATGTAAAAACCAGTCAACCTTTTATGGTTAAATTTCCAGCCATTCCAACAGCAAACAATGGATTTGTGGGGTGCCAAGAGTTTTACAGCATATACACAAGACATAGTGACTAATGTATTATCTACACACACTTAAAAAAATAAAAATGTTTAAAAAAAAAAAAAAGCTACATGCATAGCTTTAAATCAGCGTATAAATGAAAATTTGTCACTCTTCCTTTCAGCGTTTTTATTTTCACCTCAAGTTCACTAGCGAACTAGCTGCTTTAGACTAACTATATAAAAAAGGAGATTATCTAGAAACATAAAATGAATTATATACCGAAATTACACGTCTATTTATACATTATTAAAGTGTGTTTGGACTAATGTTTGGAGTAAGTTTCTGAGGCCCGTCGCTGGTTCTTCTCACTGCTAGCTCAGTTAGCAGGTCTGTCTTATAGCTAGCTAATACTACACATACACAAACATAAACATACGCGTAAACATACACATACAATACATCATATCATCATATCAGAATTAAACATTTTAATGTAGAGTATGTGTATACAAAGTAGAAGGCACTTCCATATATTTTTTCTTTAGCTTTTTAATAATATTTTTTAACACGAGCCCTGTCTCCTGCTGTTGTTGTTTGCGGTTGCTGTTAGAGGCCGAATCCCAAACGGCTCTGTGCTCACTGTATAGGCGCACTATACATGGTGTCAAATAATAACACATACAGCCCATGTAGTGGACCAAATAACAAATCAGCAGCCATTTGGGACTCGGTCGTTATTTCTTTTTAGCTTTATAACCTCTCAATTGTGGTCATACATATATTTTTTAATTTCAGATTTTATTTAAGATTTATTACTTACACCCCCATTCTTCTTTTAAATGTATTAAAAGTTTATTTGCTGTTTTGTTTTTTCAGTTTCGTACCTCAACCCCAGGACTCGCCAGCCCGATAACACTGACTGCCCGGACGGTTCCCCGGAGCCAGGCCGCCTGCACAGCGCTTTGATTAGCGGCAGCGGCGACAGCAGCAGAACCTCCTCCATCATTCAGGAGGAGAAGCAGTCTTTTCCCGATCAGACCCAGAGAGTCGCCCATATTCATAAAAACACCATGAAGAGACAGAAAGAGAGGCCGCTTCTTTCCAGTGCTTCAAAAACACCCGTTGGAATTAGCTGTTAGCAAGACCGCCGCTGCAAGCCTCAAATCGCCTGAAAACTGGAAAAACGGAAATTCGTAACTAACGTCTGGCTTCATATGCACGGACACACCTTCTTCCAAAAGCGTTCTGTTATTAACAACGCACCGCCTCACACCGTTTTCAGACAAGGAACTAGAATGTTATTGTTTCAGCTACGGCTTCTTCTCCGCATCCGCCATTTAGACTCGCAGTTACCAAACGCACTCCTCGTACACTCGCTCTTGTGAACTGCAACATCGCCGCCTGCTGGACATCTCGGGAACTGCACGAATAACCGCATTCAATTTAACGTACGATCAGGGTTGGGGCATTTCTTCTTAAATATATAATCTTATCTTATTTATTTATTATTTGTTTGTTTATTTATTTGTTTATTTTACAAATGTGCTTCTTTTTTTAGCAAAAAAAAAAAAAAAACTATTGAGATTGTGAGTTTGGGATGTACGGTGATCGTAACGCTGATAATAACACTGCCGACTAGATGGCGCCAGAGATCTCATTATTTTATGCTGATGCCGGTTCATATCGCGATACTGTCAATGTTGCCAGATACACGGTTTTCCCTCATCAATTCAATTCAATTTTATCTGTATAGCACTTTTAACAATGGACACTGTCACAAAGCAGCTTTACAGAAATATGTATAAATTCAAGATATACATTTTAAATATACAAATGTACCCCTAATGAGCAAGCCAGAGGTGCCGGTGGCAAGGAAAAACTCCCTGAGACTACATGAGGTAGAAAACGTGGTGGAACCAGACTCAAAAAGGAACCCATCCTCATGTGGGTGATACCAGATAGCTGCGATTATAAATAATTTCCTTCTATAAATGTGTGCTATGTAGTCAAAAAGTGCAACCAGGAAATTCATTATAGTTTTAACATGAAGTCTGTTTTATTGAAGTTATCAACTGTTCACTGATGGAGACTTGAGTGCAAAACTGTTCGTAGCAATTGCAATCCAAAGCCTTCTTCATGGTTTATAAGAGGTACCATCCACAGTAATCTTATGTATCTTTAGGTTGTCCATATAGGGCCATCCTCAGCAACAGTGAGTGGTTTCTAAGAGATGAGAACTCCAACCAGAAGTAGGACATCAGGATGGATCAGGCAAGTCCAGTGAGCAGAAGGGATCAGGATCACCGGTATGGTCATCATTGGGATACATTTGAATTTTTTTAGTGACTAGACTTGATGTTTTGTCCCTGGGTTAGGGATTATGTTTTGCATTCATTCGATTATTGAAATTTTGCGATTCAAATAAGTAAGGAAAGTGTTGTTATTGTTACCACCCCGAAGTTGTTTATTTTACAATAACAACACATCCTGAAGTGTTTTATTCCTCTTATACCACAGCAGTTTTTGAAGCCATTCATAGTTACATTTATCCAAGAAACAAGTTAGTTCCTGTTATTATTTATGTTATAGCTGCTATAAACAGTTTCTATACCTCTCTCTCTCTCTCTCTCTCTCTCTCTCTCTCTCTACATGTTACAGAGAAACACAATGTACAAAGTCCACTGACACTGGAGACTCCTTCCGTAAACGATAAATAAACATCTCCATACGGAAAATTGCATCATATCAACAATTGCACATTTTTCTTTGAACTTAAGAGGATGTTCCGCATGCTTTTTTTTTAAAAAAACATGCATAAACATTGATATAGTAAAGCCTTCTGCGTTTATTTATTTATTTATATATTTTTACACATTTTTCCAAGGAGTCTCCAGTGTCAGTGCTTTGTAACATCAGAGGTAAAGCTGTAACGTTCCATTCCGCAAGAAAGTCTTCAGGAAGGACACTTTGTGGTTTCTCGGTAATATGAAAGACTACAATTTTTTTTTTGTCCTATTAACATCAAGAGAGAAATAAAGTGAGGCTGTTGAGGTAATGATTATTTATAGCTGCTTATATTTCAGGGACGTTCCACAACATTAAATGTAACTATAAGCTGATAAAACGTATGACATTGTAATGTTTTTTAAATTGCTATGGTATCACTCAGCAAAATAATCAATAACCATTGATTATTTTCCTGTAACAGCATGCCCCATTGTGTATTATACACAATTTGTTTACGTATTTTGTTAATGCAAACATTATAGGTTAAGCAAACATAAGTTATTACATGTAGGTCAATATGGTTATACGTAATTAACATGTAGTGTTTTATCAGGTGAAATATTGTATTGAAATAATCTTAAGATGTTGTAATTACATTGAGTGTAATAAACAGGGGAAAACATAAGGTATATGTTATTATAACAATATATTTGATAATACAAGGTCACTTTAGAACTGTATTACTCTAATACCAATCAGCCATAACATTAAAACCAGCCATAACATTAAATTAGCCATAACATTAAAACTACTGACAGGTGAATAACATTGATTATCTCGTTACAGTGGCACCTGTCAAGGGGTGGGATATATTAGGCAGCAAGTGAACAGTCAGTGCTCGAAGTTGATGCCTGTGTTGGAAGCAGGAAAAATGGGCAAGCGTAAGGATCTGAGCGACTTTGACAAGGGCTAAATTGTGATGGCTAGACTACTGGGTCAGAGCACCTCCAAAATGACAGGTCTAGTGGGGTGTTCCCGGTATGCAGTGGTCAGTACCTACCAAAAGTGGTTCAAGGAAGTACAACCAAGTGTGGTGAGTGAAGGCTAGCCCATCTGGTCCGATTTCACAGAAAAGCTACTGTAGCACAAACTGCTGAAAAAGTTAATGCTGGCTATGATAGAAAGGTGTCAGAACACACAGTGCATCGCAGCTTGCTGTGTATTAGGCTGCGTAGCCGCAGACCGTTCAGAGTGCCCATGCTGACTCCTCCCCTGTCCACCACCGAAAGTGCCTACAATGGGCACGTGAGCATCAGAACTGGACCATGGAGCAATGGAAGAAGGAGGCCTGGTCTGAGGAATCACATTTTCTTTTACATCATGTCGACAGCACAATGCGTGTGCATCACTTACCTGGGGAAGAGATGGCACCAGGATGCACTACGGGAAGAAGGCAAGCTGGCGGAGGCAGTGTGATGCTCTGGGCAATGTTCTGCTGGGAAACCTTGGGTCCCGGCATTCATATTTATGTTACGTTGACATGTACCACCTACCTAAACATTGGTTGCAGACCAAGTACACCCATTCAGCAGGATAATGCGCCCTGCCACACTGCAAAAATTGTTCAGGAATGGTTTGAGGAACATGACAAAGAGTTCAAGGTGTTGACTTGGCCTCCAAATCCCCCAGATCTTAATCCGATCGAGCATCTGTGGGATGTGCTGGACAAACAAGTCTGATCCATGGAGGCCCCAACTCGCAGCTTACAGGAGTTAAAGGACCTGCTGCTAACGTTTTGGTGCCAGATACCACAGCACACCTTCTTTTGGAGTCCATGCCTCAAAGGGTCAGAGCTGTTTTAGTGGCACAAGGGGGACCAACACAATATTAGGCAGGTGGTTTTAATGTTATAGCTGATCGGTGTATATAGCAGTGGTGATCATGATGTTGGCTTTTAAAACAATGGTTTAAATGTTTGTGAGAGGCAGATCTTTTTTCTGTTTATTTAGGGCTGGCTTTGACTGACCATCGATGCAGACCTGGCAACCCTGCTACACATTTTAGTCTGAAGCGCCTGATAATGAGACGAGTAAATGTCTGAACCCCTTTACACTACCAGGACCTATCAATGGGTCCAGACTTAAATTCCTCACCTTCAACTACATCTTCAAAATTTTACTGTTGAATATAAAATGTAAAAATTGTTGAATATAAATAACAGAATAGTAACTGTAAGGCAACATTTTCAGGGGTCAAACAATTATTACTGGTGTGTTATGAAATGACAGCTCAAATATTCATTGTAAAGGTGATCCATAGAATAGGAAACTTCTTACACTGTGGTAGCCTTTTTAAGCTTGAGGCTTTAATTAGGCTGTAAAGGCAGATTGCATAGTCTTGGAGGTAACGAATGGTTTTGTGTCCCTGGAAATCCAAGGCCACAAGGGAGAGCCGTACGTTGTTTAGACTAGTCCTCTAGCTGTGCAGATGTCGATTGGGCGTGTCTGAGGGGCTTGGGCGAAGACTTTTGTGATTTGTGGGCAGTGGTGTGTAATCATGTTACACCAGGTGTGTTTTTGCGGGGGGGATGGGGGGGGGGGGGGGTGCAAGTGTAAGGAGGGACTAGGGGTTTAGTAGCATAAATCATGAGACCACAATATGAGGAAATGTGATGCACAAGAGACTTTTCAAGGCAAGACACAACACACAAACAAATTTGTAAACAAATCAGCTTGTTCCCTGATATATCAGTCATTATATTGTCAAATCACATGAATCTGAGTGGATACACATGGAATTACACTGTGATTTTAAAACCACTTTCGTCAAAATCAGTTTTCGAGAAAGCATTTTTTTTCTATATTCAGAACCGAAAATCTGCAAGAATGAGCTGCACTACATGAAATTTTCATTACATGTTCATTCCTATCCCAAAGGGAATTTCCAAAAAAAAAATGATTGATTATTCTTGGATTTAAGATTTTATACTAAAAATGAGGGAGGTGTGGTGGCTTAGTGGTTAGCACGTTTGCCTCGCACCTCTGGGGTTGGGGGTTTGAATCCTGCCACCGCCCTGTGTGCACGGAGTTTGCATGTTCTCCCCATGTTTCCTCCGGTTTCCTCCCCCAGTCCAAAGACATGTGCTGTAGACTGATTGGCATTTACAAATTGTCTGGAGTGTGTGTGATTGTGCCCTGCAATGGGTTGGCACCCCGTCCAGGGTGTCCCCTGCTTTGTGCTCCAGGCTCCCTGTGTAGGATATGAAAAATGGATGGATACCAAAATGGTATTTTCTTGTTTGAACAATAAAGAAATGATTACCAACAAACTGTTTTTCTCTCGAGAGTGTCTTCACAACATAAAAAAAAAAGATTTTTGGGTTTCAGTGTGCAAACGTACACATTTAATTAGTCAAAGGCTCATTTTGCATTAACAAATGCAACTTTTTGGAAAAGTTCCAATGCTAAAAAAATTATTGTAAGAATATCAGCACTCACCAAGCAAATATTAATTATGATATCTATTATTTCTTCTATCTATTTCTTATATCTATTATATAAAACAAATCACCTGTAGTGTCTCTTGCACTTGTGATTGTGTTTATTATTGTTTCATTTCTTGGTGCAGGGACATAGATGTCAAAGACAGAACTTTTATCCTTAAGGAGAGCGTGTGTGCTCACCAGAAAGAGGTGATGTCATACTTTAAACACAAGCCATTGTTATTCCTGCCAATCCATTTCAGTTCAATTTTCCTTTTTTTTTTTTTTTCCTTTTAAAAAGAGGCGATGGTAATAAAGCACAACTTTGCACCTGGAGCCTGAGACTGAGCCTGAGGAAATTTCCTTCCAGTGGTACTAAAGTTTATAAGCAACAAAGGGTTTGATGGCAAAAACATGACACTCACAGGAATGACATTCACATATCCGTGTTTGTGCATCCTGGTTCAGGAATATCACTTTAAACGAATGAACATGTCACGGGCAATTGTTCGCTTTAGTGTCAGTTATATATGCAGTTAAGTAAGCATGTCAATATATTTAGATATTTAAATATATAGTTGAGAGGATACTTAAAGGTGCAGTTTGTCATTTTTAAAACTATTTCTAGACCTGCAATAATCATATCATTTCAAACATACCTTAGAAAACCTGTGATTCACAACACTGCCATGTAATGGATATGGCTAGTTTCTTCATTCCAGGCTTATGTTTACATTTTTTCTGGCCCAGAAATTAGTCCCACCCCAGTCAGAACACCAGCCCTGCCCCTTTTCCTTAAAAGGCAATGCACAAGGTAGATATAGTTGCAACAGGGGTTTGTTTGGAAGGGTACTGTTAGGGAGAAGTGTTGAAAAAAAATGACAAATGGCTTCTTTAAACAAATTAATATTTCAACAGCAATTGTTGATTAAGTATAAATGTAAAGTGTAAAGAAATTGTTCTTCTTGAACCTCCTCCTCTTATTATTACTTTCGAAATATTTTCATCTTCATTCGTTCATTCATTTATTCATTCATCCTCAGTTTGTACTCTGCCTTTAAATTGTAAGACGTTATAATCTAATTCCAAAATTTGATTCAGTATTAAATAAATGATGTTTGTAGACATTGAAATAAGTGTATCATAGAATTTAGTTGTTTTACAGTATTTAAGCAATGTTGCTGTCAGTTTGTCTGCGAACATATATCGTGACACATCTCCAAGTATCTTTAGCTCACACAGTCCTCGGGTTTGAGGAAACGGCTCCACATTTATTAAAAGGAGAAAATGATTAAATACATCATATATACAACTTTTCAAAGGCTGTGGAGGAAACCAAACAATAATATGTTAATAATATAAGATTATGTTACGGAGACTGTCAGCCTAATAATGTTAAGGAACTCATCCTAATTGGCCCAGTATTAGATTTCAGTCTTAGTGGGCTTATTTAAAGTGTACTAGTGGAGGGCACTGTTGGTCAATTTATTCCACAACTGAAGTACTTTTGTCTCAGTGCTGTTGCAAAATGTAGATAATAATAATAATAATAATAACAATAATAAAAGGAAATATCCTGTCCATAACATTTGACATTTTCAAAAATCAACTCTCTGTCATAATGATGTCTGCAAATTATTTGATTATTTGTCGATACTCGAATTCTTCGAGGCTGAACTGGTGCATTAGGCCACCACTCACCATGACCACTGCCTTACATCTCAAAGCGGCTTTGGATCTCGACAGAATGTGTGTGTGTGTGTGTGTGTGTGTGTGCCAGCACGTAATGGGCATCACTGCTGCACCAGGCAGTTGTGTGGCGTGCACTCGGCCTGTTCCTCCAGTTCGGGGCAGGGGGTGCCGCTGTTAGCAGGTTTCAACAGGATGTAGCGGGTACGATGGCGCACTCCTCCTCTGGAGCACGGCCCCAAACACAGCCCCCAGGACGACCACATGGAGACCTCACAGTCCAGCGGCGTCTCTGCAACAACACACAGTAGACATTGTCACAAAGCAGCTTTACAGAAAATGGAGATTTAGATCCCTAATGAGCAAGCCAGATGCAAAAAAAAAGGAAAAACTCCCTGAGATGACACGAGAGGAAGCAGACTCAAAAAGGATCCCACCCTCTTCTTATTAATCATTACTCTTCTACAAACTGTATACTGTAAAGTCAAACAGTACTGTTGAAATGATGTTCCGTATAAGCATCATAGCCTTTATGATTACAGCAGCAGTTCTACAGTATCCATGTGAGATTATTTACTGAAGCAAGGGTTTAAATTGTAAACATGCAGGGATGTAAAGACTCTGGCAAAAAAATGACTAACTGGAAAATACCAGCTGGTCTATATTATAGTAATTGTTAGCCTCATCAGCATATTTTGCTTAAACTAATTCAAATTAACTCCATGGATTAAAAAAAATCCTGTGGGCTAAACAACGGGGTTTTAAACAAGCCAAACAAGAGTCAACACAATTTTGTTCGTGCTGACTCAGCGACTCGTCCAAACCCACAAAACAAATTCCAAATGTTTGCTGTTGATTCTCTACAGAACCATAATTGGAGGGGTAATTTTACACAATTGTCCACTTACCATGAATGTAGTTAAAGTTGTGGTGTATAAATATTGCTCGTTTTGCACTGCAGTCTTGAGTTAAATATTGCTAATGAGTAACAGAACCCAAAATCTTTTCTGTGATGAATTAACTAGCTTAACTGGCTATGTTATGCTGTGGATGCCATTAACTGGCATGGTTTGGGTCAACTTGTTCCGCAAGAGGAATGCAAATCAATACAAAGTGATTCTGATTAAACATTTCTCTCCTGATGTGAGTGGTCTCTTTCAGGGTGACTCCGCCCCAATCCACAGGGCACGAGGGGCACGGGCAAGTCTGTGAGTCATTACTGAAGAACTGGATGTGGTTTGGAGTATGGGTGTAATGAGTGGGAACTCTGATACTTAAAATAGTCCTTCTCTACGTCATCATCATTTGTGTGTTAAAGTTAGGCCTACCCCAGATTAAGAACAAAGTTGGTCACATATCGAATCATATCGAATCGTAGCAGATTCATATCATAGCATAGCAATGGTATGTCAAATTATTGCCTTAGGTTTACACCCCTAGGTTGAATCTACATTGTCCTTGTAGTGCACTAAACACTGTAGAGTACAGTACAGTTTATTTTAAATGTTTTACTAGAACCGAAACAGTAAACAAGTGTGTTGACACACCGCATTTGAAAAAAAAGGGTTCCTGATCAGTTCTTTGGATAGTTCTTAGCCTCCAAAATGGTTCTTCTTGGAGTACCGTCTAATAGAGAAACACTCTTTTGCAGGGTTCTACATTGAAGGGTTTCCCCAGCGATATAAACTGAAGTGACAGTGAATTTATTTCCAGTTTTAAAAAATATTCAGGGGTGTTGATGTGCATGACTGTGTGTGTTTGTGTGTGTGTATTCTGACCTGTAAATTGTGGGGCTTTGCTGAGTTGAGGCAGGATGTGATTGGACACGTGGTTGTGTTGACGGATGGGTGAGCGAGGTTGTCTCTTCAGCCAGATCGTGGCAAGTGGCGGGAGCTCAGGCAGCCGTGGGTAGTAGAACGAGTTTGCAGGATGGTTCGGCTTCTGAGACGTGATCTGTATGTTGAAATGAAGCAACAAAAAACATATTATGAGGATGTAAAAGTATGAGTGAACAGTTTTTTTAATCATTCATTCATTCATTCATTCATTAACTGCTTTATCCTGGTCAGGGTTGTGGTGGATACTTGGTCTATCTTGGGAACACTGGCGTGAGACAGGATTAAACTGGATGGGAGGAGGGAGGAAACCAGAGAACCTATATGTGAAAATATGTAAAACTCTGCACAAACAATAACACAAGCTCAGGATAGTAAAAACAGCTTCTCTGATAGTAAAGACAACACTAATTCAAAAATACCAGAGGTCGTGGGGACAGACCCCACAAACCTCATCAACATCAACAAACTATGTGTACTACATGTTGGTTTGCATTCCCTATGTTGTTATTATTATAATTTTTTTTTTTTTTAATTTAGAGCTGAATTTGTTTGTCCCAGATTTTACAACTGTACACAGTAATTATTTATAATCCCCATATCCGGTGTCACCCAGAAGAGGATGGGTACCATTTTGAGACTGGGTCCTGTCAAGGGAGTGTTTCACTGGCTTGTTCTTTAGTGGTGGCTCAATGGTTAAAGCTCTGTGTTACTAAACAGATGGCCAAGGGTTCAAGCCCCAGCACCATCAAGCTGCCACTGTTGGGCCCTTGAGCAAAGCCCTTAACCCTATCTGCTCCAGGGGCACCATATCATGGTTAACAATGCACTCTGACCCCAGCTTCCTAACAAGCTGGCATGTGTGAAAAAAAGAATTTCATTGTGTTGTAATCTTCTGTATGTGACAAATAAAGGTTATTCTTCTTCTAAATCTACATACAGGTTCCCATAAAGCTGCTTTGTGACTATATATATATATATATATATATATAGTTAAAGTGCTATAGAAATAAATATAAGTATATTTTTGCTGAGCAAGAATATATTTGAGCAAGGTAAATTTTCTACATGGACAATATAGAACTGAACTGAACTTAATTTAGCTAATATAGCTGGAGCATCACCAGTTGCCAATGGATCTATTGTAACTCTTGATGATATACATCTGGTATATAGAAGATCTATTGTAGTATCAGTTTTGGAATGAGGAAATTCATATAAGCTATAGTGCACTCTGGGCTGACTCCAATACCTAGAATGTTTTAGTAGACTGTTTACGGTCAGTTTTTTTTTTTTTTTTTGGTTTTTTTTTGCTCAGTAAAGCACTGGCCTATATTTATACCAAGGTGTTATTTAAAAAGAAGGCTTGGTTTTGTATAGAAAATCTATCTCCTGACATGTGCCTGTCCACAACTTTATCCCGGAGATCTTTTGACAGTGCCTTGCCACCCATAGTTGATTGTTACACTAAAAAACGCTCCAGGAAAGCTCTTTTCACGCTGAGCTAATCAAAATGACCACGACTGATCACAGTTGAACGTCAAATGGCTTTGTGTGCCATTGAGAAGGTGATTAGCTACACCTTATTGAGTTTACAAGTCATTTTTAGGAGGCGGGTGATCCTTTTTCCAACTCAGTGATTCTGTTTTTTTTTCTTGTTTTTTTTTCCTGACATGTTGGTGTTATATCTTTCACTTGGATATTATAAGTTGCACTGAGTAAATACAGCTGGATAAAACAAAAACTTTGTCCGTCTTCATTTCAGGCTGAAAAGCACCAAAATGTGATTATTTAAAGGGGGGTGATTCTTTTCTATACCCACTGTATATCAGGTTAAGATTATGAAATATAGAAGATGCTGTTTTTCTCAGTGTGGTGTCGCAGCTGAGTGACTCTCTCACCATTGTGATGTTCTCAGGGGGCATCGTGGGAAAATTGGGTGAAGAGA
This sequence comes from Cranoglanis bouderius, assembly GCA_023630585.1. Classification (NCBI taxonomy): domain Eukaryota; kingdom Metazoa; phylum Chordata; class Actinopteri; order Siluriformes; family Cranoglanididae; genus Cranoglanis; species Cranoglanis bouderius. The sequence goes on along the minus strand of CM042542.1, from coordinate 6,252,730 downwards.
AAGTGAAACCGCTGTCCGTCCCAGAATCGAATGGGTGCAGGTCAAAAGTCACTTCCTCTTTCCATTGCCCCGCTTCGCACAGGTTTAGGCTGTCCACCCCTACAAACCAATCAGGGCTGGGAATCACTTTCACCATCAAGGAGAGCTGTGTGAGAGAGTGCAACATGATCAGAGACATACATACACACTGACAATAAAGCTTTCCTTCTGGCAATATACTTTCCGTCCTGAATATGTCCTGCAATGCTAGAGCAATTGACCTCATAATTCACATCTGAAATATCTCTTTATGGCCATTCCCAATAGTTTCCAGTCGTTCCTGTGTTTGTTAGGCTGCTAGGTTTTTTTTCTTTAAATGGTGATGAATGTTTCCTGTTAGGTTATAACCTAATGCAGGAAAAGCCCTTGGTCAGAACACATGCATACACTCTTTATATCGTTTACTCACACACAGTCCTGAGGGACAGGTCTATTTGAAGATTAGAGCAAAAGTTGTTATATAGCCAAAGTTCTTGCGTGTCCGATGGTGCATAGATTGCAACCAAATGGACAGACATTACTGCGTAATACTGGAACCGGTACTGAAATCAATGCGTTATTTACTCATGAAGTAGCTGAGGTTACTCCGAGGCCATGATCAGGCATCAAGTCAAAACCGATAATCTCTGTTATTATTCAAATTTGGTCTTAAATACCTATAGGATTACTGACGACATTAGAAAAGCCATTAGTATGAAACCGATCTTTCATTTAGCGGTTGTTAATGACGCACACACCGGAGCACAGTTTCAACTTTTTTGATCGATGAATCTCAGCTGAGCAGCAGTCTGTCTGGAGTCAGACTTGTACTACACTTCCTTCTCCTCTACTTCTTCTCTCTCCTGTCCTCCGCCTCCTCTTTTTCTAGCACTGCGGCTTTTCCAGGAATGCATCCTGCTATAACAGTTTGGCTGGCACGTAAAGCCAGTGTGGTTACATCTGTCTGCAGCACAGTTCAGCTGATGGACATCAGTCTGAGGCATCGAGATGTGTGCACACACACACACACACACACACACACACACACACACACACAATCATAAATCCATGACACACACCTGATGATGTTCTTCCTTTTCCTCAACAAACTTAAAGTTTCAGAAATGTTAACCAAACACCCTAACCACCACAACAACCCCTAATTCACCATTACTGAGTATCACTGAATTTTCACATAGCCTCTGAAATATTACCATTTACTTTCCTTTTGCATGACATAGTTCCTGAGTATAAATATTTACCAGCTGAGATTTTTTAATGTGCCCATTCATCTTAAGTGTTTGTATAATTGTGGCTAATGGGGCTCTCTAAACTAAATCCATCAATTGATATTCCAGCCCTCACCCTGCCATTATGTGGTTGGCCAAGTAAAGTCCAGTCACAGATGATGATCCAGTATGAGCTTTGCACCAGTAATGCACTTCCCTATGTGGAGATATGGAGACAGTGATACTGTGTGAGATGAGTAGGTAAGACAGCAGGGTCGGCTGATATAAATGAGCTAGCAGGGATAAGTCTTTCAAAGATAAAAAAAAAAAAAAAGAAAAGAAAGAAAAAAGACCTCAATATTAGGATTAATTTTTGAGCTCCACATATTTTGGATTTTTGTGGAACCAACCGCAACAGCACCACCAATGGTACACAGAAAAAGTACACAGAACGGGACAAAGAAGCAAGTCTAGGGTTGATTTCTTTCTAGCCCAGACTGTAGATTCATGCAGACTATCAGTCATGTTTGGTGATTACACAGAGTGAAACGCTTGCTAGATTTGATTTCCATTGGGCTGATATAGTTCAGCCTGCTTTGCAGACACATCAGAATCAGAAAAAGCTTTATTGGCCAAGGTTCCTGCTGGTACTTACATTGAGGGCAACACAGAATGGGGTACAACATATAAGACAGAAATACACCGGTCAGCCATGACATTAAAACCCCCGAACAGGTGACGTGAATAACACTTTTTATCTTGTTACAATGGCACCTGTCAAGGGGTAGGATATATTAAGACTGGAACTTCCTCAGTTGGCGGAGGAAGTACATCCTCTACTGGGCTTTTTTCACTATGGAGTCAATGTAGGTCTGCCACTTCAGGTCCTGTGAGATTGTAGACCCCAGAAACCTGAATGACTCCACGACTGACACTGTTCCTGTTCATTATGCTGAGTGGGGGTAGTGTAGGGGGTTCCTTCTGTCAGCTGTCAAGTCCACTGTCAACACTAATGTTTTGAGCATGTTCAGCTCCAGGTTGTTTTGACTGCACCAGACAGCCAACTATTTGACCTCATCTCTGTAAGCAGCTTCATCAGCACCCTGGATGAGGTCAATGACTGTAGTGTCATTTGCAAACTTCAGGAGTTTGACAAAAGGGTCTATAGAAATGCAGTCATTTGTATACAGGGAGAAGAGCAGTGAGGAGAGCACACATCCCTGGGAGGCACCAGTGTTGATTGTACAGGTGCTGGATGTGAATTTCCCCAACATCACCTGCTGCAGTCTGTCTGTCAGGAAGCTGGTGATAAACTGACAGGTGGGGTTGGGTACGGAGAGCTGGATACCGATTAGTCTAGATGAGATCTGGGATGTGCTAAACGCTAAGCTGAAGTCCACGAAAAGGATCCTTGCATAGGTCCTTGTATGGTCAAGGTGTTGGAGGATATAATGCAGTGCCATTCTGATTGCATCATCCACTGACCTGTTAACCCAATAGGAAAACTGAAGGGGGTCTAGCAGGGAGCCAGTGATATCCTTCAAGTGGGGGAAGGGGATGATGGTAGAGTATTTGAAGTGGGAGGGTACTTCACACTGCTTCAGTGATCTGTTGAAGATCTGTGTGAAGACAGGGGCCAACTGGTGAGCACAGGTTCTCAGACAGGAGGGTGACACTATCTGGGCCTGGTGCTTTCCTGGACTTTTGTTTCAGGAAGACCTGACAAACATCTTCCTCACACATCCTAAGTGCAGTTAGAGTGGATATTGATGGCTGTGTGGAGAGATTATTGAAATAGGTATGGGGTGTAGGCCTGGGTGTGTCAAATCTACAACAGAACACGTTCAGGTTGTCAGCCAGCTGTTGACTGTCCACAGGGTGGGGGGAAGGTGGCCTGTAGTTGGCAATGTCTTTCAGGCCTTTCCACACTATCATTTGTCAGCTTTTCAGAGTAGCTCCTCATAGCAACACTAATGTCATTTGTCAATGTGTTTATGGCCTGATTATACAAGATTTTGTCCCCACTTCTTTAGGCCCCTTTGTTAGCTTGACAAAGGTGTCTGAGTTTTCCTGTAAACCATGGTTTGTCCTTGTTGTATGTTAAACAGGTCTTGATATGTGTGGGTACACACATATCCTCACAAAAACTGATGGATGATGTTACACTGTCAGTTAGTTCATCAAGGTTGGTAGCTGCAGTTTCAAAAACACTCCAGTCAGTGCAGTTGAAGTAGGCCTGCAATTCCAGCTTTGCCTCAGTAGACCACCTCTTAACAGTCCTGACTACAGGCTTAGAAGATTTTAGTTCAGAACACGTCATCAGCAGTAATTGAGAAGGAGCATGTCAAATATAGTTGTGGGTGTAATGATCGTAAATGAGGCAGATTATTTATGCTATCATCCTTTTTCCCCGAAATGCCTTTAGAGGAGAAACTAAAGGTAGATTGAGTACACACTGTCCAATCAAAGTACAAATTACACAAAAGGTCTGTAAGTTTAGTGGGGGTTTTTTAAATTATTTGAACAAAATGGTTGCAGCATGTTTGGTATTCGGATGAAACACGGCATGAAACCCGGAGAGCATTACAGACTTGAAACACTTAAAATAAAATTGAAATCAGCTGTAAGCTTTACGTTTGTGTGTGTTTGTGTGTGTGTGTGTATGTGTGTGTGTGTGTGTGTGTGTGTGTGTGTGTGTGTGCATATCAGCTTGCTCCACATCATTCTTATGCTCCTCATTGTTGAGCTGTTGATAGATTAGATTTTAGCCTCACATCTAATATTACAACCAGCTATCACAGTCATCAAACTTCTGGAGCAGTCAGGTCTCCAAACTAACATTGCACTGAGCTGACTGTTATGTCCTCAGTGACCTGGCCTTTTGATTTCCTGGAAGTATAAAGTAAAACGGAGTTACGATCTTCTGTGTTCTCAATAAGCGGCTATGAAGTGCCAACTGTGTGTGTCGAATGACACATTCCTGCATGCAGTGTAGGTAATATTGCTGAGCTGAGAGCTGAATAGACAAAGAACAGCTCAAGTGCACTGAACAGGTGTGTTTGGGCAAGGCGTTGTTAGTTTCTACTCATGTGTCTCCATAAAAGCTTCCCAACATACACACACACACACACACACACACACACACACACACACACACACACACTCACACAGATGGGTCTTCCACATCCAGGGCCACCCTAACATTCCCGGCAGGTCTAAAAGCAGCAGTCATCCCTCAGTCGGATCATGTGACCTGTCACGGTCACTTAAAACCCACTAGCAATGCCAGGCATGTGCCTAAGAGAAATAGTGTCCCTTTTTGGCGCTCCTCTGTACTATTTAGAAATGATGCCCGAGTAATAAAGATATGTAGGTCACCAATTCCCATCATGCTTGTTTTAGCCCCTGCGTCCAAACATCCCTTCGAGTAATGACCCGTCAGTAGCCATGAGTCACTGGAAAGCCAGAATCGAGGGAAAATAAACAAAAGAGAAAGATCTGAGCAAGAAATTTGTCTCATTCTCCAGTTTTGAGACAGGTCAAAGAGATTGTGCTGGAATGAATAAGGCAAGGGAAAGGTTGTGGTTTGGAGGTTCTAGAAAGCAGCGCTGGAGTCATTATTGGAGCTATAGAGACATGCTCTGGGTTTTGGCCTCAGTAGGGTCAAGTTTGTGTATTCTTATTCTTGAGTTTAGATGATGGTTCCAACACTGATCTGACTATTTAGGAATACATTCTTAGAAAAAAGTGTTCCTCCAGCATCAGATGTTCTACTTGGAACTTTTCTGAATGTGAAACCCTCTGTTGTTGGGTTCTCCATAGAAACCTTGAGACACCCCATCCCCACCACCAAACAGAAGGACCATTTAGGGAACTAACTGGAGCCTTTGTTTAGTTGTCTGAGGAGTCCTGTTCTGATCATTTGTTATATTTGCTTCATTTTTAACATTGCTGTGATGCTATGACATAAGGAATAAATCTCGACAGGGCAGACTGTTATAGGAAAATAATCAATGATGCGGTGGAGTTACTGTTACCACCCCGGTAAGTCTTGAAGCTACTGAAGATGAGTGGGTTTTTTTTCTCTTCACAAAACTCAAGCTGACCCAGATGTGTTAAATAAGGTTTGATGCCCTTATATTCTACTATGTGTAAAGTTGTGAGAAATCCTAGCAATGTTAAGTTGCCACTGTTGGGTCCTGAAGCAAGGCCCTTAACACTTACACTACATAGCTGACCTTTCTTCCATGCAGGAATATGCAAAAAAAAAATAAAAAATTCATTAAACAGTATCAGTCCAAACCTTGACTACACCCACTCATACACTCTCAAGCACTCTAAAGGATTCTTCACTTTGTCTCTCTTGGGAGCCCTTATAAGTTCTATGTACTTTAGAACAGAAGCTTTTCCCGTTCAGAAATAGTTCCAAATAGCACCCACGTCGAAAATTGGATCTGTAAACCATCCAAAGACCTATTTTACAATTAACTGTGAATTGTGACCAAAAAGTGTTTGAAAAATCTAACAGATTTAAGTTTTGATTTGTTTAAGTGGCCTTGATGACAGTTTTGTACACTCCTTCCTCTTGGCAGTTTAATGATGTAGCCACCTGGACTGCTTTTCCACCAGTGTTGAAAAAGTTCCCACATGCTCAGCCCTTATTAGTGTATTGCGTACTTAAGAAAAGGTGTTTTATTAATTGAAAATAATTTAATTAATAGGTATCATATTTGTCCTAGAAATTTGTCCTAGTTTTGACTCAAAAGCAGGTCCAAGGGAATTAGTACAGCCCTGACCACAAGACTTGGCTATGAACAGTTCATAGACTATAGATTTAGAGCTTAGAAAAGTGAACTTGGACCCTGCTTCAATTATGACAATAACTTCATTTTGACAGTCCATTGTAGACAATCTACAGAAGTGTACGCACCAAACTGTACATACTATGGTTAAGGCTTTGGTTAGGCTTAACGGCAGTATTTAAATTCTCTTCCTTGCTTCTTCACTATTAGTATTAAAGGAATACTCCAATGTTGTTGTTTTTTTAAATTGCCTCTGAGGAGTATGTGTGATTACCACAATATAACCGCACGACTGAGAGTGTGATAATGCTTTTATACAACAGTTCTATAAACAAGAAGTGAATACCAAGTAAGTGACATTTCGGACACAATATGGCCAAATGTTTTGTTTTTGCTCCGCTAGCGGAAATAGAACCCAGAAGAAGCCCCACTCACTTTGTAGCACATTGGCTAGCTGGCTAGCTAGCTCACACTGATTTGTACATTCATGTTAAAGGCGCTTCCAGTAAAATTGGCATCCCTTCTTAATTTTCATCTTCAACTGACAAGCTTTCATATTTTTAGCCAAAAGTTATATTCATGAAAAGCATCGTTTGCCATGTCTGCTGATGATGTTGCTAACACTACTGTACTGTAGTAATACACACAGTGAAATGTCCGGTGTGGTTCTACTTTAAATAGACACTGTTGGAACACCGCTCGACCAATCAAATCAGTGGACCGGAACGAACTGTTGTATGAACTACAATTAACGTCATGATAGAAAGTCTAATCAATGTTGTTCTTAAGTAGTTTTGTCCAATATTAGAGCAATAGAAGTGCTTCCAGTTACATAGAGGCCTAATTTCATGTTCAGGTTTTTGTGACATCAGTACACAACTACAATGTAAATGCTAATTCTTCCTTTTGAATAAGTAGTCCCATCTCCGAGTGAGCAAATTATACTAAGTTAGATCTTAATTTATAAATATGTTTGAATGAACAATTCATGAAAGTGTTCTACAAAAGTATGTACTTCAGATAAATGTTTACTGACAGAATTCAGCACCTGCACTTCCTTTATAAGTAACATTCCTGTAAACAGTTTTCTGACTTTTCTCAGTGCAGGAGAAATCTTATCTGTGGTAATCACACATACACTATGGATGGAGATTAAACAGATTAAAATTTTAAAAAATGCTGAAGTACTGTATTACTTTAAAGTCAGTGTTAGGGAAACATTAAGTACCAGTGGATTCCTGGGCTGCAGAACAAGTTCAGTGGAGCTGTGGCCAACTCCAGATGGGATCCCTGCAGTGCGGTACATGGAGCCCACTACCCTCCTCTTCCTTGCTTCTTTTGCCCCCTTTACCAGCTCGACCGTGACACCGAGCTCGGCAAAACTCTGCACACCGGGGCTTGCCATCGCCCCTTCCTGCCACAACCTGTACTGCTCATTGTGGGTGACAGCTGTAGGGAGAAAGAGAGGAGAGAACAAATGGGAACCTTTTTCAGCCTGAGAGACGTGTTACAAAAATTAAAGATGGTGAATCTGTTAAAGTAAATGTGAGCTGCACAAATTAGTCTTCTATACTTCTGTCAATTTATATAGAAATAGAGGGCTGCTAAAACTTACAGTCCCGTCTGAAAGTATTGGAACAGCAAGGCCAATTCTATTGTTTTGTTATATATTCAAGACATTTGGGTTTGAGATCAAAAGATGAATATGGGACAAGAGATCAGAATTTCAGCTTTCATTTCCTCATATTTACATCTAGATGTGTTAAACAACTTAGGACATGGCATGTTTTATTTTAACCCACACATTTTTTCATGTGATCAAAAATATTGGAACACGTGACTGATAGGTGTTTCTTGCTGCCGAGGTGTGCCCTATTAAATTGACTGTTTGAAGAAATAATAGCTCTGAATGTCTACTCGTGGTTTGAGCCCTAGGTTTTGCCTGTGAAGACTGCATTTGTTGTTAAAAGGATAAACCAATATGAAGACCAGAGAGCTGTCTATGGGAGAAAAGCAAGCCTTTTTGAAGCTGAGAAAAGAGGGATAACCGATCAGAGCCATTGCACAAGCACTGGGCATAGCCAATACAACAATTTGGAATGTCCTGAAAAATAAAGAAACCACTGGTGTACTAACAACCAGACATGGAACAGGTCGGCCAAGGAAAACAACAGCGGTTGATGACAGAAACATTGTGAGAGCTGTGAAGGAAAACCCAAAAACAACATCACCAACAACCTTCACAGGGCAGGGGTGAAGGTATCAAAATCCACCATTCGAAGACGACATCAAGAGATGAGCCAGAAGTTCTGGAACCAAGATTAACCTCTACCAAAGCAAAGGAAAGGCCAGAATGTGGAGAAAGAATGGATCTGCTCATGATCCAAAACATAGAAGCTCATCAGTCAAGCATGGTGGAGGTAGTGTCATGGCTTGGGCTTGCATGGCTGCTTCTGGAGCAGGCTCACTAATCTTTACTGATGATATAACTCGTGATGGTAGCAGCAGAATGAATTCAGAAGTCTACAGAAACAATCTGTTCTCCAATTTACAAAGAAATGCATCTAATCTAGAACTTCAATGTGCCATGTTTTAAGTTGTTTAACACATCCAGATGTAAATATCAGGAAAAGAAAACTGAAATTCTGATCTATGGTCTCATATTTGTCTTTTGATCTCAAACCCAAATGTCTTCAGTATATAATGAAAACAATAGAATTGGCCTTGCTGTTCCAATACTTTCAGAGGGGAGTGTATAAAGTGTATGAGTGAAAACAGAGGAGTCAGCAAAATATGATCCTTGCAACCATAAAAGCACGTAAAAGCTCAGGGTTGATTAGGGTGTATATTTAAGACAGAAGTAAAAACATACGGCTAAAATGTGAACATAAATACTAACTTGTGCAGATGGCCACATTACATGTGGATAGTTCCCATACTTCGGTCTAAACTCTCACCTGGATCCATGACCAACATTAGCACACTTCACATCCTAAAATAAGCTATTTTCCAGAAGCCTGTATGATTCAGTTTTTTTCTCTTTTTTTTTATACACTCGCAAAAACCATTTGGTAGGTTTGAGGTCTCCAGGAAGCAAGTAAAATCTATCCTGTTTAATAAACCGCAAAACTGCACTAACAAAACAGACCTATAAGCTCCTCGGCTTTTCATTACGATCTTTTGAGGAAGCAAAACACAGAGCTTATGGTGGCTTTAAAAGTCATTAGGCATATCCTTTATGTCCCACTGCGTGTTATGTAGCTACAAGCCATCATGGCAGAAATTCAAAATGGGGTGAGGAAGGGCAGAGAGAGAGAGAGAGAGAGAAAAAGTGAGTGTCAGCAGTGATGACATGGTTCATCTGTCTACATGCAGCGTCTGACGGGTTTGGCATGAACATGACAAGTCAGAGCCAAGCATCCCAACCTCAGACAACTCAACCACAAACCCACAGCAATCTAATCCCCCACCCCCCACCCCCCTCTTGTTACCATCTCTATCTTTATCTCTAAACCCTCGTGTACCTCTATTTAACTTTAATATGACTATAACTGCAAACCGAACAATTATATTGTGCGATATGGAGAGCCAGACTGTCGGAGCAGAAACTCCAGTGACCTGGTGTTAGTCTTGCAGACGGACGCCCTCTGTCCTCCGGCTGTAAATGTTTTAAATGTCTTGGCAGGATCTGTCCAGCTCTGCATCCTCTCCTGACCTGGGAGCTGGCAAAGTGCAGACGCCCTACGCACAGATTCTTATTATATGTGCGCCAGGGACCACTTGTCATTAAAGCAAATGGCCATTGCAGACCTCTGGGCTAAGGATGTCATATATGCAATATGTATTATATCTAATAGGGCGTAAAAGGTCAGCATCTCCAACTCTCCTTTTCTTTTTTTCCCTCTGGACGTCTTTCCTAAACCTCCACTTTGGATACAAGGAACCTGTGGGGTAGCTGGCGTCATCTGGTAGCACTTACTCCCCCCTCCTGCTCTTCCCCTCTCTCTCTCTCTGCTTTCCTCATTAGGCTGTCTTACTCCCATAAGGTGCTGGGGGAGGTGTGTGCCACTGGGGTGTGTTACTGTGAGGCCAGCTGTGAGGCTTCAGCATCCTGACTCATCATGCCATGAGGCAGCTCCAACCCTAAACCAAACACTTCGTTGTCTACCTTCTTGCCACCACTTAAAGGCTCACAAAAAGGTTTGTTTCACAGGTCCTTGAGTTCCTTGAGCTTACCTACAAGTTTGGACCACTGGGCAGGGGGTCGGAATAAAGGGTACTGTTTCGGGAACATCTGCGGGCTCCATTGGCCAGTGAATACTAGGATGTAAGAGGCAGGGCCTCGAGCCATGCACGCCATCCCATTGGTGACTTTTAGAGGGGAGGCAAAGGAGAGGCTCAGCTTCAGAAGCATGATGAGCAGATGCTGCATCCACCCAGGCATGAGGAGATCAGAGGGCATCATCATCTGCAGGAGAGAGAAAAGAGGAATCATTTCACTCCTGTCTGGCCAAAACATTAGACTAGTGTGCTCCCTGATTCATTTTATTTTATACCACAGCACAAATGACAGGTTTATATAAATGCACTCATTCTAATACATTACTATTTCTATAGCAACAGCTCATTCACAGGGACTTGTATGGAAGATGCTTCACATAACCTATGACTAGTTGTAAACTGATAAATTTAGCCAAGAAAATGCATAATCGTTGATATGGGGAAGCTTTCTTTAAGGAGACATTTATTTAACATTTAAGGAAGGAGTCTCCAGTATCAGTGCTTTGTAACAGTAAGTTTTACAACACGGAAAAGTCTTCAGGAAAGGAGGGGACCATTTATAGCTGCTATAACTTAAGTGACAACAGAAACTAACCTGTCTCACAGACTTTCCACAACAGTAAGCATAAGCAGAAATTGATGAAAAGCATATGTTAATACTCTGATACTCTGATATGTTAATCATTAATAAATGTCAAAATTGTGTTGGCAAAATGTCGTGGTATAAGAGAAATAAAACATGTCAGGATGTGTTGTTGTAGGAAAATAATCAACTTCAGAGTATTAACAGTCACTCCGCTTTGCCTCAGGCTGCATCACACCACCCCACTGTGGATTATTTTCCTATGATAGCATGCCCCCAAGTGTTTTATTCCTTACATATTAAAAATATCTAGATTTTGAGTTTCAGCAGATTTTCATATACACTGGTAAAATATTATTATGTCCAAAAAAGTGGCATATTCTACCATAAAGAGAGAAGCAATTCATTTCATGTGAAATGAGAGAATGTTACAAATGATATTTTAGTTCCAAATAAAGTTTTTATTAAATTGCTTATTTAAATGGCTAATCGGGGTAGACAGATATTTTTAGTTTTAATGATTGAAAAGGCAGGGGCTATTTGCACTAGCTAAAAAAAAAAAAAAAAAGAAAGAAAGAAAGAAAGAAAGAAAGAAAGAAATAACAACAACCTTGAGTATGAGGGCTACCACATGCTTCTGAAATTGGCTAACCTACTGGTTACATAATACAATAATTAACCTAACGTCAGATAGCTTGCTAGAGATCTACTGTAGCACTACTTTAAACAATATAATAGCCTAATGTTAACAATAGTTAGCCTTGCTAACGATTCCGGCTGCTAGTTTACACAATATACAGCCTAACATTAACTAGCTAGCTAGTGCTTGGTTTTAATTACATTATAAAATACTTTCTTTGCTGGAAAAGTAACATTAGCTAAGCCAACAACTTTGCTAGCTATACATTAGAGCAGTGCAGTGAGTGCTGTATTGATGGAGCTTAGCTAATATTGCTAAATCAGGATGTGTCTGGTAAGTATGTTGCTTGGGTTTGAATTACTAAAAAGATTATTAGATTTTTTTTTTTTTTTTTTTTTTTGTAAGATAGTTGACTGTTTAAGGTTAATCATTTGGATTGAGAAAGGATTGTATTTAGATTGGGTGCAAAGTTTCAGTTCTATCTGATTTCCTAAAATGGAGTACCGCTTTACTGGATGAACTAAAGCTAAGAGGCTTCTCTAAATCTCTAAATCACTCATCCGAATGCAATAAGCCTCCAAATGAACTGCTCTCAAAGTTTGAACAATAATTCTATAATAAAATCAGGAGCGTTGTTGCACAGCTTCACACCAAGTGTCCGATTTGCAGAAATGCCTTTCAAATCCTGTCTGATTAAAAGCTGAAGACAGCAGTTGTAAGAAGCGGTTTATTTTGGCCACTTGTTAAGCACTCGAGTCTGAGTAGACTGACTGGATTTATTTGTGTCTTGTTTGCCATCTCGAGCCTTAAATGACCATAAACAGCCGAGGCATGTGGAGGATTCTGTTATGTCGCATTTAATCATGCACTCGTTTTAGAAAGCTACCGAAATATTAGTGTTGCTTGTGTGAAGACTAGCCTAGCCAAGTCACAGTACATTACATGCATAATGTCCTTGGCTGCACTTTTCACTTAAGATGAATTCATTCCATTTAATAATGCCTGATCCCTTTTATAAAGAGTGAGCGCTGGTTCATGAGTCTGAGCTGCAGAAGGCCAGACGAGGAGCTCAGTGACTAAGCAGGACAGCAGTAGACAGTAGTAGATCATAGAAAGAGTTTCTCTGTCTGTAGAGACTCATAAATCAGACAGTTTGCCACCCCGGCAAGCCCTCTGTCATCTCTCCTGCACACAAACACTCTCACATGTACACACACACTTCCAGATTTACTGCATGACCGAATTTAAATAGCAGAATAGCAATAAATAGCAAATAGCAAAATAGCAAAGCCAGCATGACGGAGCTATTTCCATACTGCATATGAGCGTCTGCGTGTGTCTTCTGGTGTGCATGAAGTAAAAACATAGCTATAGTGACATAGCACGCGCTGAACGGTTCAGGTCACGAGCCCTGCCTGTCAGAGACTTAAATGCCTCAAAGGGCACCGGGTCACCAGCACAGACCCAGACACCTTTCCACGCCTGACATCAACCGTCTGGTTCCTCATACTAACTAATCAGCATCAATGGCTGTACCCCTTATTCACCTCCACAGATTTTCCATTTTTATGCTCCGCTTTTAAGCCTTGAGATCATATAAGTTTAAGGGATGAAGCATAGCTGGTATTTTCGCTAACATTTATAGCCTAGAGGGATTGGGACAGTAATCCAGCTTGATTTAGGGAACAGTCTGATGTAGCCCAGAGTGCTGAAGGGTACTAAGTGACCAGAATAGAAATAAGACACACTAAACTAAGAGGCGATATTGAGTCATCTGGAATGACTAAAACATCCTACTTTTAGGGTAAGTCTGGCTTTCTTCGTCTTTAAAAGAGAAGATTTAACCACAAGCATGACTTCTCAGAAGTGCCCCTCCATAAATACCACGGTCATTGCATTTACACGTGGAACACGTGTGAAGAATCTGGTCCAGACACTTGCGGAAATTTAAGCACACGGCAATTAGGAATTTTCAAGAACTAAATAAACACTGATGTTTACACGGGACCACCTTTCCCAATCCTCCTCATTTTCTCTTCGCCAGGTTTTCTCCCAAATTCTTTTTTCTCTCCAAGGCTGCTGCATGCAACTATCAATGTTTTGATTAATAGAGACAATGTGCACATTCAATATCAGAGTCCTTATGGAGCTTCATGCAGCTCTGGGGATCTACACCATGTTGCGGCACTGCAGGGAATTGAGGAAGGTCAGTCCAAACACCTAGGGTGTGTTAAAGGTAGGTGTGTGAAGCAATATCTGTATCTGATTACTGCTCCACATATCCGTATCTGTGTCTAGCACTGTCAGCATGATGTGTGAATTCTGCCCCTGACAGTTCCTCGACCTCAGAAGCATCATTCCATTTCACAACTGGTCTCAACTAGAGATGTCCCGCTCCCACAGTTACAATATTTTCTAATGAATGTAGTTAGTTCTATTTCCTAAAGTATAAACAAACTAGTAGCTTAATTTAAATCACAGCAACCCTGACCAGGATGTTACTAAGAATGGATGAATGAAACATTGTAAAGTACAGTATGAGTATGTTAACGAACATCTTTCTTTGTCCCTCACCACTCGTTCTCACCCCCATGAAAGCAAAAACTTCAAGATTTTGCACTGACAAAATTTACATTTACAAAAGCATGTGCACTGACACTGAGAGGGCAAAAAAATTGCTGAAAACGTATCTTTCATAATAAGGCCTGTGATACTATCGTCAAATTTTCTACCACATTTTTTATTGCTTGGTGGCTCGAAGACTTTAAGCTGTAAGACATGTTTTATTCAGCTCGCTAACATTACAGAGTGATAGAGCTAAAGAGATATGATTTAAATTTTTTTTTTTGTCATAAATGCATTGAGTCTGTATGTGTTATTGTGATGGGCAGATAGATAATAGATAAATACCTCTCATGAGAATGCATTTACTGTTGAAAAATGCGTGCATCAGTTTCTCACACTCATTTTTTATGGCTTGGGTTTGGAAAATCTCTTTTGTGCACTGACTAGCTCATCATGACCGCATGTGGAGCAAGAAGGTAATGCAAGATCAGCAAATATTTACTGCGGTGCATCTCTGTCATGCAAAAAATCTCTACTGCACTCACTCCATGAGGGCTTTAAAAACAAAAAGGTCCATTTTATTCCACTTAAATAAGTTTTTTTTTTTTTTTTTACTCCTGGAGGAGACGCTGAATGCACCTGATCACATGGAACGAAGGCGAATAGAGGGGATCAGGTGTGTTTGGAGCAGGAACTGGAACTGATATACCGTGTTGTAAATCGATGGTAGATGCATTAATAAAAACTACTCATTAAAGATCTCTAGCAACACGACACATGGTGCACTTAACAGGTATTTTTATTTAACACATTAAAAATTGAGATTTGTAGACAGGCATTGGATAATAGTGTTTATGGCAGCTCTGAGAAAATTGCACCTTTAAAGCAATAAAACTTTGGCACTGAATTTTATTTCATTCTGTGTATATTTAGAATTTGGCAACAAAGCTCAGCCTTTTGCAATTACCTGGTTATTATTACCTGATTATTATCAGTCACACATTAGTTTAAACAATCACAGCCTTCCATGGATACAGAATACAAACCTCTAGAATAAAGACTTCTTTAAAAAAAAAAAAAAAAAAAAAAAAAAAAAAAAAAAAAAAAGGGAAAAAAAGGCTAATTTGAGTCAGATGTTCTTCAGTTCAGGTGTCTGGACCCTCCTCGGTATATTGGAGAACACCCACAGCTTTGGTTACCTGATCGTCACAACAGAATTCTGTTGCAGTGCAATCTGGACGTGGGCAGAAATGGCTTGAAGAAACGTTACTGGAGCTTATAAGACAGGAAAGGACTACAAAGGGATTTCTGAAGGCATGGACCCCACATCAGTCCCCAGTCTGGCATAGAGTTTATAATCCTACACTGTTGTTACTCTCCCCCGGCTGTGGATGTCCTACAACGATCAGGCAATAAAATCCACCAGCATGTGAACCCTAGGGTGACCAAAAAGCGACCTGTGGGCAAATCCTGACCTCTATAACCTCAGTGTAGAGAGAAAAAAAAACACTAAAGCAGAGTCATTTTCATGAGGGGTTTCCACAAAGGAAACTACAGACCTTTAAAGAAAACACTGACGTCTGTGTCAAATTGTTGTGTCTAGATAATAAGCGGAATGCCAGCGCATCTGGCTGTGATCAAAAACTGCAAAAGACGCCAAGTTATGCAATATGATCCAAATAGGATCCAAAATAGGAATAAATCCATCACAAACTAGGTCACAAGGACGAAAAATCATATTTTAGAATAGAAAATCTTGGCCAAATCTGAGTCTTGACCTCATTTGAACTGAAATTCTGATCTGAAACAGGCCGTTCAAGCAAGACATCCTACAGTACACGTGAAATTTTGTAAAAACCTCTTGTTTAATGCGCCATACTGATCCGCAGCTAAAGAAAATGCATGGCTGAAGGTTATTGCCCATAAAAGTGCTTCCACTAGTTACTAAATATAAGGATTCACCAACCTTTACCAGCAGTGACCATGTTTGTTAAAATCATTTGTTCAGCACTGTAAATATTTTGCACTGTTTCTATACAAGAAGATTTTTTTTTTTTAATCTCACTGAAGATCCCTGAGATCACATTTTAGAAAGAATTCGAGCAAAAAATGTCGACAATTCCAAAGGGTTCACAAACTTTTTTTCACACTGACCTAAAGCAAACTAAACGTTATTTGCCCTCCTGAGAAGACACACATACAGCCTCAAACATCATCTCCGTCTTTCAGACAGCGTCTCTCTTCACCAAGCACGAACCAGACGCAATAAAACCAGGAGAGGAAGAGAAGCGTCAAAGAAAAAGTGCTTGCGTGTTCTTAGTTAGCACGTAAAGTAAAAGAGGCACGAGATGGAGAGAGTGCAATTAGCAAACCACATGCAGTGCAGCACATGTATCTCAGCTACAGGTAAAGAAACTGCCATTTCAATCTCAAAATCGGATGCAAACACAGAGAGTGATGTGATGAAAGAAACTGGAGGACTGGAAGAACAAGAAACTGGATTGAAAAGGAAAAGAGACAGAGAGAGAGGGAAAGAGGAAGGAAGGAGAGTGCGTAAACGGTCAAGGAGAGAGCATGTGTTAAATCACTCAGGAAGAGGGCACTGGACTTCAGACAGAGTGAGAGCCTTGCAGAGGAAAGAGGAGAAGCAGAGAAGCAAAGCCGGCTTTCACCTTGGTTACAGCAGACAGCATGAGTGCAAGAGTCACACACACACACACACACACGCACACACACACACACACACACACACTCAGATTTGCATCTAGAGATGCCTGTGCGCTCCACACTGGATCTTGTGCTCACCTGGTCCAGAAGAGGATACAGCAGCACCAAGTTGGAGATGTGCAGCACAGAGCAGGACTCACACTCCTCTCTACTCTGTCTCTCTCTTTCTCACTCTCCCCTCCTCTCTTTCTCTCTCTCTCTCTCTCTCTCTCTCTTTCTCTCTCTCTTTTCCCTCCCCTTCTACACCCCCCTCACCTCTCCTTGTATGGATGCACACAGCTCACAGACACACACGGATACACCCTCCCATACCGGTGTGTCCCCCTACCACCTTTTTAAAATGTCTCCTTTCCATTTCCAGCCAATCCCCACCTCTTTACTATTAACTGTAAACTGCCTCACCTCGAGCACATTTAATTACCCATTAGATGGATTCCCCATGAACAGGTTGAAAAGATAATTGCTAAAGATGCATCATTAAGGTGCATCTGTAAAACACGTGCCATAACAGTTATCCTAAAAATGCAGACGAGGCAAATGAGGAACAAATGTGAGAAGGGGCTACTGAGTAGTACGTCAATGTTTATCTTCGTAGCCACATGAATTAACCCTTTAAACATCCAGTTTCTATATTGTTTCCAGATGTCAAATTCTGTAAATAAATGTGAAAAATATGCAAAGAAAAAACATCAAAGAATAAGATCTTAGGATAAGGCATAAAGTCTCACCAAAGCTGTTCTTTTTTTTTTTTAAATTGAGTTTTATCCAACTTTGAAAAAAAATTAATAATTTGACACTAGCTGCATTTTGCCCTTAAATCAGTAGCAGGGTTGAGTTATTTAGAAAAGAATTAGTTAACACACAAGATGTGGTTAACTAACACACTTGCAGTGGTGCTTGAAAGTTTGTGAACCCTATAGAATTTTCTATATATCTGCATAAATGCCCTAAAACATCATCAGATGTTCCTAAAAGTAGATAAAGAGAACCCAATTAAAGAAATAAGACAAAAACTATTATACTTGGTCATTTATTTAGTTGCTGAAATAACTGCAACTAAATGTTTCCGGTAACTGTTGATCAGTCCTGCACATCGGTTTGGGGGAATTTTAGCCCATTTCTCAGTACAGAACAGCTTCAGCTCTGGGATGTTGGTGGGTTTCCTCACATAAACTTGCTTTGGGTCCTTCCACAACATTTCTAGTGGATTAAGGTCAGGAGTTTGACTTGGCCACTGCAAAACATTCCAACCATCCAAAACAACTTTATTCTTCTTTAACCATTCTTTGGTAGAATGACTTGTGAGCTTAGGGTCGTTGTCTTGCTGCGTGACCCAGTGAGATTCAGTTCATGGGCCGATGTCCTGACATTTTCCTTTAGAATTTTCCTTGGTATAATTCAGAATTCATTGTTCCATCAACGATGGCGAGTTGTCCTGACCCAGATGCAGCGAAATAGGCCCAGACCATGATACTACCACCACCATGTTTCACAGATGGGATAAGGTTCTTATGCTGGAATGCAGTGTTTTCCTTTCTCCAAACATAACACTTCTCATTTAAACCAAAAAGTTCTATTTTGGTCTCATCCGTCTATAAAACATTTTTCAATTAGCCTTCTGGCTTGTCCGCGTAATTTTTTGCAAACTGCAGAAAGGCAGCAATATTCCTTTGAAGAGCAGTGACTTTCTCCTTGCAACACTGCCATGCACACCATTGTTTGAGAGCCAATGTGAGAGAGGCCTTTAGTTCCTTAGAAGTTACCCTGGGTTCCTTTGTGACCCCACAGGCTATTGCACATCTTGCTCTTGGAGCGATCTTCGTTGGTTGACTACTCCTGGGGAGGGTTCCAATGGTCTTGAATTTACTCCATTTGTACACAATCTGTCTGACTGTGGATTGGTGGAGTCCAAACTCTTTAGAGATGACTTTGTAGCCTTTTCCAGCCTGATGAGCATCAACAACTCTTTTTTCTGAGGTCCTCAGAAATCTCCTTTGTTTGTGCCATGATACCCTTCCACAATCATGTGAAGATCAGACTTTGATAGATCCCTGTTCTTTAAATAAAACAGGGTGCTCACTCACACCTGATTGTAATCCCATTGATTGAAAACACCTGACTCTAATTTCACCTTCAAATTACCTGCTAATCCTAAAGGTTCACATACTTCTGCCACTCACAGATTTGTAATATAGGCTCATTTTCCTCAATAAATAAATGACCAAGTATAATATTATCGTCTCATTTGTTTAATTAGGTTCTCTTTATCTGCTTGTGAACATCTGATAATGTTATAGGTCATATTTTTGCAGATACAGTGCTGTGAAAAAGTATGTTTTACTGATACTGATTTCTTTTGTTTTTGTGTATATCTCATACTAAATAGTTTTAGTATAAAACAAAGGCAACCTGAGTAAACACAATATAGTTTTTATTTTTATTATTTTTTTTATTGAAGCAAAAATATTATCCAACACTTATCACCAATGTGAAAAACTAACTTCCCCCTTAAACTTAAAATCTGGT
This sequence comes from Cranoglanis bouderius, assembly GCA_023630585.1. Classification (NCBI taxonomy): domain Eukaryota; kingdom Metazoa; phylum Chordata; class Actinopteri; order Siluriformes; family Cranoglanididae; genus Cranoglanis; species Cranoglanis bouderius. Next base: position 6,233,359 of record CM042542.1, on the reverse strand, counting down.
TGTGCCACTTTTAGCAGCAATAACTGCAACCAAATGCTTCCGATAACTGCAGATCACTCTTTCACTTACTTCTAGGACTAGGATTTACTCCTAGGCTTTGGATCATTGTCTTGCTGTTGCGCTTGAGTTTCAACTTATGGACTGAAGACAGGATTCTCCTTTAGGATTTTCTGGTAGAGAACAGAATTCATGTTTCCCTCAATTATTGCAAGTTGCCCAGGCCCCGAAGTAGCAAAGCATCCCCACACCATCACACTTCCACCACCATGCTTGACCGTAGGTATGATGTTCTTTTTGTAGAATTCTGTGTTTGGTTTACACCAGATGTAACGAGACCCCTGTCTTCCAAACAGTTCCACTTTCGACTCATCAGTCCACAGAACATTCTCCCAAAAGGTTTGAGGATCATCAAGGTGTGTTTTGGCAAAATTCAGATGAGAATTAATGTTCTTCTGGGTTAGCAGTGATTATTACCACAGATGCCATTTTTGCCCAGTGTTTTTCTGATAGTGGAGTCACCCTAGTATGAATGCAGTTTCATAGATTTGGGGAATTAGTAACTACGGGGGCAAATATCTTTTTTTTGCTTAAATAACGTTATCATTTTAAAAATGTATTTTGTTTACACTCAGGTTGCCTTTGTTTTATCTTAAATTTTGTTTTAATTTCTGAAACGATTTAGTATAAGATACACACAAAAACAGAAGAAATCAAATACTTTTTCACAGCACTGTATATAGACAATTCTAAAAGGTTCACAAACTTTCATGTACCACTGTATCTAAGATCATTCTAATGGTTTACATCACATTTATTATTTTTAAATTAATAGTTTACTTCCAATCTATAATTTGGGTAATATGGTTATACTTTCAAAGTGACACTGTCGGTCAGTATCACAAAATCATTGAAAACGAAGAGACAAGAATGAGAGGATTTTCTTCAGATTATTTGGACGACAACTGTTGATCATGTGACTTGTGGACTATTCCAAATATTTCATAGGGGTGAATAAGTTCAGGTAACAGGGTTGCGTGAATGCTGTGGGACAGTAAAATGAACATTTTTTTTTCTAACCTATAATGGATGACTCGTGGAAAAGGATGTTTCAAGCATGAGATGTTAAATGAATTCATAAATAAGATAAAAAATAATAAGACTTCTGAAGTATTTCATGATTATATTTCAAGGTGAATTTTAATTAATAAAAAAAAGCATCGTCTCTGAAAGAATTAAATACAGAGTTAGACCTAATTTACAATTGCATTTTACAAAAATGTTTCACATGAATGTTTATTGACATATTTCAACAACTTCCCTTAGACTTCCATTATAAGTGAGGTTATAGTAAACAGATTTTCATCTTTTTTTCCTGTTGACAGTCTTGTCTGAGAGATTTGGTTTGGCAAAATGGTATGCACTTCACAAGTTCTCCCTGCAGAGAAGGAAGTTGTATGTGTATCAACTACACAAGTGTTCTAATTTCAAACCATAGCAAATGTGCTGAAGATGTGAGATCTGTCATCATCCATGCCATCAAGAGAGGGAACACAGAAATTCTAGCAAAAATCTAGAAAAATTTTGTAGTCATCTATGTTGGTGACACTACAGCACATTCAGAATTTTGGGGGAGGGGGGGGGGGATACCAAAGTGGAGTGATGAAGGCCCGAGTTTCTAGGCCTAAGCCTTGGCTTCAGCCCATGGAAAATGACTTTTACGAGGATGCCCTAGTTGGAGCTTGAGAGCACCATATGAAAAATGTCAAGTCACAAACTGGCTTTTCATGCATTTGGATTCTATTTATTTATTTATTTATTTTAAAGCCAGCGAAAAGGTGCTTCATGACCGAATTTGGGAATAAAGTGTCATTGTTTTCAGTGACTGTGGATGTAGCTCTAAAAACTGTGAAACTCATACCATGACTTGTTTACGAAATAAGAAAATAAAAAAAGAAAGCTGTTGCAACATTTTCTAAGCCTTTTTAATCAGTCATATAAGTCACTGCTGGTAATGTACACGGGGAAAAAAAAAAAAAAAAAACACTGACTCACAGCTGTGAAATGGGTAACTGGGTCTGTAAATTGTGTTTCACATTTAGTCGCAGGCATCGCGACTGTAAGAAGAGTGTATGTCATCGTGAGAAAGGCTTACCGTAGACTGGTTTGCCTTGACGCAAATATGTCTACACTGAGCAGCTTTAGGACAGCAGTGTAAACGGAAGGGTTGGTGGTCTCTCTGACCTCAGCCTGAACTTTACTGGACAAAAGCTCTCACCAAAGAGGTCATGTCTGCTCAGCAGCTAAAGTAAAGGTACCAGGGACAGAAATGGCCAATGTGCAAAAGGCTTTCAGTAGGGTTTTTTTTTTTTTTTTTTTTTAAATTAGGTGTACCGATGTACAAATGAATAAACTGGCAACTCAAGTGTTATTGGATTGGGCAAATAAATGATTTCACAACACTGCAGTCATAAACAGCCGGTTGATTTATTAAAAACCTGGATGCGTGCTAACACCACATACTGCACTGGAATGCTCAGCACTCAACTTCTAAACAACCCCATTTGAGCTTATCTCCAAAATGAGATCATTTACGTCTCAGTCTTTTATGTCAAAGTCATAATTTAATCTCAACTGGTGCTCCGGTGCACCAGAGAGTCCCTTACGCCATAATTAAAAAACCCATGTCAGTTCAGCTTCCTTGCCAAACTAAATCATGGATGGAAAAAATGACATCACTGTCTGGGATTAAGTGCAGATGCATTGAAGTGAAGAGAAACAACAGAAACGAGCTGCCCATCGTCTTCCAAACATTTATATGAGGATCAAGCCCCGCATAAACAGTTGCTCTTTGTTGACTGAGTTGGTTTTACAGCTTCGTCTCAGTGAACCGCTTTTAGACATAATATATGGTCATATATTTTTTCTTTTTCAACTTTTGCATTCAATATACACACGGACCACACCTGCTAAACTGCTAAGTAGCACCTAAAGTGTGTGTAAGGTGAGTGGTGAAACATTTAGCAATGCAGAATAGCTGTGTTACTGTAGCATTCAGAGAATTACATAATAACAGAATAACAGAAATGCTGTTAAATGTACCATGCAAAATAGGAGCAATAAAGATTCCAGAACAAAAATAGGCACTTTATCTCCTTTTTTTCACATCAAAGCAAATATTGTGCAGTAAATGGCATCTACTAGAAAACAGATTCTGAATGACAGTTGTCAAACTCCTCCGTCTCCATTTGGTATAATGTGACTTGACAAAAAACATTATTCAGTTTAGCTCAACACCACCATAAACATGTTGAAACGGTCCTTTACCCAAAAGACACAAACAAAATAAGCAGCCTGCACTTCATCAGCATGACACCATGTTGCACAATCCCATGCAGGGAAATGAAGGTAGAGTCATCGTAAACCATTTCTGTAAAACACGTTTGATCAAACTCTGTTTCACAACCTTGCACTAGGATAAATCCAGACACAAGGAGAAGGGCAACTTTAAAAAAAAAAAAAAAAAAAAAAAAAAAAAAAGCACTTTTTAAACATCACCTCATCTCCACATAACCACACATTTTCAAAACTGCATGACCAGATATAGTGGGAAATAGCGAAACAAATACTTTATTTTTCTCTAGAAGTCAGTACAGGAAAACAGCTGGTAACAATTGGCCAGATATAAACTTGGCCAGGAACTCAATTATTAAATCAAACATGAGGCATAATATCATCAGCAGTTCCACCATCAGATGTGAAAGATGCGTTGGTAGAGCCACAAACCAAAGAGTCCTACTCGCATGACAACCCAAAGCACAGTACGAAGTCCCGTAGTCCACCAGGTGACCCTCACTGGTGCTACGGCTGATGAACTGGATCAGTGAGCGGTGGTACAGGGCTGGATCAGGACCATGGCTACCAGTATTCTCCATTGCCTCATCCCAAAGTGTAGCAAAGGGTCAGTAGGGTGCCAACTGGTCTTCGTGCAGCAGTACAAGCCTGCCACTTTCCAATTGTGTGGTACACCAAGTCTAAAACCTGCTCCAGCACGTTGGACAGCCACACCCAGTGGTTACTAAGTTTAGGCAACAGGTCTTTCTTATGGGTCGGCAATTACACCCACACATGGCCCCATAGTGGAAAGTCTTGGCCACAGCAACAGGTGTCACAGGCTCTTCTGGTAGTCACCAGCACCTGCCACCACAATCTCATGCAATCATGCTCTCGCAGGCTCTGGCAGGGCTCTGAACACCAGTGTCACTGTTACCCTCAGCTCCCAGTCAAACATCAGAACAGCTGGCATGCATTGGTGGACTCATGGACAGCCATCTAATATGCCCACAGTTCCAGGGGTGTGTGGGCATGTTCCAGGCTTAAGCCCCTTTTTGTATGCTTCCCTGCTTCCGGCCATCTTTTCACCTGCACCAGACCAAAGTCACTGTCCGTCTCCTGCTATATGTGATGGTGATCGACCACGGGCAGTCCTTCCCCTATGGCACTATTCCGATCCAATGCAGGCATGAAGGGGGAGTATCCTGTCAGCAGATTAGAGGTACTCCACTGTCTCACATGGTTGGCATCAGAAAGCAAGACCATATTGCAGTGGAGTCAGCCTGCAACGTGTTGTATGCCAAAATAATTGTCCTGGAAGGCTGCAATTCACCAAGCCAAATGTCCTTCCAGCTCCTTAAAGTTGAGGAGCCACATGAGGGAGGCACAATACATCCATAAGAAGAGCTGCCTGGTATACACAGGTAGGGGCAGAAGTAGTGCAATGGCTGTATAGTAGACATGAGACATCCAGAAGAGGATCCGCTTCCCATACAGGTTGGTGCAGAAGCGACCATTCACTCTACAGCCCCCTGACCCTGCAACAGCATTCTACCAATCCTCACATTGCTGGCATCAGTATCAAGAATGAAATTCTGCTTGGCACTGGGGTGTGCCATGACTGGGGTCCTGCTGAGCAAGTCCTTCAGGTTAAGGCTAAGTCACAGTCTTTGCTTAACTCCCATCAATGGTCCTTCTCAATTAGGTCATGCAGGGGGCTGGCAAAGTCGTTGCCAGTCCTTGTTGAATAGTACGATGCCAAACCAATGCTGCACAGAAGCAAGGTTGTGGGGAACAGTTTTTGACAGCAGCCACATTTACTTTATTAGTAGCCACACCAGTGGTGCTGATCACATGGCCCAAAAATGCCATTTTGCAACAAATCAGGCTACACTTATTGAAGGTCACATGAACGCTGGCCTGGCAGTAGCTGGAGGTTGCGCAGGGGGCCCCCTGAAAATATGTTGAATGAACCAAAAGATAGACCACACAGTGCCTCCTGGGAACTTGCTGCATGTGGCATTTCAAAGCGGCAGAAGCATTGCAAAGGGCATCAATTTGAACTTGCAGCGCCCTTGGCTCTTAGGTTTGGCCTCTGGAGTGAGTTGACCAGTAACACAACAGAGGTTCCTTGCCACTGACAAGGTAGAGGAGGCCTGACAAATTTTGCATATATCAGACTGCAAGTGTTTACCTACAAGCGACCTATATGGTATATTAGGATGCAGGAATACCTAATTACTGGCAACTGGTTGTAAATACGTATAATCTTGTACATATATTGAGCTCACATATACACTCAACATTTAGCATCAGCTAATGTACATTTAATGCTTACATGTGATACAAAATAATTTAGATAACCTTTGTCTAAGGCATTACCAAAACAACCAAACCATTCACACTGAATATTCATACAAACAACTGGTTAGAAAAACCAGATTCAGGAATCCAGCACTAAATGTGTCAGAAATCTAGGACACAGGAGAGATGGCTCATAAAGGTCCATTTGGGAACCATTTGAGTTGGCAGGCGAGGTAGGGTGTGCAAGCCCTGTAGCTCTCGTAAAACTGATTTCACTGCATCACCACCCCATGCTGGAGGGCACTAGCAGATACACAGGCATCATAAACACGAGCGACGGGAGCTCCATGCTAAACACACATTATCACTGAACTTCACTTAATAGCCTTTCGGTCCCAAACAAACTTACAAAGTTGAGCTTTGTATGTGCAGTTTTCACATTTTCCTTCATTGCACTTGTTTTTAAAAATACTAATACACAAAATGTTAATGAAAAAACATCAGGTGAACTGAAACCCTTTAACATGAAGAGACAAGGGGTTAATCTTTAGGATTTTATTAAAATACCTTGTGGAATTTACCATCAGAGGTTACCATCACAAACATCATTGTTTTCTAATATAAAAAAAGAAAACAAAAGCAAAAGTAAAGCTTAAGAGGCTAGTTACAAGAGTTGTTGTTTTTTTTTTTTTTCTTTTGTAGTTTTTGCAGTCTGGTGATGGGACAGGGGTCAATTTACAAAGAAAATAAAGGTGGTGAAAGAAAGGAATAAAAAGTTCACATGTTGTAAAAATACATTTCCCAAGTTCAACGTTACACACAGTTCAATTAAAACATTCATTCTTTCTTTGTTAGATGTCAGTGCGAGAAATATGAGCGAAAAAAAAAAGGGGGACACAGCTTAGCTTGAAGGGACTGTAGGGGTACGTACTGAATGATCTTCATGCTGGAGTTTCAGAGAGGAGTGACCTACAGACACCTGGAGGGTGTGTGTGTGTGTGTGTGTGTGCATTTTGAACCCTGAGAGAGAGAGAGAGAGAGAGAGAGAGAGAGAAAGTGACTGCTCTAGACCCGATGAAGCGATAAATGTTTAGCGATAACTCCAGGTTTGAGAGAGCAGAGCCGATTTCACACCTTGAAATCAAAACCAGTCGGGTTCTCTGTAAAATATGCGTCTGGCACACAGAGCTGTGAACTTTTAACACAGAATGGCTAAAGATATAGAACACAGGTTAGGGATGGGGTGGGTGACCAAGTCCACCATAGTGTATGAACTTAAGGCTACTATAGTCAAGTGAAAGAAAACCTGGAACCTACGGCCCTTTAGACAAGCTGCTGGAAAGGACCTTTAAAGTTGAATGCCGGGAAGAAGAGGTCTTTTCTGAAATGTTTCCATACAACATGTAGAACACTGAATAATATAAAAATAAAATAAAATAAAATAAAACACACTGCTGATGTTCAAGCCTGAAGAAAATGATAGCATTCAAAATACTACATATATCAAAAGGAAAAAGTTGAAGAGTATAGCTAGAACTTTTTGAAAGGACAGAAGGGGAGACATCAGACGACATCAAATTACCAAAATAAGAGACAAGCAATTCCATGAGAATAGTCAATCAAGGGCCAACTAGACAGAAAAGCATAATTAAAAAGAAGGATATGTACAGTAACAGACATTTCATGCACTGATTTCACTTCTGATCTTTGTTGGATTTTTCAAGGATTTAAAAACAAAAAAAAACAACCAAAAAAAAAACAAAACAGCGATTTAATTAGGTAAAATCTTCGCCACAACGAACGTCTATGTAATGTTCTTTAACCTATTAATTTCCAAATGTACCATCACCTAGCTTATTCGAGACCAGACCCCAAATCCATCTTACGACCCACTGATACGTATATACTGTAGATGAATGGCGATGCAGATTTGTGCTCATTCATAACCAAATCCGAGACAGGGAAAGCTCTAATATGAAAGCCAGCGATTCAAACTCTAACTCAAACTACCTATGCTGAAGAAAACAGATTCTAAGAAGGGGCATTATAACATCCGTGTTAGATAAGCTCAAACGCATATCCGCGATGGTTTCTGAAATAGCAAAGTACAATCTAAAAAGAAGCTGTACAAAGCGAAGAACAAGTAGACCATACATTCAATATCTGTTACTGAGGTACTAGAAACAGTTTCCCTTGACGTAGAACACTTTTCATACAAAAGACTCGTCTAGGGGGATGATTGTACCCCCCCTTTGGAAAACGACTGGTTTGTCAGCGAACAAGCTCCATCTGAACGTTCACCCCAAACCCCACTGTGCTCATGTTGGGTACAATGTCGGGTTTAACACGACAGGAAGAGAAGGTAAAGGGGAAGAAGAAGAAGAAAAAAAAAAAAAAGAAACCGGCTAACACTGATAAGATCTGCAGGGTCGTCTTGAGGTTTACTCTACTGACTGATAAAGGGACCGATTGCGCACGCCTGCTACAGCTCCGTTGTGAATCTTTGGAAGTCAGCCACACGGTTTGCTGATGGATAGGGTGATGCAGTCTGGTTCTGCCTGCTTCCCTCTCTAAAAGCACAACGACTTATTTGACAAAAGCACTGCTCACTTCTGAACATGGACGACTGTATGGCTGAAGAGCAGCAGGTAAAAAGAAATGCTGAGACAGGATTACTCAGCTGACTCAGAAGTACACTGTCATTGACCCCTAATGGCCATATCATGTTACTACACAGATCTGCAAATAAAAGATGGAGGGGGAAAAAATATAACACCAAAGATCTTTGCATGTCTGCAAACACCTGGCTGAACAGAAGCAACTCAAGACAACAGCTTTAGACAAGCATATGCAGGTGTGTGTGTGTGTGTGTGTGTGTGTGTGTGTGTGTGTGTGTGTGTGTGTGTGTGTGTGATCTCATCTTCATTTAAGCGCCTGACAGCCTGACTCCTTACACAGTGATGTCATGGGAAGAGCAGGGGCAGAAGGAAGGACTATCAGAGATAAAGAGAATCACGAACAAAGGTCAGTGTGAAAAAGCTGAACCACCCAGGGAGGCACATCCAGGAATTATGGAAAGATAAGAAAAACAGAAGAGCTAGGCATATCAAGGTGGAGGATATGTGTATATTTTAGAAGAGAGGAGGAGTCCCAAAAATAAAATAAAATAAAACAATAATAATAACAGAATCCCACCTGAAAAAAGAAAGATGGAGCAAAGTATCGTGACACTTTTAACGTGAAAATCTGAACGTGAAATACCGGCCTTTTAAGACACCTGAAAATGTGCTTGCATTCCCCCCCACCAAGTTTTCATAAAAGTTAACAGTGAAAGTAATGATAGATTAAGTGTAAAGACACAGCTTACTGAATATTCCCAATCACACGGTCTTTATAAGAGAATCATAAATCATTGTGAAGTTTAGAGATGCACACACACAAAATAGAGATTTCATACATCTACACTGTTAAAGTCTAGGAGATTTCACTCTGGAGAAGTGGAAAAGTGACCAGACGTCAATAAAAAGCTGTACACAAACGGCATATTTATGACGCTCTTACAGAGACCTACATGTCATTTATCCATAGGTTATTGATACAGTGAAGCATATGACTGAACAGATACCCAACAAGCTTTACAGGAAATGAGAGTCTGTCATCTTTCGGCAGGAGAGGATGGACACGATACGATGCTCACGATGTCTTCAACATGAAGGGAAAAGTGGAACCCGAAGTGTCCAAGATCGCCACCGAGTTACTGTCAGGAACAGGCAGATGACACATCGTTTCTCTTATCGTTCTAATCCGGTTAGTGAAAGTTGTGGCTATGGTTAGCTGTCTGTTGGAACTGTGCTCAAAACGAAATTCAATGACTTAAGCCAGCTTTTCCAATTTGCTTCAAGGGTCAAACCTATACTTTTTAAGAAAAGAAAAAAAGGGGGGGGGGGGGGGGAGAGAAAAAAAAAAAAAGGGATCACAACTGTATGCTTGGGAGGCTGAAATAAAAGAACACTTCATGTGTTCTTTACTATACTGTTAAATCAGCTGGACAGACAGAAGGCAGGTAGAAGACACACTACTCGGAAACAAACTCCAACTAGTCCAGATTCAAAAAGGCATAAAAAATAAAAAGGGGTTTTCTAATTCTAACAAAAACAACCCAATTACTGAATCCTTGAGAAAGAGAGTTATTGCTTGCTGCACAGGTGGAAAAAAAAATAAACGGACACGACGACGAAGGAAGGGAAGGAGAAGTGTTTTTGAGTGTGTCACGTCTGGACTTGTGTGTTCTGTTTGACTGGATTGACCCGTCAAAAATTGTTACGTCAAAAGCAGGGCGTCGGCATGGATTGAGCCCTAAAAAAAGGGTGGGTGGGGGGGGCGAGAAGGGCATCGCTGGGGCAACGATGGAATGTGTTGGGATGCTATTGGTCAGAAGAGACGTCTCTGTCAGCCTCTGCCTTGGTTGGCTGCCCGGGTGAAGGGGTGTGTGGTGGGTGTGAGACAGGGGCAAGGGCATGGGCTAGTGGCAGTGTGCCTGCCACCATGCCCTCTACTCCTGCCCCTGCACCAGGCAGAGCTCCTGGGGTTACACCAATCAGACCGGCCGGAAACCTGGGAAGGTCAGATGTTCAAACGTAAAACAATTTTGTATGGGAAAATTTTAATATGTAAGGAGTAAGGAACGGCTTTCCTGGTTGAAGCGGTTCTCACCTGTATCCTGCTCCGTTGAGTTCAGAGTGCACGGAGGCAGTCTCCATAGAGGGCCACTGGGAAGTCGCCATCAGATACTCCTTATTCACACAGTTCTTCAGACTGTCAGGAATACGACCTGCAGAAACACACGCACACAAAAAAAAAAAAAAAATCATCAGTCATACTAAACAAACAAACCGTCATCACATGAGAAGATAATGTTTGAGTGGGAGAAGGTTCCTAACCTGTGATGGCTCTGCGTACTTCCCGCGCTGCCTCCTCCCTCGCCTCAATGGAGGCCTGCTCACTGTACCAGGAAGTGTGGGGGGTGCAGATCAGATTAGGGGCATCCTTAAGAGGTCCCTGTGAGAAGCTGGGGAATAACATGCAAAAGACAAAAGTGATTTGTATGATCACACACTGTATTCTAACACTCCAATCTGCAATACTTTCATAGTTGGTGGTTATAACCAATGCTCTGTTCGACTAGAAACGTAATTTCTGACCTCTGACTAGGGGGACAAGAAAAAAAAAAAAAAAGAAAGAAAAGAAAGAAACTACTGTTGTTTCAGATTTCCTTTTCAGATACTCAGGACGGTCTACACAACCACGAGTTAAGCAAGTGACATCAAATCAACATGTCTACTCAAACAGTACGTAAAACAGTAAACAAAATAGCACTTCGTACCTTTAAATTAGTTACTTGCAATTAGATATATATATAGTTCACCGTTTGAGGAAGTAAATATGCATTACTCATTAAAGTTAGCCGGCTAGCTTGTTGCTAACAAAAGACAAACATGGAGGCATCCATGGATTATTCTCCAATTTGTAGCTGGAACGTACGGAGGTTGAAAATTACGTAATTCCGAGTTCTGACTTCTCATGCAGCTTAAATCTCACAAAGACCGCACACCTCTCTGTCTCAAAAATCAATGCACTTTTAAGACAATGGCCCTCAGGAGACTGTGCAGCATAGCCAGGGGTTTTTTTTTTTGGTGCAGTGGTGGAAAACACAAGCCACCATTATCCTAGTTACTATATTTATTATCGAGTTATTAGCTTGACTGGTCGCTTTGAATAGGAATTACATTGTTCTAGAATATTGTACACATGTAAACAATGAGTCTAATATCTGAATAGCTTAATTATATTCACTGAGGGTGTCAGTGGAATTGATTTTACACTTAAAGGAGTCCCTGGCTGCAAAAAGGTTTGAGAAGCCCTGCTTTTAGATGTTATGCACTTATTATGGGCTTACAAAATAGTTATTTTACCCATACTTGCAGAAGACCGTGCTAAAATACACACGCTTACCTAAAGGGCTCTGTCTCGTGGACGTCGAGAGCTGCGCCGCGTATTCTGCCCTCTTTCAGTGCCTGAGCCAGAGCTTTCTCATCCACCAGCCCCCCTCGTGCAGTGTTCACCAGGAACGCACCCTGACGCATCTAACACACAGATCACAAGATGCTATCAGAGGGTAATCAAGTGTTTTGTTAAATATACAAATGAGAAAACGGGACTTGTGGTCTTAAACTGTAAGGCCTGGGTAACAAAGTGTGCGTCAGGACTTTAAGGACATATTTGCGACACGTAATGTTTGTGCACGTGATGAGTGCACAAACAGTACAATACCCAATGGCATGGTGTAGCAGTAGTTTGCATATTTCCTGTGTGATGGTAAACTATGGATTTGGCAAAGAGCAAGATTTCCCAGCTGGATGGAAAACAATGTGAGTGTGTGTCTGTGCAAGCTAGGGTGTCAGTGAGTGTCTGTGTGTCTTAGCTATCTGTTTGATAGTGACATGTTCATTGCTGAGGTGGTGTGTGTGTGTGTTAGCTACCTGTTTGATAGTGAAGTCGTTGATGAGGTGGTGGTTGTGTTCGTTCAGGCTGCAGTGTAGGGACACACAGTCTGAGTGGATGAGCAGATCCTGCAGCGTGGCCATGCGCTGTAGCCCCAGTGATTTTTCTACCCCCTCGGGCAGGTATGGGTCGTAGAAAATCACCCCAAAACCAAACGCCTTTGCCCTCAATGCCACCGCTTGGCCAACACGTCCTGAAACAGAGGCCAGCATTAGAGATCAAGATGCTATACAGTCCACTGACCACATCCACATCTTTTGCAGTGCAGGTCAGATCAAGACAGCTCAGTAATCATAAGGAGGCCAAGGGGGAGCAATTTGGGGGAAAAAAGGCAAGGAATAATGTTGGGTTAACAGATTTAAAATATTCATATTATTAATATAATGCAATATTTTGCAAATTATGATAACAATAAGCCAATATCTCATCCAGGCATATGGGTATGTCAGTCAGTATGAACGAGCGAATTAAAAAATTGCCTTGAAAGTATATTCACAGTAAAAGCTGATTACATCATGATCATGATTCAATTCTTATGGTTATCCTCCATGACTATTACCTGATATAACTATACATTAAAATTCTGTTATTGTCAAATCTTACGAAGCTTAAGAACATGACAAAGAACACCTTGAATACAAACCGCTTCAACCCAAGAATGTTCTAATCAAGTGGACGAGATGAGTGATTTAAAGGCTCACCGAGGCCAATGATGCCCAGCGTCTCTCCTCGGATGCGAGCGGCTCCCCCTGCCACCTCTCTGATTTGCTCGACGCTGGAGGCCCGAGTGCCCTCGCGCAGGGCCTGGTGCATCCAGGTGACCCGGCGGTACAGGTTCAGGATCAAACACAAGGAAGTGTCTGCCGTCTCCTCCACAGACGCAGCCGGCACATTACACACTGCGATACCTGAGTGCAGCAGACAGATGGAGAATAACGATGATGTCGCCTTATTTATTTTAATCAGCATTTCTCAGACACTCAAAGGACTGATCATTGAGCACACTTCATAATGATGGGCAGAGGGTAGAGCCCAAGCAGCCGATCAAATCCGAATCAAAATCAGGAGCTCAGGCTCAGCAGGAAGGCAGAGAGGACTCACCGAGCTCGGCTGCGGCTTTAACGTCCACGTTGTCGAATCCGCTGCCGATCCTCACAATGACCCGAAGCCCTTTGAACTTGTCGAGGTCGTCTCGTGATAGCGAGATGGTGTGATACAGTAACGCAGCTACAGCTTCGTTAAGAACCTGGATGGACATCAAAGATGCTTATCATCAAAGTCAGACACTGTCTGCAAAACCACAAGCCACTGTGTATTAAATCTACCTTTTCGTGGATCTCCTGAGTGGACTGAGCGTCACAGAAAGCCACAGTGGCCACGTCCTTCAGGATGGGCATCTCCACTGTGCAGTCCCGGCCGTCCAGGAGCGCCACCAGAGGACGAGGGTGCATGGGCCCGTTTAAGATGGGTGGGCGAATGCCTGCAGGACAGAGACGAGGCATTTCATTGGCACTCCAGCTGATAGAAGTACACATAGCACATCTTGGTAGGATTTGTAATGCTATGTCAGACATTATTCAGATACAGATCAAAATATTCACAGCATGCCTAATACAGCTTTGCTTGGGGAAGGATGTGTCTAATAGAATATCAAACATTTAGGGTGAAATCTTTTTTAATCAAGCATAAAGGCCAAGCTTTAATAAGATCATTCAAACTAAATACAGGCCCCATGATTTATTTATCAGAAACAGTTTAGTGCTCTGGGACGTGGAGATATCATATCAGATACTGGAACTTCCCCATGGGACCATCGCCCCTTTGCATTTTTGTTGCTTTTGGCACTTGCAAATGTAGCATTTCATTAAGCTCTCCATTAAAAAAAAAAAAGCAGTTAAGCTTCTCTAAAATCTATTTAACTGATCCAATCATAATTTGCATTTAAAATGGTTTCTATCTGATCGCGTAATGCAGCGTGCTTCCTTAATTTTGCATTTTCGAGCTCCCCCCACGATAACCTGGAAGCTAACCCAGTCTTACTGTTGGCACAAATTTCCTCCAATGTCAGCAGCATTTATGCTAAATATTACGCCTACATTCGCACTGTCAAGATCGTCTAACTCCAAGGGCATGGAAAGAAGTGCAGCTGCGTGTAGACAGACACAAAAGCATATCCCATTTCAACCCACACATGGGCGTTACTGGAATCACATCATCGCTGGCCCCTGTCCATTTACAGACCCCCACAGCAGGATAAACAGATGAAGTGGTCGTGGAAGAAGTGGACAGAAGAAGCAGGAGGTATTGGGGGTATTTGGGCTGAGAGTGGGGGCAGGGAGCCTTGATATGACTCATGATGACCTAAATCCTGCGGGGTATGTGCAGGCCAAACTCTCTGTACAGTCCACCTCTCTGAACTACGCATTCGTTTGTGTGCCTCGAGCTCATTTACCAGTTCTGCTGTTCTAACACACGATGGGCTGCGTAGACCGTCTCACACTTCATATTCAAATGATACAAGGTGAGAACGAACACCTGCACGGAGAAAGCTGATCCTAGATTTGCTCTTGGATAGTTCAAAACGCTCATACTTGTATACTGGGCTTGGATTCTCGCCAAGAAATAATACATTTTTTGGATGAAGAGCTAGTATATGAAAGAAGATACATGGGCTCACTAAATAGACTGTTTACATTATCTTAAGCAACGGAAATAGCAGCGTAGTAACCATTTCAGTTGCTACACGTTGCTTTCACACCATCAACAGACTCTTCCTCTTGGAATAATAATCAAAAAAGTGAACAGTTTATGCTCATATCCATTAAAAAAAGGCACCTTTCCAAAATATGGCAAACAAATTATTTATTAATAAAAAAATCATTTGGTATAGTGTCCTGAAACGTTCTTCATACACAAATATAAGCTCATACGGGGCAGTAAAACTGAACAGCAGTGCCCTTTTGCCCCGCTGACAGGTGTCTACTCGGCTGCCTGCTGGAGACTTCTGGAGAGCAGAAGCTGTTAACCCAAGAACCCTCGTCTCCATTTCACTCTTGCTAAAACCCTAAGCGGCTGATTGACAAGTGTAACACTAGGAGGCTTACAATACAAATATTTATTTCATTCTTCTACATTTATGTCAGGCCTTTTTCACAGCACACACACACACACACACACACACACACACACACACACACACACATACACCACACACGAGAGAATGATGAAACATGGCTGCCAAGATATGAGAAAACAACCCAGGCCCAGTTTAAACGGTGGGGGGAAAAAAATGCCGAGAGGGAAAACTCTGAAAATGTTAATCATAAAGCTCTTGCGTGAACAATGCAAACGCTTATTCCTCCGAGGTCACGGAGGGAGCGTTGCGCGGCATCGAGCACAGATGCTGCGTGTTGAGGTTGAGCCAGTGGGTATGAAAAAGAGAGAGCAGCAGAGGAGGCATGGCCAAGCAAACAATGCCATTCATTCACAGCCCAGTCCTCCTCCTCCTCCTCCTCCTCCTCATCTCATCCACCCCCTCTCTTCCCAAACCTCCTTGTCTTTCACCCCTCCACCTCACTTTCTTACTCCGCTGCTCCACACACACACACACACACACACACACACACAAAGAGGGGGGTGGGGTGGAATGATAATACATTAGCACCACACCCAACCTCCTGCCTGCCAGACGCACATACGCTTGCTCAACCACACGGATGCATTTATTCATACCATCAAAAAAGGAAAATTACCACTCAAGATACCGCACCCAACCCACAATACACCCAACCCCTCGAGCCTTTGCTTCACATCCCACAAAACCCCCCCACACACACACAAAACATCCTAACCTTGCATCATGAAGTAAGCACGCCTGTCTTCTCTCTCTCTCTCTTTCTTTCTCTCTCTCTCCCTCTCTCTCTTCTCTCCCGCTCTATCACTCTCTCTCCACCCTTCACAATCAGTGTCAGGCTGTTTTTGCCTGGCAGGCACCCAGCTGTCATCCACACCCAGCTCCTCCCACACCGACACCAGCCAATCACAAGGCGCAGACATTGGGCGCCAACCAACCAGCACTAACCTCATTAGCATAGGCGGGCAGCTCGAGACAGTCATTGTTTTTTTTAAAGAGACAGCAGCTCGTTCTTCTGGCGGCCTGCAAAACTCCGCGCTACTACACAACTCGACACATCACGCCACAAAACCCTGCCTCGTCCTGAGATGTTCGTCAAGATGAAACGCTTACGGATAAATATCTAGATCGATGTGTGTTTTGACTCGAAGAGTTCTTCCTTCCTTCGCCTCCCTGCATTCAAACTATGGATTAAAACTCCCTGTGAAAATGAACAAAACTCCAGGACCAGCATCCATTCTCAGCACAGGCTGCTTACTCAGACACGCAGGTTTCTCCTGAACATCATAAGAATTCAACCACGTCTCCCCCACACACACACATACACACATACACACACACACACACACACATTACTCAGCTGCTTATTCAGTCTCTCGTCATTTCTAGACTTTACTGCTGAAACTTGTCTCTGGTTGGTTTTCAACGTGACTATTCACATCTCACAACTGCAGAATGAAAAACACCCTACATTCGACAAACGCACACGTATGAGACACACACTTTAGCTCTGGATTATATAGAAGTCGATTGATAGTGGATTTTTACCGAAACTAAGTTGGTCCGTACCTGCAGATAACCGATTAAACGACCGAATAAAATTGTTTTTAAACCATTTTAAAAACCGACACTGAATGCAAACACTCAAAGTAAAATATTGCTGAACTTTATTACAAAAATAAACAGTACTGACTGTACCATGAAAATGTACTGCACTTTTTAAAAATGAAATATATAAACATTAATATATTAAACTATTAATAAATATTAAAGAAAATAAAAGATATACACCCAAACTGAACCAAAAAGTAACACGCCAAATAACAATTAAAAATAGAGACATCCAAAATGAATCAAAAAACACTTCAAATAACAACAAAATTTGTCAGTGAGAGTTTTTATTTCGCCTCTGTAGGCCGCTCATATACAGTATAATGACAGCGGACCCTTCTCAGCCGCTCCTGTGACGGATTCAACCGGGAAAAACTATCTGTGTGGATTGCTGGAACTGATCGGTTATCGGTTAATCGGCAAAACCGACCAATCGGTCAACGTCTATTTTGACGCGTGACTACGTATGCGGACGCAGGAGTGGCTTTATTCATATACTCGCCTGTGAACCTTATGTACATCAGGGAAATTAAAAACGACGTCCACATGCAGCACGTTTCCACTAAAACCACTAAAACAATTTTGTACCGGCTGGTACCTTTCTGGAACACGTTTCTCAAATAAATAAATTTTTAAAAAAAACTACGACCTAACTTTAAAGTGTTCACTAATCTAGGAAATCCAGGAGACTGATACACAGAACAGACTTTTCAGTAGGTTTGAAGGAACAACTTAGTATGGCTGTGCCATATCATATCATCCATGATATACCGGTACAATTCCTCCCCATGATAAGAAGATTTGTCACCCAGCGATATGGACGATATAGTTGATGACGTGTTTACGCATCGCGGTGTGGGCGAGATTTCTCTCATGTTGAACGAGAACAAGAACAAGCATGTCGGAAGGCGGAGTTCCAACCCTAGACGATGAAGAGGAATTAATCCACAAAACAGGAGCTTCCCCTGTAACATGGAAGTGGCTCGGATACAGAAGATCAGATGAGACTCAAACATCAGTGGTTTGTAAAGTGTTAAAAATGTGCATCAACAAAGTGTGGAAACACATCAAAATTTGTTTCACCACCTCATGCCAGAACATGAGGAAAGCCAGAAGATACGTGAGGAGAAAGCGTCAACAAGTAACATCAAACGCCAAAGAGACAGCGTTGAATGTTTCTACACTGACCACTGTAGTAAAATTAGTTAGTGCTAATACTTCAAAACTGTCTTGAATAGTATGCAAGTATGTGATTTGTGACACAGCTCCAGTTTGTTCAGCCTGTTGCGGACGTCATCACTACAAAGGAACGCGGGATATACTCGGCAGCCATCATGAGTAGCCACAGTATAAACTCAGTCCATACTGTGTAGCAGAAAGTTTAGGGTGGGCATTTTAGATGTGTGGCTAATGACATCTGTAATTTCTGTTTAGCTCGGAGAATTCGCGAAGAGACTAAAATTAAAAGAACATAACTCATGATTTGAGACGCTGCCTTGGATTAGCACTGGACCGAAAAAGAAAAAAAACAAGAGAGGCGTACTTATTGCCTGTTTGTCATCCTATTCCTCTTTACAACTGTGTGTAATATTACACTGGCATTTTGCAAACTGTCCATCATCAGCTGCTGTAATTTTCCCCAAAGCAAGACTACAGATCAAATGTCATGTACAATGCTATTTCATCACCTGCTGGCCCTCAGATGACTCTAGAAGGGTGTACACTTTGTCGCTGTCGTGATCCACTCAGATTCCGACACTTCGGTCTACGAGCAGAACATATAAATGCAGAAATTCGGCCTGCTGTTAAGGAACGCTGAGTGCTGAGTGTTCCAGAAATAGCTGAAGCACCACATTTAGGCACTCATTGTTCTGCGGTCTACAGCACTATAGCAGCGCTGAGCGAGAGCCCCTCTAAGAGCTGTCTGCTCCACCTCTGCAGCCCACAGGAAGGAGCGAAGATAAAGAAAGAGCTCTGCATCAGCCCTAGTCTGCACGAGCTCTCTATCTACACACACAGACACCACGCTCAAACAATACTCAGATCATACACACAATATTATACACACACTTCGGTTCGACCATGTGAATTAGCGCCACTTAGCACATACGTATTTCTGTATATGTTTCAACAGTTCAACAAACACACACACACACACACACAGGGTTCTTAACCATAAATATCAGGGATACATCGATATGTATACTGGTATCTGCTATCAATCTGCATACCGTGCTTATTTTCATTAAAAAAAAAATTTTTTTTAAAAACTTTTGATGCAAGGTGGTGATACTAAGTGAACAGTCTGTGCCGTCACACTAACGAGCAGATTACACGGCCATCTGGACATATTTCACGACTAATGATGGCACTGCGAACTGTGCTCTGAGGAACTACTGAGGAGGAACTACAGCGTCTTCCTGCAATACGAGTAACCTGATAAAACATCTTAAACTCAGCACAAGGCGGTCTGAAAGAAACTGACTCTTCAGCAAACTGTAGCTAGGCGAGAAAATGTCTACAGAAGAGTGAAAATAGCAGCTCTTTCTCAGTGTGTTGTCCACGATGATCAGCAACTGCCAGTCGTTAACGATGAGGTGAAAACAAATGTCATAACGTGTCATATTACCCACCCCTACTAATAAAGTTACTCAGACAAGTATATATACAGTGGGGGAAAAAAGTATTTGATCCCCTGCTGATTTTGTACGTTTGCCCACTGACAAAGAAATGATCAGTCTGTGATTTTAATGGTAGGTGTTTTTTAACAGTGAGAGACAGTGTGGGCAGTGTTAGCTCAGTGGTTAATATGTTGGGCTACTGATCGGAAGGTCATGAGCTCAAACCCCAGCACTACCAAGCTGCCACTGTTGGGCCCTTGGGCAAGGCCCTTAACCCTCAACTGCTCAGATGTATAAATGAGATAAATGTAAGTCGCTCTGGATAAGAGCGTCTGCCAAAATCCTTAAATGTAAGACACAGAATAACAACAAAAAGTCCAAGTCATTAAGGTCATTTTCAATGCCCTGGCTGAGGGAAGGAGGTTCTCACCCAAGATTTGACGGTACATGGCCCCGTCCATCGTCCCTTTGATGCGGTGCAGTTGTCTTGTCCCCTTAGCAGAAAAACACCCCCAAAGCATAATGTTCCCACCTCCATGTTTGACGGTGGGGATGGTGTTCTTGGGGTCATGGGCAGCATTCCTCCTCCTCTAAACACGGCGAGTTGAGTTGATGCCAAAGAACTCGATTTTGGTCTCATCTGACGACAACACTTTCACCCAGTTCTCCTCTGAGTCATTCAGGCAAACTTCAGACAGGCCTGTACATGTGCTTTCTTGAGCAGGGGGACCTTGCGGGCACTGCAGGATTTTAGTCCTTCACGGCGTAGTGTGTTACCAATTGTTTTCTTGGTGACTATGGTCCCAGCTGCCTTGAGATCATTAACAAGATCCTCCCGTGTAGTTCTGGGCTGATTCCTCACCGTTCTCATGATCATTGAAACTCCACGAGGTGAGATCTTGCATGGAGCCCCAGACTGAGGGAGACTGACAGTTCCTTCCATTTCCGAATAATCGCACCAACTGTTGTCACCTTCTCACCAAGCTGCTTGGCGATGGTCTTGTAGCCCATTCCAGCCTTGTGTAGGTCTACAATCTTGTCCCTAACATCCTTGGACAGCTCTTTGGTCTTGGCCATGGTGGAGAGTTTGGAATCTGATTGATTGATTGCTTCTGTGGACAGGTGTCTTTTATACAGGTAACAAGCTGAGATTAGGAGCACTCCCTTTAAGAGAGTGCTCCTAATCTCAGCTCATTACCTGTGTAAAAGACACCTGGGAGCCAGAAATCTTGCTGATTGATAGGGGATCAAATACCCCCCCCCCCCCCCCCGTGTGTGTGTGTGTGTGTGTGTGTGTGTGTGTGTGTGTGTGTGTGTGTGTATATATATATATATATATATATATATATATATATATATATATATATATATATATATATATATAAAAACAGTATTAACACATCCCTAATATATATAACCATGTGCCCAGATATACTGTGATTAGTAGGATTTATTGTCAGTACATTATTGTTCATACTTGTGTCTATTATCAGTGATGCAGACCAAAAAAAAAAAAAAAAAAAAAAGGGCTGACAGCTTTGTGGTCAGTCAAATTACTGCAAATAAGTAAATGACATCAAGGTTATTTATTCAAATATATCCAAATTTCTGTTCTTGTTTACGGACATTTACTGCTCATAAAGGTAACGTGAATTTCCTCACTGACTGAATTAAAACACTATATTTACTTATAAAACCGATAATTCTGACTTTTAAACTACATGAAACGATACCAAGCTATAAACACTGCTCCAAATAACTCACACCGTAACATACAAATATGCTCATGTTTAACCTTATTTCAATACGATATTTTAAAATAAATCATTTAAAAAATTTTTTTTAAAAAGGCATGATGTGTGGAACGTACTGTTCTTACATCTGACTCTACAAGTGTCAGACTTCATGAATACACATTCGTACACTACAACAGCTTTTCTTCACATATGGAGAGAATTTGGTATTAGAGCACAGGGTCAGGTTCAGTACAGCGCCCCGGGGCATTCGAGTGAAAGCACTGAGATCTGAACACAATCTTGGAAACACACCAGAGCTGAACGTCTGATTATTAGGGCTTGCACAATTCATCGTATTTTGATAGCAACATTTTGCCTCTCCGGGTAATTAAACATGATGATGACGACAATATAATGTTGATATTGAGATAAAGTAGGTCACAATATACTTTAGTAATTACAAACTAGATCAAACTTAGAAGGAAAGGATTTTTATTGAATAGTTCGATTTTTTTTTCCCAACAGATTTTCTCCACTTTTCTGTGTTTAATCATTTTTTTGGCAAACGTGTCACAGGATGTGTGTGTCGTATCAGCCACCCCATACACAATAGGGCCAAAGGTTTGTGGATACCTGACCATCACACCCAAATGTGTTTAACATCCCATTGCCATTCCAGGTTTAGTCTCCCTTTGCAATGCCGTTGTAATAACCTCCATTCTTCTGGGAAGACTTTCCACTAGATTTTGGAGCGTGGCTGTGGGGACTTGTGTTCATTCAGCCTACAAGAGCATTAGTGAGATCAAGCACCGATGCTGGGTGAGGAGGTCTGGGGTGCAGTCAGTGTTCCAGTTCATCCCAAAGGTGTTCAGTGGGGTTGAGCTCGGGGTTCTGTGCAGGACACTCGAGTTCTTCCACTCCAAACGCAGCAAACCATGTCATCATGGAAACTTGCTTTGTGCACAGGGGCATCGTCATGCTGGAACAGGTTTGGGCCTCTTAGTTCCAGTGAAGGGGAAAATGTAATGCTACAGCATACAAGAAATTTTATGTAGTTCCAAATTGTGGCAACAGTTTGGGGAAGAACCATATATGGGTGCGATTGTCAGGTATACACAACCTTTTGGCCATATAGTGTAAATTAGCCAGTTGATGCATTAAAACCATAAACTGCTCATTCATACGGTTTAATTGTCTGAACAATCATTGAGAGCTCTGATCATTTTCTGGTGATAGATGCAGGATAGGTCAGAGGCTATATTTATATATTTATTTACAATCCAACTATGTGTAACAGCTACAAGGTTAACAATCAATGCACACAACCAAGTCTTTCATTCATTACAAATTTTTGGAACTAAAGGCTTATAATTAAAAAACATTTACGTGCAGCAGAAACAAACTGTCCCAATGATTATTTTAACCATCATCATCATCACGTAGCCCTAAACGTAATCGAGCGCGCGCGTGTGTGTGTGTGTGTGTGTGTGTGTGTGTGTGTGTGTGTGTGTGTGTGTGTAACAATTTAAACTCACCTTCGCAGATGCGGTCCAGTCTCTGCCGCTTGACTTTGTGTTTGTCCATCAGAGCCATCGACTGGTGGTTCTTCACAAGGACCAGCTACGGCCGCAACAAGAGAGGGGGGGGGAAAAAAAAAACGCAGAACTGAGTCCGGGTCTGTCCACAACAGGAGAGAAATTGCTCCAAAATATTCTCCCGACCTGCAGTCACATCCGGGAGAGAAAAGAAATCAACAAGTATGTTCAGACAAACGCACAAAACAGATTCTTTTTGAGACGTTTCCTCCGTTTACCTTCTGATATCCGATCTGACATTCGATTAGCATAAACATGAGTAATAAATTCGATACTGAGATAACGATGCTGTTATAAATCATACGCACCTGGAGTCAATCAAGACCTTTAAAAAGCACCTGTGTGAAAGAAAAGCAACCTGTTAACATCATGGACTTGAATATGCAAAGAACAAAACAAGATGATGAATGCAGTTATGGATAAATAATCAACGACGGGGTGGTGTGATAAATGCTGGGAGCCCAGCATGAAGCGGAGTCAATTATTTCTCTAACAGCACACACCAAAGTGTTTTAATCCTCTTATACAACTGCGATTTGCCAAGTATAAAATTATTATTTTTTTAACGTTTGAACCAATGACACGTCATTCTTTAACCATTTCTAGTCACGTTTAACATCTATAAGACAAGTTAGTTCCTGTAGTTTTAAACACTTCCCTCACCAGCCTCACCTCAGCTTTATTTTAAAAAAAAAAAAAAAAAAAAAAAAAAACCCAGATTTTCTTGTTACTGAGACAAAAGTGTGTGTAAGCACACACTCCTCCCTCTGTCCTGAAGACTTTCCAGTGACTGTTACAAAGTGCACATACTGAAGTCTCCTGACATAAATGTTGAAAAATAAGTGTCACCATATCAACGATAATACGTCTTTACACCACAGCGCGGCCGAACGCTCGACTCCGATTGGCTAGAAGGTGTGCATTATTCCTGGCATAACGGCGCGGCTCGGACAGTAATTCCGACTGTAACATGAACGACGGGTTCTTTTTGTTTCTGTAGTAAAGGCTCATACGCAGTGACTTGTACTGCAAGCGCCACACAATCCAATGCGAACAATAAATGGATTTGGAAAAATATGTGTTGTTTAACAAAGTAAAAGCTACAACCATTGATGTGGTGATTTTTGGATAGGAGATGTTTATTTAACATTTAATGGAGGAAGTCTCAGCTGTCAGCGTTTTGTAACAGTCAAAGCTTCCCAGCACTGGGAAGTCTTCAGGACAGAGGAGTTTACACTTTTACAGTTTCTTGGTAAATGGCAAAACTGTTGTTTTTTTTTTTTTTTGTTTTTTTTTTGAGAGAGAGACGGAGAGAGAGAGAAGGAGAAAGAAGGAATGTTTATCATGGCTATAATGTAAGTGAGAACAGGAACTAACTTGTCTCTCTGACACGCCGCCACATTGAATCTGACTACAAACCGTTAAAATGTGCAACATTTTGTACATCAATAAACTAAACATTGTAATCGTTGGCAAACCAAAGTGGTATACGTGGAAGAACATGCTACAGACCGTGCGGTTACACGACATTTGCGCTTCATGCCCCATCTCACACACACACACACACACACACACCCCAGCGTGGATTATTTTCATATAACAGCACGGTATGTCGTGTTATACCTTACATGTTAACCAACACAATTTATTATTATTATTATTATTATTATTAAGCTTAGATTATGTACAACCCCTCTGAACATACTGTTACTACAGTAACGATAACGTATTAGCTCGAACGCATTGATATGAACCTGTGATTTGGCTTGGAGCCGGAGCTACTTTCAGAGCTCCTGTTATAGAAAATTAATCGACACCGTCGGACCAATCAGATTGGAGAATTCAGCAGCGCTGTGTGTGGTGTAATGCTTAGTAACATGACGGATTATTGTAAAGATGGATTACAGGTTTGTGTAACTCAACAACCCGAACTTTAGGATTACACTCTGGTCAGCTATGCTAAAATAAGCTAAACCAAGTCGGCTAAATGAGCTAGTGTTGCTAGCTGTGCTCAGCCTGCTAACATTCCCACCGCCGTCCGTTGTGTTTAAAAACAACAACAACAAAAAAAAAACAACCTCAGCCTCACTTTAAACCCACGTTTGAACTTTATGTTATTTCAACACACTATCATCTCAATTCCGTGACGTCCGACATGTTTTGTTGTGACTGTATGAAGCAATTATGGCGGATACAGAGTCCGGAAAAAAAAATCCCAAATTTTCAGGCAGCTCGCTAACGCCAAACTTCTTAGCAACTTGCTGGCTAGCTGGCTAAACACAGCTTACATGGCTAAAGCGGCTAGCAACTCTTCAAACGCGCAAACTCCACAAAATGGAGGAGCCTCAATTAAGTAAATACATACCAGAAATATCAACTTTTATACTTTTAGTAATCGTCCTAAAAGACTTCCTGGAGTGCTTGGTGCTTTGCTATGCAGCTTTTTTTTTCTTTTTCTTTTAAGGCGCTGGTCCACGCTAGCTAATGCTAACGTGTGGATACAAACAGCTAGAAGAGCTCTCTCACATCATATCCGTTTCTCCAGAAAGCACCGAAAAGGAGTTTGCTCCGCTCAATTAAATAACTAATTCAGTCATTACGAAAGCAGCGAGGAAGAAAGTTAAAGTTACAGCAAATATCTCACCGTCTCTAAAGAGGCTTACGCTACGGGTTCAGTGTGGCCAAAGTGGGTGAAATACAACTCTTCCCCCGCTAAGTACCGCTTCTCCGCCATCAAACCCCGCAATAAAAGGAAGTCTACAGAGTTCAGGCCCTGGATCAATCCCAAATAGCTTCCTAGTCACTATCCCGGTGCTCTACGTAGGGCGTGTGACCTAGCGGATTCTACACCCTACGTAGTGCACTACGTATCCAAGGCGACGCCATTTTTTTGCGATGCCTATTATGAACAACGTGCCTTAGAAGAAAAAGGCAGAACCAACAGATACAACACTGTAAAGGCGGAATAGCACAGCGCCTCCTAGAGGTGGACTTGGTAATCACATCACTAGTCAAATAAATCGGGTTATTTTGGGGGCATTTTGTGCAGTTCTATTCAGTTGTATTTGTGTAGAAATTCTCACAAAGTAGCTTTATATAAATCTGGATGTAGATTTACATTTAGATCTCTAATGAACAAGCCAGAGGTGACAGTAGCAATAAAAATTTTTTTTTTAAAAATCCCTGAATGAAACAACATGAGGAAGAAACCTCAAGAGGAACCAGACTCAAAAGGGAACCCATCCTCTTCTGGATGAAACTGGATAATTTGATTATAGATCATTACTCTTCCATAATCGTGTACTATAATGTCAAAGAGTACTAAGTGTGTCAAAAGGATGTTCTGTATGAGTATATTGTGAATAAGTGTCTTGGGATGAGCACAGGAAAGTCTTTACGATTACAGCAGCAGTCTTTAGGTATGTACATATCTACAGGTTGTCCCAAAAGTCTCCATACATAGGGGAAATTATATATATATATATATATATATATATATATATATATATATATATATATATATATATATATATATATATATATATATATATATATATATATATATATCCTTATATATATATATATTTTTTTTGTCTTTTTCAGATAGCCTTGAAGAATGCCTTTGACAAAAGAAGAATGTATTGAAATCATTCCCAAGGCTGGATCAAGAAACTGTCGCAAGGTTGGGATGGACTTTAACAGGAAACATGGTGAGCACATCACACACAACACCGTTGCCAAACTTATTAACAAATTCAAAAAGACTGGAAGTGTTGCGGACCAACCGAAAAGTGGACGTCTACAAACATCCACTGACGAAGGCACAACCAACGTGATGCTGGCAAACATAGTCCCCTATGTGTGGAGACTTTGGGGACACCCTGTACAGTATCCAGGTGAGAGTATCCACTAAAGTCAGGGTAAGACGTGTGAATAATTCACAAAAGTGTCAAGTACATAAGCAACTAATGGTTTTTCATTACTATTGTTAAGTATAAAACGTTTTCCTCTTTACAGTTCTTTAAACTACTTGTTGCAAATCTCAAAGATAATGCCTCAGATACTTCCCCCCCCCCCTTTTGCCCAACTACTTATTCAATTTATCATCCTCTCATGCATTTTAATTTTATTTAGGCTATTAAATATACTTAAAATATCCAGTCAAACTCAATGACAGTTAAAACCGTTACTTTTTTTTTTTTTTTGCTTTTCCATTCATTTAACATGTATAGTTTTTAACCAGAGTATTGCACGGTCTCCTCATGTCCATTTGGGTTTCCTCCGGATTCTCTGGTTTCGTCCCACCTCCCAGAAACGTGCAAGTAGGTGAACTGGCTATGCGAAATTACCCCTAGTTGTGAATAAGTGTATGAATGTGTGTGTATGGTGCACTGTACTGGAGTCCCATCCAAGGTGTATTCCTGCCTTGTGCCCAGTGTTCCCAGGACGGGCTCCGGCTCAACTGCGACCCTGATCAAGATAAAGTGCTTACTGAAGAAGTACCTTTGTCCGTCTCTCCAACACTCATCAGTTTTAGCTGAGACCGCCCACCAGTCATTCATATTAATTGTCCACGGTAGTACGTAAGATCATGATTTCATACAAAGTTATCGTTTTTACGCTTATACAGAACCCTAGTCGATGTCTTTAATAATGATCACGCAGATTATTACAATGTGTTGTCAGGCTAAGAACCTGGCAATTATATCCCATTCCTCCACTGACTGGGTGCAGTTCATTTGCTAGTGATGAAGAAGAAGAAGAGGAAAAAAAAGAAAAGGCCATTAGCTGTTTGGAGTTTGAAACATGTAGAATACGGATCTCTGGTCTGATGAGACCGAAACTGAATTTTCATTTGGCACAAAGTGGTAGGTTTGTGCCGAAACCCAACACTGCTCACTAATCTGAGAACACCATCCTCACAGTGAAGCATGAAGGCGGTAGCATCAGACTGCTTGTACAACCAAAAAATGTCTTTTTTTGTTTAAATAATCGTTGTGTCACAAAAATGTGCTCTTTCAATTGTCAGATATATTGTGTAAATCAAATAGTAAATATCCCAAATAAGTCTTTGATTATAGTTTCAGGACAAGGATGAGAAACAAAAGGACATGAAAAAAAATCATTGAAGATTGTGAAAGTGTTTCAGATACATTTAATAATTATTCTTACATGTTTGTTAGCCAACATATTTAACTCATTTTATGCAATAAATTTTTTTTTTTTAATGATTTTATGCATCGCCATAGTTATCATTTCATATTCACATTATCAGTATTGTATAATAAACGTAAAATTTGAACTTTTTCACTCAGAATGATGACAGAGATTGAGAGGATATCATTGACATTGTCTTGCCATGCTCATGGATTGATGTTATTCATTCATCTGCTTTCTTTCATAACCTGGTTCTCCTCCATTTCTCTTTCACTCTCTCTCTCTGATCTCTTGATTAAGCCCTCTGTCCCATTTCAAAAAAAAAGAAGAAAAAAAAAGAAGAAGAAGCATGGATCTTTCATAATAATTTAACACTGCAGGAAAAAAAGCACAAATAATAAATTAAACTTTTTGATACTGTTGGTGTGGTCACTTCTCTGTGAGTGACAGCTGTAATATTCTTTCGAGCTCCTCCTCCTCTTCTCTTCTTTTCCTATTGCAGAACAAATCACTGGTCAGTGTAAACATTTAGGCAGTACTGTCCTTCCTCTACCTGTCATTTCTACTTTCCTGCCTTCCTCACCTGTCCAGCTCCTCCTGCTCTCTGCATGAAAGCTCCATCGCCAGACGCAGCTGCTCGTCAAAGCTGGTCGCTACAGCAAACGCCCCGGTTGCCCGCGGATCAACCAACGAGTTGTAGGAAGGTGGAGAGTTGAGGGCTGGGTCGGGTGAGGAACCTGGCGAACACTGAGCAGGAGCTTCCCCGCTTTCTCCTCCAGCCAATGACAGAGACAGGGACTCATGGATCGCCCTATCAGAGAAACACAGGAAGTGTTACACCTACAGGCATTACAGACGATCTAGCATGAGAATACATCAAAATTCAATCTAGAGATGCTCTTGATCCAAAACACACACACCGCTCGAGCTGGGAGTCCTCCTCATAAAGTGGAGGCTGAGAAGACACTGGACGAGTGTTAGTGAGAGCCTCCCATATGGTCACCTGAAGAAAAAAAATTACTAGTTATACTAGGTATATTTATAGCTCCTGTACACCAGTGCCAGCATGTCTTGTGTAAAAAAAAAAAAACGGTGTATAATCAATTTTTACTGAGTCATTTTACTGAGCCAAATGGTATCAAAATACAGGGCAATCACAGAAGAACACCTGTTCCAGTCTAGTGTGAAGTATGAAGCATGGTGGTGGTAGCATCATTTTCTGGCAATGCTTTTCATCAGCAGGGACCCGGAAACTGGTCAGGGTTGAGGGCAAAATGGATGAAATACAGAGTAATCCTAAAAGAAATCCTGTTCCAGTCTGCAAGAAATGTGAGACTGGGGTCCATGCCCACCTTCCAACAGGACAACAACCCTAAGCTACTGCCAAAGCTACACTGAAGTGGTTCAAACCCAAGAACCTGAATGTGAAAGAATGGCCCAGTTAAAGCCCACGAACAGTCTCCATCTAATCTGACGGGAATGGGGGTTGACTGACATGACATCCGCACAGTGAAGCATGGTGGTGGGAGCATCGTGTTTTGGTGAGGCTTTTTATCACTAGCGGCTATGAAACTGGACAGGGTTGAGGGCAAATCATGACAAACAGAGTAATCCTAGAAGAAAACTTGTTCCAGTCTGCAAGTGACATGTAGCCAAAGGTGGTCCTACAAAGGATTGACCCAGAGGGGTGAATACTTATGCCACCCACAAATGCTTTTTCGTTTAATTAACCTTTCTGTCACGGTAAAATAGACATTTTGCTCCTTCAAATGTTAAAGCAAGCCAAATGGTAAAAATGTAGCCAATTAAGTTCCAGTTACAGGTTGTAACGCTGCAAAATGTAGAAAGGAAACTTTATCAGTGGTGCACATGCACCTAAATCACATTTGAACTTTTCAACCCAAACAGTATAAAAGCAGATAAAAGGCAAACAGAGCTGAGGTATTAATCAGTGCAGCATGGCTTATCTCGCTTTGCACGATGTTCAAGGTTTCAAGGTTTTCTTAGCTACAGTAAGTGACATATCAGCAGAAACTTCTTTCTGAACCCCCACTGGTACATTAAAAATGAGAAGAAAATGAGGCATATATGTGCATATAAATGTCCCTTCAAACATTGGAAGCTTTGGATACAGGCACATTTCAGAAAGAAATCTGACATGCAGCAGCTATTTCCCAAATAGCATGTCTGACAGTGAAGGAGGACGACATGGTAGCTGAAAAAAATCAGCATTAAATTCCAGGTGCTGCGATTTATTTCTGCATATACTGGTTCCACTTTGAGCACATCCGTGCGTCCAAAATCACATACTGTGACAGCACCTATTGCATTCGATTGCAACTGCTCAGCCGCTTATAAAGTACGTACTGATCAGTATGTGTGTGTAGTACGAACACAATCCGAACATACTATGTCCGCCATGTTGGCACCGTCATGTGACCTACTACGTGATAGGACAGCCGGGTATTTCTCGCCTACTGTTTCATGGATACTGAGAATTCAGACATATTACTCATATGGTGGGTAGGGTAGTAGGGATATTCGAACACAGCTTTCTGCTTCAGAAAAGATCTTTCTTTCTGTGTTTCCATTACTATCAAGTAAAAGTCACATAAAGTCAAATAAAAGCACTATTTACATACCATATATGGTTTAATTTGGGTTTGTCTGGAAAAAAAAAAAATCAGTGACATGTATGTGCGTCGCAGCGACGAACAATTAGAAAACAGGGTTCCTCAGGGATTCTTAAAGAAAGTTTTTCTTGTAGAGGTTCCTCCAGAGGGACAATCCAAAAACACTTTCGGGTGTTACATAGAACAGAATTTTTATAAAGCCTCCATTATTCTTTCACTTTTATTATAAATCTGTACACTCTGTTTATCACTGTACATTTGAGAAAGGGCTTTAGTTGTCTCACGCTCAGACCTGTGTACTACAGCCGAGTTGTGGAGTGCAACTCACACCATGAATCTATATGCCTTTGTTTATTTGATACTGATAAATCAGCCTGAAGGGTTAAAGGACAACGAGAGTTCGGGTTACCTGATCACTTTCTGTCCCTGCGTCCAGCAAACTCTGCTGAATGGCAAACTGTAGCAGGTTATCGTCCTCATCTCTCAGAGGCTCGTTACGGCCAGGTCCGAGCGTCGTATAATCCGCGGGAGGCTCGAACACGGACGGGTCCACCTCGCAGTGCAGGAGGGGAGGGCTCTGACCTGAAAGCACAGTGAAGTTTCCATAGCAAACAAATCATAGTCTCAAAAATATACAGTATATAAAGGCTTCTCTTTCCTATATGAGTCCTATCAAAGTATAATACATTGAATAAGATTCAATAACTGCTGTAAATATTTACTTAAATCATGATAACGGTATATGCTCTGCAGTTAAAGTCGTGCCTGTTAGCGCTTCTCCACTAAACAGCATGGCAACAAATCCAAACCCAGGACTGGCTGAATGAATGAATAATGCATGCGTCACTTTCCATCGCATTACTTTTCCCATTAAAGTAGGAGGAGTTTCTTTGGAGGTTATCATATGGTGCAAATAATAATATTCTACTAAAATGGATTTGGGACATCGCGAGTTCGAATGCAATGAAATGCATGCAGTTGAGAAAACTTTCACTTAATGGTTGCGCCCAAGCACAGTGAAGTGTGCCAATACTTCAGCAAATACCCGGACACGTTTGAGTGCAAACCATAGCAGATTATTTTAAAAAAAGAAGCCAAAAAACACGCAATAAGCCGTGCATCTGGGGCTGAATCTTAACTGTCTTAACTTTCTACCCTACGTGTGAGTGCACTAGGTAGGTCATTCAGTTCCTTCATATTGTATCCTACAGTATATAGTGTGCAAATAGTGAACATTTTACTTGGATCAAGGGGAAAAAATGAAGATGTAAATACAGCTAAATACTGATAAGAAATGTTTAACCAGTATTAACTGTTTATCCTGATCAGGATCATGGTGGATCTGGAGTCTATCCCAGGAATACTGGTGTGTGAGGAGAGGTCATACCCTGAATGAGACGCCAGGGGCACCATTCACATATACATACACACGTAGGTGTAATTTAGGATGGACAATCCACCTAATGACATGTTTTTGAACAGTGGGAGGAAAACAGAGAACCCAGAGGAAACCCAGGTTGAGTTTCATGGGGAGAACGTGCACAGAATATAACATGGGCTCAGGAGTGAACCGGAGATTTTGGAGCTGTGAGGCAGTAACGCAACCTGCTGTGCCACCGTGGGTCCATATAAATCAAATCTGAGAACATTAAATTGCTGTTTAAAACTGATGTTGCCTCTTAAATCAGTCTTTTTTTTTTTTTAAAGGGTGAGAATCTGGCACAGACACTACAAAAGCTTTCTGCTGAAGGTATTAAAGTGACTTCAGTCTGAGACATTAATCAGGTCTTCTTGGCGACTATTTGATTAATTGATGGCCTGCATTATTTTTGGTTCATACTTAGTTCACGAAGGGTAACCAAATTTAGCATGGGTACTTAAGCACAACGTGGCTCATGTGGCAATGGAAATAGCATCAGAGTGGAGGGTTATGGGTGACATGTTGAACCTTCTAGCTTGAAAAGTGCTAGTACAGTATATAGACTGTAGAGTGGTTCAGATGAGGATTAAAAAGGGATTCGTACCTGCATCAGTGGCTCCTTCTGGCGAGTGCACAGTAACGGAGCTGACCGGCTCATCGCAGCCGCACAGGTTACTGAAGGTTACCCGTGCATTCAGTACATGGAAGAGAGGGATCTCTGGGAGGCAAAAACAGTGAGACAACTTATAAAGACACACAGCTTGCTGAAATATCTAAGAGCAGTATGTCTAGGAAGCTGGAATTGTATAACCTTGTTTAGTCATGTGCCAGTCACTGGTTATATACAGTTGCGGTCATACGTTTATACGCCGTGCATGATCTGCAAAATGTCAATAATTAAAAAAAAATAAGAGGGATCATAAAAATTGCATTTAGTTTTTTATTTAGTGCTGCCCTGAATAAGCTATTTCACATAACAGATGTTTACATATAGTCCACAAGACACAATAATAACTGAATTTACTCAAATGAACCAGTTCAAATGTTTACATACGCTTGATTCTTAATACTGTGTGTTGTTACCTGGATGATCAACCACTGTTTTTATGTTTTGTGATAGTTGTTCATGAGTCTCTTGTTTGTCCTGAGCAGTTAAACTGCCTACTGTTCTTCAAAAAAATCTTTTCCAGCATTTGCTTTTCCAGCATCTTCTGCATATTTGACCCCTTTCCAACAGCGGGCTATATGACGTTAAAATCCATCTTTTCACACTGAGGAAAACTGAGGGACTCGTACACAACTATTACAAAAGGTGCAAACATTCACTGATGCTCAAGAAGGCACCACGATACATTAAGAGCCAGGGGGGTGTAAACTTTTGAACAGGATGAGCGGTGTAAATTGCTATTATTTTATCTTCTAGGAAACATGTAAATATCTTATGTAGCTTCTCAAGGGCAGTACTAAATGAAAAATAAGATCTTTAAACAAAATAATTTACACCGATCATCCTGTTCAAAAGTTTACACCCCCCTGGCTCTTAATGTATCGTGGTGCCTGCTTAAGCATCAGTGAATGTTTGCACCTTTTGTAATAGTTGTGTACGAGTCCCTCAGTTGTCCTCAGTGTGAAAAGATGGATCTCAACATCATATAGCCATTGCTAGAAATACATCAAATATGCAGAAGATGCTGGAAAACCAAAGAATGTGCAGGACCTGGAGGATTTTTCTCAAGAACAGTGGCCTGTTTAACTGCTCAGGACAAACAAGGGACTCGTGAACAACTATCACAAAACATAAAAATTGATCATCTAGGTAACAACACACAGTATTAAGAATCAAGCGTATGTAAACTTTTGAACTGGTTCATTTGTGTAAATTCAGTTATTATTGTGTCTTGTGGACTATATGTAAACATCTGTTATGTGAAATAGCTTAGTCAGGGTAGTACTAAATAAAAAAAACTAATTTTTTTTTTTTTTTTTTTTTTTTTAAGTTATTAACATCTTGCAGATTCTGCCAGGCTTAGGTAAACTTATGACCGCAACTGTAATAGATCATGACATACACAACTAAACATTGCTACTGAGCATAACTTAAATAATTTCCACTTTTTTCCCCCCTCACACATTAGTCTGCTTTCAGAGTCCAAATCAGAGCAAGATTCAGAATCAACAAACAAACTAATATGTGTAACAGTATCCTGAATCTAGCGTCAGTATGATCATACCACAGCAGCTGTTATTCTGATGGGGTTTTTTGTTACAGTTACTGTCTCTCACCTATCTTCACAGGAAAGCCAGGTGGCAGACGCAGGGTGATGAAGTCGCGCAGTTTAGCAAAGTGAGCATTAGAAATAGCCATGAGATCAATAATGGGTGTCACCTGCTCAGCCAGTGAAAGAGGGTGGGCCTCACTTAACCACAACGTGGCCTTAAACCTAAAACAGAGAACATACGGAGGCTATAAGACACACAGAGTGCTAGAGAATAGAGAACAAGATGTGCCTGCTGGTTTTCAGTACCTCTGCACCTTGCTGGTGAGCTCGATGGGCCTGCCGATGTCTCTGCCGTTCAGATTGAACTCAGGGTCGAAGTACTCCTCGGCGGTGATGTCTGTCGGGTTATTAGGACTGGCACACTGAGATACCTGACTCTGGAAGAACAAGCATAACGGAAAGCAGCCAGTGAATCAACAAGCCAGTGAATCCATAATATCTATAAAGCATTTAGGTTGTCATTAAAATGATACATGGAAAACCACTTTTTATAGCTACGCCCCAATACCACTTCACTCCCCCCCATCTCTCATCTCTCAGTTCGTTCAGGGAGGAAAACATGGCAAAATCTGGTAAGCGTCCAGCAAAGTCAGAAACTTTGACCAGGCTGTGCTTCCAAAAAACCCTAATGACATGAAATAGTAAAACTAGAATAAACATTATTAGCACATTTCCAAAATGGAGAAAATGAGGTGCAACAAATGGTACTTTCATCATCCATATCTAAATAAGTAAGACAAACCGCCTACCCCATTGCAGCCGGGTTCAAGGAGTAAAAAAAAAAAAAATCATTCCAGTGTTGCTGTACGTCTCCTACTTAACCCCTAGAGATACAATCGTAATTATTCTTGACTAATCCGCCTTTAAATGTTTATACAATACAGATCACACCTTATAAGACTGGAACCTTTTCCCGGATTCTCGGTATGACTATTATGCAATTATACACATTTCTTTCTATATAGAGATTAACAGAAATAATCTGAGATTTGTTGCCACACTCATGATACACTAAAAGCAATTATCTCTCTAGCTCTGTTTACAACGCAGCAGTGTATATTACTGTATATATGAACTACTTACTAAGACCCTTTTACATTAGCTAATTACAGAGGACAAAACTGCTAGCAACTCCTACATTAATGTTCCTAATGCACGTCTATGATGCGCTTTGGCCATAATACAGGGGTTTAATGGTTTCTGCAGCTCCACTTTTCCTTAAGATGGATGCACTCTACACCAGAGCTTCGCAACCACAACAATGCGCCAGTGAGGAGATTAGGATTCCCCCAGGGGATGTAAAAAAACGACCATTTAACAAATAAATCAGTAAAGCTGTTATGAAAAACAAGCTTTCTGGGTGACCAAAACACACACACACACCAACCATATCTTCTTTTCATACACATTAGCTGTATAAAGAGCTAATGGAGGAATGAAGCATTAATATGACATATTATTAGAGAACAGCATGAGTATGGAGCATGCAGGACGTAATCATCCTCACCCCGTTGTTCGACACGTGCTGCTCTGCAATTCCAAGGAAAGACTGAAGAGGAGTTCTGGATCCTGGAGACCGTAGAAGAGCAATAAAGAAAGAAGAAGAAAAATGCACAGCTTTAGCTATTTATGTGGCTGAAAGTGGTGTTCATTATTTCACTTGTCGTGTGTGTATGTACATTTACTGTATGTATGTGTGTATGTGTATGTGAGTGTATATGGGAGTTCATGTACGACCCCCAATTCAAAAAAGTTGGGACGCTGTGTAAAATGGGGAAAAAAAAAAAAAAACAGACTGCAATGATTTGCAAATCTCATAAACTCGTGTTATTCACAATAGAACATAGAAAACATGTATACAGTCCGTATACGTCTGGGAACTGAGGAGACCAGTTGCTGGAGTTTTGGGAGAGGAATGTTGTCCCATTCGTGTCTGATACAGGATTCTAGCTGCTCAACAGTCCTGGGTCTTCTTTGTCATATTTTTCGTTTAATGACGTGCCAAATGTTTTCAATTGGTGAACGGTCTGGACTGCAGGCAGGCCAGTTCAGCACCCGGACTCTTCTACTATGGCACGGCTGAACTGTGTTCACAGACAATGAGTTCTGGAGGTGTTTCTGAGCCCATGCAGTGATTTCCATCACAGAATCAGGCCTGTTTTTAATGCAGTGCCGCCTGAGGGCCCGAAGATCACGGGTATGCAATATCGATTTTCGCCTTTGTCCCTTGAGCACAGAGATTTCTCCAGATTCTCTGAAACTTTATGATATTATGTACTATAGATGATGAGATATTCAAAGTCTTCACAATTTTACGTTGAGGGACATTATTCTGAAATTGTTCCACAATCTGTAGACGCAGTTTTCCGCAGATTGGTGAACCTCTTTTTATACCCAATCATGTTACTGACCTGTTGCCAATTAACCCAATTAGCTGCAAAATGTTCCTCCAACTGTTTCTTTTTAGTAACACTTACTTTTCCAGCCTTTTGTTGCCCCCGTCCCCACTTTTTTGAGACGTGTTGCGGCCATCAAATTCAAAATTACCTTATTTTTTTCTTAAAATGGTACATTTCCTCAGTTTAAACATTTGATATGTTCTCTATGTTCTATTGTGAATAACATATGGGTTTATGAGATTTGCAAATCATTGCATTTTTTTTTTTATTTACATTTTACACAGCATCCCAACTTTTTTGGAATTGGAGTTGTATGTTTGTGTTTGTGTGTGTGTGTGTGTGTGTGTGTATACCTTTGCATCTGGACTTGTCCTGATCAGAGAGGTGTTCAGTTCGAGAGCGTGTCACCAGCTCCACATTACTGGCACTATATACCTTCATGTCAATACCACAACACATTATCAGCTTTACAATAACATCACTATACACCACACACATTACTAGACAAACCCACTAATACTATAACTAGTATTCGTCAGAGATTTTGGAGGACAATGTGGTGTTACTGTATTTTCAAGACTACGAGGTGATACTTATACTTGTTACTTTGTATACATTGTATACTTATACAGATATACTATATAAAGACAGAAACAGAAAAAATAAATAAATAAAAATCACATGCTTCAATAACGATAACAAATTTCCGTGACACAAAACATGGAAGGAATGTTTTGTCAGGTGCAGAGATTTAGGGAACAGTACAAATCTTATAAACCATGTATGTAAATTATGTGAATTATGTAAAACATTACATGTCTTCATGCAAAATAGGTCCACCTGCAGCTAAGTGCAACTCATAAGTCTATTACTGAACAATGAACCTGAACATTATTTTAGATTTATTTGACATAATATCGAATAATATATAGTTGAGCATTATACTTTTAATGTTTTAACTTTAACATTAAACACTGGTTGTCATTTTAATACACATTATGTAAAGTAAAAATGCCTGGTATATTAATGAGACAATTGCTGCGTCCCAATTTGCCTACTTATACTATGCACGAAAAAGTATGTACACTTTTTGTGAGCTTCAGCTTTTCTTCATTGATTATTCCTTGGATCATTTATATATTTATAATTTAATTTACCATTCCCTTGATTTAGTTTTCCACGTTTCATTTCCACATCTCTAAAATACGCATCACTGACGTCACACTCGTCCGCCATGCTTACAGGTTGAATTCGGCGAAGAAAACGGTGTCAGATCTCCTCCTCCTTCGCGCAAGGAGTTATGGGTAATATTAGCTGAAAAAGTGTACACGGATCCACACAAATAGTAGACCATCCAGGTACCTTTGTGATACTCATTTCAACGTACTACAATTTGGGACACACTAATTCTAATCTCGGATACTATTTAGGACGGATAGTATTCGCACTGGGACGCAGCAAACGAGTCTGAAACCTCAGCAAGCTCTAAACTCTTAATTTTATCTCATTTGGAAAAGAAATTCAAGCAAAACCACGTTGTGCATCTAATTAAGTAGCAGTGTGTAAATCTGTCTCACCTTTGCCTCATATCCGCTGACCACCTCCATCTTCTCCGAGCGCCAGCCCCAAATCCCAGACTTATTCCTGAAAACATCGAGTCTGATGTCACGCTTTAGAGTAGAGAGAAATACAATACCAAATGCAACTCTGAAAGATCTTTCATTATTTGGCGCTGCTGAATTCTCATTTCTGATTGGTCAGAAGGCGTCGATTCATTTTCTATAACAGTAGCTCGGACAATAGTTTGGGCTGTGATTTAAATCACAGGTTAATTGTAATGCGCTCTTTCTGATACATTATTGTTTTCCATAGGAAGCTGTGCTTTTTTTGAGAAAGTGAGAAAGACAGAGTCTGGGAAGGGAATGACTGATTATAGCTGTTATAGTGGTTTGTGGACGTTTCACAACGTTACACGTAACTGTAAGTGGATAAAAAGTACACCGTAGTGTTCTTTAATTAATGCAAAAATAATAGGTATAAGAGGAATACAGCACATGCCGTAATTGGAAGATGATCAATTTCAGGTGGTGATGCCCTTTTTTGGAGAGGAGGTAAACTGAGTGGAGTGTGTGCGTGCGTACGCGTGTGTGTGTGTGTGTGTGTGTGTATACCTCTCAAAGGCGATGTTGCGTGTGTTAAGGTGTGTGGAGACGATGGGAGAGGTGAGCCTCTGCGCTGTGTTCTCTTGTGACGGGAGCATGGCAGCGAGGAGGGACGGCGTGTCACGCGGAGACAGAGACAGCGGCTCAGTGTACACCACCTGCTTCTCATGGTCCACCTCCATCACCGTGGCCCCACCATCTGGATCACACACACACACACACACGTCATATCACATATATTTTCACTTTCCAGGACCATCACTTCCTGATTTATCAAAAAAAAAAAAAAAAAACAATTGACGAATACCAATTATCATTTGGATCATGCTACAACATTTAATTTGGAAGAGTCAAACTGTAGTGTAAACTTGCTACATAATTACAAATCGGGTAGAACACAGACTGAAGGCAGCAAGACGTGTGGAACCTCTTCAAAATTCAACAGGAATGCAAATCAAGAGTCTAAGTTTTGTGTAGAAGGTACTTGGGAATGAAAACAGGCTCTACTGTATATAAATGTTCTTGTCATCAGAAGTGTGTAACATGTGACCAGTTTTGCTGTGGATGCATTTTTATTATGTATGATCCTTTTGCGTTTTCAAACCACAATGATGCTTCTGAGTGTTACAACATGAGGAATTGTATAACGAGGCAGAAACACGTTTACGCAATTATGGTACCGGCTTTTTAGTCATATTCGTTTCTGACCAACATACCTCCACCCTTAAAGATGTAACTGCGGCGGCCCTTGAGCCAGGTCATGTGCTCAAAACCCAGTAATGTGGTGTCCACTCGCAGACACGAGCCGCTCTTCCACACGCGGTACACATCACTCGGACACACTTTCGACACCAGAGGCACTGCGGGAGGAAGCAGAAAAGAAAGAAGAAGAAGAAGAAGAAGAAATCTTTCAAGGGCTAGCATCAGAGGAGCTGTCCAGTGCATGGGGTGCTGAAATGGTTAACATCAAAGCCCAAGGCCAACACAGAGACAGAGGATCGTTGTGTATGTGCTGTGTATCTGTGGAAGGATCAGTGCTGAGGAGAGTCATGTGCTGCTTCAGGACTTACCCCAGCTCGTAAACTCCCACTTCATCTCCACGTAGAAATCCCGTGCCTGCGATACAGCGTACAAAACGGTGACTACGATGGCGTCAAGTGATAAGCCTTGATCCGAGCATCTGAGTGAGTTTTACCTGTCTCAGCTTGCTGAGAAGCTCAGGAATACCAGCTAGTCTCTCTGTGGCTCGTCTGAAATCCCTGTACTGGAGGACCAGCTGCACTAGCTCAGGGTCTCCTGTGCTTACTGCTTCCTGTAACACTACGCACACGGTATAAAAGCAAACATTGCTATTTCCGTTCCACTAAGTATACTTAGGAAAACCATCAACAACAGGGTTGTATGATACGGCCTGGTCAATTTACTGTAACCACCCCGAAGGTAAGTCCTTGATTCCACAAACAAGATATAAACAGCCGTTCCCTCACCAGGCTCGCTTTTATCTCTCTCCAGAAGTTAAAAAGAGGGAAAAATGCAGCTTATCCTGTTATTGGGAAACTGCAAACCATGTAATATCAACAATTATACACTTTAAAAAAAAAATCCATGTATGTGACCTGTCTGTCGTACATGTTCATACCATATACCAACATACATGTTCATAAGACATACCAATCAGGTGTGTCTCACCTGTCCATCCTCGTGCACTGCAACGTGTAGGATCCGCGTTGTGCCGCAGCAGCACACGCATGGACTCCACATGACCGAGGCACACCGCCAATTCGAGCGGAGTACGTCCACGTGGATCTAGACTCTCCATGTCCTGCTAAATATAAACACACACACACACATTTGCATGCAATGATTGGAAATGTCCCCTTATCCAGGAGTGCCAGTAGAAATTTTGGACAGTCGAATCCCTCCACCCACAGATTAAAATCCAAGGGTCCTCTCTCCCCTTAATGGCACCCTCGCACCAATTTTACCAATTTAGTTGACAAAACGTTTGTGGACAACTGACCATCACACCCATATGTAAGCTGTTCCCAAACTGTCGCCACAAAGTTGGACATGCACAACTGTATAGAAAGTCTTTGCATGCTGTAGCATTACAATTTCCCTTCACTGGAACTAAGAGGCACAAACCTGTTCCAGTACGACAATGCCCCAGTGCACAGAGTGAGCTCCATGAAGACATGGGTTACCAAAGTTGGAGTAGAAGAACTCGAGTGGCCTGCACAGAGCCCTGACCTCAACCCCACTGAACACCTTTGGGGTGAACTGGAACGCCGACTATGTGCCAGGCCTCCTCAACCAACATCAGTGCCTGATCTCACTAACGCTCTTGCGGAATGAGCACAAATCCCCACAGCCACGCTCCAAAATCTAGTGGAAAGACTTCCTAGAAGAGTAAAGGTTATTATACCAGCCAATCTGGAATGGGATGTTCATCAAGCACATATGGGTGTGATGGATAGGTGTCCACAAACTTAGTGTACAGTGTTAAGGTAATGATTGGAAGGTTGCGAGTTCTTGCAAATTCTAGCACAGCCAAGGTGCCAGGGGTGGGGCGAGGCTCTTAAACCTCAACTTGCTCAATTGTATCCTGTCAGTCACTTTGGATAAAATCCTCCAGTAAATGTATAATTAATTATTTTACAAAGGTTACAGTTTAAACTAACTAAGGAGTGTTTAATCTTATCCACTGGTGTGGGTGCAGGTTCCAATCAAGCAGGTGATTCCAGCTGTTTAATCAGCTGATCTTGGCTTTCAATAGACTCAGGTGTGGCTTCTGCTTGGTTGGAATGAAAACCTGCACCCACGCTGGCCCTTTCCAGATAGAGTTGGACACCCCTGCTTTAGAAGCATGTATTGAATGGACATGGAAATAGGAATGAGTTGATTCATTCCTGGCAAAACACAACTGGAAACACAACGCACACACAGACACACACTCACCTCTGCATTGATTTACCTGTTTTTTCTTCAGCTCTCTGTCGAGCTCCAAGTACCGATTGTTCCAGACCAGATAATGCAAAGGAAACGCCTCCTGGGCCATTTTTTTTTTTTGGTTGTTGTTCAATCCAATGCAACCAAATCAAGTCCAATTTTTCCTCCTGGTCGACTGTGCAGCGGAATGAGTGTATGAAAAACGGTTTGCTGCATTAAATGCTGTTGACAGCCTTACAAACAAATCCTACTTCCTTCCTCAGGATCTCCAAACTCCATCAGTACCATTCATTCTACTGGAAATCCAGTCAATACTGCTTCCTGTCATCCATTAATCCTAAATAATACATATATTCAGTTTTACATTCAGGTTTATTAGGGATAGACAGTGCCTACAACTTAGCCAATATCTAGTTAGGTCAAATTTGAAATATAAATGAATATCAATCATAAAAAACAAGCTTGTTTTTAAGCTAGCTAGCTGCTTATAGTAATATGTCAATTTGACAGTCAAAGAAGCGCCAACCGTTAACGTTAGCTAGCTAGCTTAGTTCATTATCTTCTAAACTTATAAACGTGTTATATTTCCCCCATATTACTGGTCAAATTGTGTGTAAAAAATGATTTAATGCAAATATTTCTTGTTTGGCTTTGCATGCTAGTTGGAACTAGCACGGAGAGCCAGCTAGCTCGGCTAATGTAGTTCAAAATACACTCGCGTTCAGACAACAACATTTGAAATAACTCAACATATTGATTCGAGTCGCTCTGCTGTAAATATTTGGCAAAAATAAATAAATAAACAAGCATTAAAAACAAGCAAGCAGCGGCCTAGTTTCCCTCCGCATCCAGGTGAAGAGAGCTGGAGGAAGAAGCACAGATATGTGTTTTTCTCCCGGAGCTCAAAGGAGCATCCTGCCGTCCAGCAGAGCCGCAGCACCGGGCGCAGCCTCCGGACTGCATCCCCGAGTCAAGACGCGCTGAGCGTGGAGAACATGGAGCTGCAGTCGCACTCGGCCACTCCGAAAATAAACTACTTATTTAATTATTTATCACACGTCGCTTTCACTTCAGTGTGAGGAAAACTGTACGTGTGTGTGTGTGTCTGTGTGGGGTGCGTGTTCATGCGCATCAAGGAAGCAGCTCTCACTATTCATTCATACAGCAGTGTAAAATGGCAGGATAAATGTTTATCCTATATTTACACTCATACATACATCAAACAACAATTAAAAAAAAGGAGCCTGGAGCCTATCCCAGGGGACCAACCCTGGACGGGATGCCGACCCATCGCAGGGCACAATCACACACTACGGACAATTTGGAAACGCCAACCAGCCTACAATGCGTGTCTTTGGACTGGGGGAGGAAACCAGAGTACCCAGAGGAAACCCCCGGAGCACGTGGAAAACATGCAAACTCCGCGCACACAGAACAGAGGCAGGATTCGAACCCCCTACCCCAAAGGTGCGAGGCAAACATCTCATTCCAGATTATATGGTTATAATAACCTCCATTCTTCTGGGAAGGCTTCCCACTGGTGTCCACAAACTTTAGGCCGGATAATGTAGCAGCTACAGTCATTCCCACACCAGTCTCTCTCTTTTTTTCTCCTCTCTCTTAAAATGAATAAAACAAACAAAAAAAAAAATGCTTGTCAAGTTATCAAAAAACCACAAAGCATAAACTCTCATGAAGTCTTTCCCATGGAGGAAAAATTACTGTTCCAAAGCACTGACACTGGAGACTCCTTCTGTACATGTGTAATATTCACACCCTCTTACATAAAACTTCCTAAAACATCACATCAATGATTACAAGTTTTCACATTTAATAAAAAGAAACGGATATTCTGTTTCCTCTTAGATTATTGTGGAGCATCTGCTGTACAAGTCCCTGTGAATGAGCTGTTACTATAGAAACAACACTGTATTTGACTGAGCACATTAATATAAACCTGTGATTTGAATTACAACTGGCACTACTGTCAGAGCTGCATGCACGTGCACACGCACGCACACACACTTATGAACAAGACTCTGAAGAACTCCTGTCCTTTAAAGCAAACACTTTTCAGCATTTTGGTTCGGAAAGAGCCCCTAAGGATAGGATTAGGCATAGGATTTCAGTGAATGAAAACTACAAAAATAATCATTTAAACAGCTTTGGAAAATGTACGTCAATGACTGTGTGCTCATGTGAGTGCAATCAAACAATAAATGCACAACATATCTGGTTATTTCTTTATTTTTTTGAAAAACAAACAAAAAGTGAAAAAAAAAAAATCCAAAAATAATTACAACGCTACAGACTCTTCTTCTGGCATACTATAAGAGAGGAATACATTTACACATGGGTGTGTATATATTTTTATATTTATATATATCTGTACTCTGTAACTAGAGAGAACGGAATTAAGAACTGAAAAGTACTCCTCTTGAAAAA
This sequence comes from Cranoglanis bouderius, assembly GCA_023630585.1. NCBI lineage: Eukaryota > Metazoa > Chordata > Actinopteri > Siluriformes > Cranoglanididae > Cranoglanis > Cranoglanis bouderius. Next base: position 6,189,024 of record CM042542.1, on the reverse strand, counting down.
TAAATTCAGAGGTTAAGCACAGGAGTGAAACCAAATGCGACACCCTTACGCTGCTACAAACAACAGAAGCGTTGGAGTAAAGAAGACAGAAGTTAGAAAGAGTGGAAAAGGAGGGGATGGATTCAGATCAGGAGAGGCATGCAAGTGACAGACCTGCCCTGGAATAGAAAAGAGGCTGTTGAGGAATAGCACCTGTTTCAAACTCTTACTGGAAGAGCCCATGAGGATTCTCGGGTCTGTAACGCCGTGATTGCCAACTGCTGGACTTGCTTGTACTCTCAGACCAAAGGGAAATGAGTTAAGTACAAATTATGGGTAGCCATCGCTGAGTCTTGTTTACATAAAGCTCCTCCCAGATGCTTTGAGCTCCTCAATCATGGAGTTCTGTACATGACTCGCAGTCAAACAGAGCAATCATGCTGACCTTCCTACACATACACACGCTGCAATATTCTCTCTCTCTCACACTCTCTCTCACGCACACACACACACACACACACACGCACACAACAACTCTGCCACCACCCGACCAACCCAAACAGTCTGTCTCACAGAGAAGGATGGACTCTAGGATATTCTCTGGATAAGTTTATCGTCTGATAGGCAGTAGAGGGCATTGACAGACAGTTCAGAGATGAATTTCTCGCAGGCCTTCCGGGAGATTCCTTTACAGCTGCGCAGGTCCAGCACAGAGAGACAGGACAAACGCTGCAGGTACACCAGACAGTGGTCCGTCAGACGACTGCAACCTGAGGGATAGAGACAGAGAGACGGAGAGAGGGAGAGAGAGACAGAGAGAGTGACAGACTGTAATCTAAACCTATATATAGGGCACTGGAGTGGTCAGTGAATTAGGGATTCCCATATACTCATGTTCACTGATGTATACCTATACACAGTGGGGGGAAAAAAGTATTTGATCCCCTGCTGATTTTGTACGTTTGCCCACTGACAAAGAAATGATCAGTCTATGATTTTAATGGTAGGTGTATTTTAACAGTGAGAGACAGAACAACAACAAAAATCCACTAAAACGCATTTCAAAAAAGTTATAAATTGATTTGCATTTTAATGAGGGAAATACGTATTTGACCCCTTCGACTTAGTACTTGGTGGCAAAACCCTTGTTGGCAATCACAGAGGTCAGATGTTTCCTGTAGTTGGCCACCAGGTTTGCACACATCTCAGGAAGGATTTTGTCCCACTCCTCTTTGCAGATCCTCTCCAAGTCATTAAGGTCATTTTCAATGCCCTGGTTGAGGGAAGGAGGTTCTCACCCAAGATTTGACGGTACATGGCCCCGTCCATCGTCCCTTTGATGCGGTGCAGTTGTCCTGTCCCCTTAGCAGAAAAACACCCCCAAAGCATAATGTTCCCACCTCCATGTTTGTGGGGATGGTGTTATGACTTGGGGTCATAGGCAGCATTCCTCCTCCTTCAAACACGGCGAGTTGAGTTGATGCCAAAGAGAACTGACCACAGCTGACCACAACACTTTCACCCAGTTCTCCTCTGAATCGTTCAGACGGGCCTGTACATGTGCTTTCTTCAGCAGGGGGACCTTGCAGGCGCTGCAGGATTTTAGTCCTTCACGGCGTAGTGTGTTACCAATTGTTTTCTTGGTGACTATGGTCCCAGCTGCCTTGAGATCATTAACAAGATCCTCCTATGTAGTTCTGGGCTGATTCCTCACCGTTCTCATGATCATTGAAACTCCACGAGGTGAGATCTTGCATGGAGCCCCAGACCTAGGGAGACTGACAGTTTCTTCCATTTGCGAATAATCGCACCAACTGTTGTCACCTTCTCGCCAAGCTGCTTGGCGATGGTCTTGTAGCCCATTCCAGCCTTGTGTAGGTCTACAATCTTGTCCCTGACATCCTTGGACAGCTCTTTGGTCTTGGTCATGGTGGAGAGTTTGGAATCTGATTGATTGATTGCTTCTGTGGACAGGTGTCTTTTATACAGGTAACAAGATGAGATTAGGAGCACTCCCTTTAAGAGAGTGCTCCTAATCTCAGCTCATTACCTGTGTAAAAGACACCTGGGAGCCAGAAATCTTGCTGATTGATAGGTGATCAAATACTTATTTCCCTCATTAAAATGCAAATCAATTTATAACTTTTTTGAAATGCGTTTTTCTGGATTTTTTTGTTGTTATTCTGTCTCTCACTGTTAAAATACACCTACCATTAAAATAATAGACTGATCATTTCTTTGTCAGTGGGCAAACGTACAAAATCAGCAGGGGAACAAATACTTTCCCCCCCCCACTATACACTACTGACAGCAGTGCTTTTACCATGCAGCCTAATAGTGCTCATTAACATTACTGTAGAAGTGGAATAGGACAAATTGTGTTCCATTAATGAGTGACTGTTCATTTTGTTCAATGCTTTATGTCAGTCCGTACAGGATATCGAGGCGTTTTTGTGATTGTTGTGGCCAAAAATGCTCAGTTTTGCCATGGCTATTTTCAAAATTTGTGATGCAATTTGGAGTTTTTTGTGCTTTTTTGCGAAAAACTATGTGAATTGGTGAAATTGCAGTTGCATGAAATTGTCTTTTCACAGTGATGTTTGTTGGTAAATGAGACATTTTAGCTGTACTCATGTTCGACGCACGCGAATCGAAGAGGGCTTTGGCTTAATGTGCACTGTGATGACGTCAAATAGCATGTTGTGGCCCAAATCTGCTGAAAATCTGCACTAATTTTGAAAAATTGCAAGCTCTTGCGAATATTGTGGAGTTTCCTTGATTGTGCATTAATCTCTGTGATCGCAAAATCCTGGAGGTACTGTTTATGTGAACAAATGTAGGGTTTAGTTACGTGGTAGCTAAAAATTTATTTATTCATTCATCTTCAGTAAGCATTTTAGCCTTGGCAGGGTCGTGTTGGAGCCGGAGTCAATCTCAGGAACACTAGACGTGAGGCAGGACATGTAAAATGGATGGGACCGTGGCCATGTGCACCACGCATACACAAATCCACACCCAGGTGCAATTTACTTTAGCCATTCCACCTACTGGCAAGTGGACACAGACAGAACATGCACAGAAACTGCACGCTCAGGATTAACCTGGGGATGCTACTCACTGCTGCTAAATATAAATATTACTTGCTCACAAGTCCACAGTAATTAATGCATGCCCTATTACGATGCTGGTCAAATTTCGTTTCACTAGTTTCCCTAGAACTATAAGCTAACATCGACAACAGAGAACTATGAGCTAAGCTGCATCAATTTGCTAAATAATCTTAAACAGTTTGATAAATATTAGTCATGCAGTTTGCATGCTTAACTGCTAGCTCCCTTCATCTTAGTAACAATAGTGTAAAACTAGAGACGCAAACACTGATCGACTACCTTTCGAGATGTGCATGAAAAGGTCCTCCAAGCATGTTTATTTCATTCAAGAGTTTCCATTCTATACTTCCTACACTTTTCAAAAGTGTAAGGTCTTGAGTGTGTGTCCAGGTACCTGCTAGGTTGAGGTGCGTGAGTGTGTTGCGTGTGGATGAGCCCACAGCAGTGAGGAGGTTGAGAGCGTTGTCAGTCAGAGGGCAGTGTGAGAGCTCCAGCCTCGTCAGCTGGGGCATGTGCCTGATGATCAGCCTCAGAGTGGCCTCAGTCACCTCCAGACCACAGAGCCTCAAGCACTGCATGTTTCTCAGCTGGGAACGGTTATTACTTCCTGCACACACACACAAAATTTAGGTCTAGACGACTCATGTCTAAAAACTTATTGAGATAAACATGCACCATTTCTAAGGTTTATCCTGAAATATAGTTTTTTTTCCCAGAAAGGACTGTGTGTGTGTGTGTGTTACCTGGTGGGCTGAGCAGCTCTCTGATTTGTGCATCTTTGACGCCGTCTGCCCAGCGTAGGTCTAACGAGCGCAGTAAAGGACAGCTGGGAGAGCTCAGAGCGGAGACGGATGTCCAGTTACACCCTGAAAGCACCAGATCTTTCAACCCTAAAGATGAGGAGACGAAGGTAAGTGAAGGGGGGATCCTGGCCTATGAAACCAAACGTGTCAGAGGCAGCTTTGACTGCAATGTGTGTACCTGGTAATCGGTTGACGAGCCATGTAAGCTGTTTCTTGGATATTTTGGCCCAGGACAGGTCCAGCGTAACTGGCTGGCGCTTGATGATGCCGGAGAGGGCCTGTGGGCTGATAGACTGGCAGCGGCTCAAACTGATGTGTGTCCACAAACGCTTATCACATCCCCTATTACAACAAAAAGTGTGGTTGTAATACACACAGAACAGCATTCACAGTTAAAAATAGAATCTTTTTTTTTTTCCATTTCTAGCCAAATCTGATATCAAAATAAGATACTAGTATTAAAGAGTATTTCTTTAAATTGAAACCATATTTATACGCTTACAATTATTTATATACATTATATTTATTTATACACTCACATTTATAAAGTACTCACCATTTGTACCAGCTCTTGCACACAGCCATGCAGACGCACAGCTCGGTTCGGGACAGGTAGCGGAAAACGGACACCCACACCAGCCTGCCCCAGCCTGGTTCACTTGCTCCGTTCTGCTCAGGTGATGCGCAGGACGCTGAGCTGGGAGAGGACGCAGGAGGCTTCCCTCTCTCCGGTCGCACGTTTTTCCCGTTCCTCTCTCGCGCCGTGTTGTGAGGGGACTTTAAGCTCTGACTCACATGAGCGTGTTTGGAAGTGCTCCTGGTAAGGGCGGGGGATTGGAGTTGCGGCCTGGCTGCATGCGAGTGTGTGTGAGAGTGAGCTTTATCCACACGGCGTGAATCACTCCGGAGTGGCGGGCGGAGCAGGGACTTGCCCTTGAAGTCACTGTTGCTTTGGGTGTGGCTTACGGAGGATACGTTCGCTTCTAGCTTGGGGACGATAGTGCTGGGGTCCCGTCTGCCTCGTGATGGCTGCAAGGTCACGGTCACGCACGACCTCTGATCTCTGGCCTCATCACTGAGCACCCCGGAAGAGTCTGAGCGAGTCTGCTCTCCACCCTCGTCCCTCTCAGTTTCCCGCTCTCCGTTCTGTTGGGCGTCTCCATTCTCGTCTTCCGTCGGCCTTCCTCCGTATCTCTGTGGCCGGTTTTCTTTACCTCCCAGCCCGTTCTCTAACCTATCAGTCTTCTCACTCTCTTCCTCTTTGTTATTGTTATCTCCATCCTCTTCTCTCTCCGTCCTTCCCCTCAGAGCTCCGCCTCTCGCTTCGCTTCTAAGCCGCACTTCTCTTCCCTGATAGGATGACACGCCTCTCCTGCGGGTCACGCCCCTGCCGAGTCCTGCCCTGATCATGCTCCCTCTCTCCAAACTCCGCTGACGCAAGAGCTTTGGAGAAACAGAGACAGACGGCCGTGTCTGAGAGACAGAACGGCAGAAAAGGGAACGAGAGAACGAGACACAAACGAGGAAAGCAAAGGAGCAGAAAGCGAAAGTGACAGAGAAGGTGAGCACAATGAGGATGCAAAGGCTGTTTTTCACAAGGACATGTTTGGTATGTGTCACAAAACGATGTGCTTAGGACACCAAAGGGTAGCAAAATTAAAACATCAATAAATACGGCCACTACTACTATATGTAAGGTTGTGCTGCATTCCCATCATTAAGCTCAGAGCGAGCCTCAGGCTGACACACAAGGAAGTATTCTTATACATTATGAGAGTTATATGTACAGCTCTGGCTGAAAACCTCCTCTATTTTGTTCAACATTGATATGAATGACCGAAGTCTGATGCTAATGAATACATCAGAGAAAATTCCATCAAACATTTAAATGGGCATAGTTTTCGGGCATCACCATGAGCATGAGCGGGTGCGGGTCTATTGACACATTGCTCTTGCAGAAATCTATGGCAAGGGGCTGCCATTCTGCATCTACAGATACCAAAACGTCCTTGTCCCTCTAAACCAGTCTGATCAGGGGGGAAAAAAAACAAGATTCAGGAGGCTGAAGCTGTGTACGCACTTTGTACAAGCATCACAAGAAATGAAGACTTACCGACTGGAAGAGTTTGCTCCTCTCTAATTTGATCTGCAGCAGAAAAGAACGACAAAAACAAACTCAGTCTTCGAGAGTAAAGAATAATAAAAAGCGCACAGGTGTACACACATACACACACATCTGTCCCCTTACCCTCTTCCTGTGCTGTCGCTCCAGTGCCCCGGCTCTCTTGCGGCTCTGTTGGTGCTGCAGTAGGATTCTCTGTGAGGGTGGAGGTTGGCGTCGGGAGCGAGTCAGAGGCAGGGACGAGGGCGATGGGGTAGGTTGACCCCTGCGCCCCAAACGCAGCCCCCCCACCCCAATGCCCTCTCTGTACGCCCGCTTAGCAGGAGGAGCGGACGTTGGAGAGCTAGTCGCAACAGTGCTTTTACCCTCCTCTTCTGAATTACTGCTGGAAGACTAACACACAACATAGAAAAAAGTCAGAAGCCCTACATAATTTAAAAAGAAAAAAAAAAGTGTTTCTATCCATTTGTGCAATAAAAATGATCAGACGTTACATATTAACATCCCTGAATCAAAACTGCTTTCATGCCATTACGAGAACCATTTGTGCTTGATCTGCACAAGCACACTTTCCTTTTCTGATCGTATAGAGATCATATGTTGAAAAATGTTATCTTCATGTAGTCCTAGTTTCATCATTCACACTAACACTGAATATAACTATATACAACTCCATTAAGAAGCATGACAAAGTTATCAGAACTTCCTATTCCCAGTCCTGAGAGATCTTTGCCTTGCATGACTTTTGTGTTTCCACTGCGCTGACTCGGCACTTTACTGAACTCACCATGTCATTATCATGAGGTGTGTCATTTAGTATATTGCAAAAAGAAAACTTGTTCACTGTTCTTGAAAAGCAATGCTGTGGTGTAAAACACCACCACACCCTACCTCTGTGTTCTTATCCTGGATACATTTGGGACATTCCCAGCAACTGGGAAGATCCTTATTGATCACACCCTCCCCTGGGACCTTCAAGACACACAAAGAATAACATCAAAATATTTATCATTGCACTGAAACAGCTGAACAATTCCAAGTGCATATAATTTGCATGCTTGTGTTTACCGTTATACATTCTGGGTGTGTAATCTGACCACATTCAGAGCACTCCATGAGTGTTTGGGTGGTCTGGGTGCCTTCAGCGTCTTCCTGGCTCCCCTCTTTACATATGGCACAGATTGCAGTCAGAGGCAGCGCCGGCTATAGAGGAAGCATCTTCGTTAGAGCTGTAATGTAATTCATGGAGAACATATACCTAGACGTTAGAGTAAGTACTCACAGCCAGGCACTGTCTGAGAATGCAGGACTTCTTGAGCCGACCTGGGCCGCCAAACTTCTTCATGTCCCTGCAGTAGGTGCAATCTCCACACTCGGAGCGCCTGCAAGCCTCGCAGCGTTTACAGCGCACACGCCGCCGCCTCAGAGCCGAGATAGAAGATGCGGGCTTGGTTGGGCGCGGCACCGGAGCCATCGAGGTGCCCGAACCTGAAGCGCGTGGCCGATACATTACAGATGGGTGTGGAGGGAGTGGCCTATACCACGAGGGCTGCAAACAAAGGAAGGAAAATGTTTTTCTATACGTGTCAGAACACTGGGTATGACGACAGGTCTTAATAGTACATAAATACAGATCTGATGAATTATAAATAAATGAATAAATGTAAAAATAATTAAAATAAAGTATATAAAAAAAAAATCTAACATTACAAAAGTGTATAAAAACTTAAATAAGTAAATAAATGAAAGCAGGAAAGAAAGAAAAAGGGAAAAAGAATTTAATTTCTTAACCTATACAAACTTCTCAATAGCTATATCATGACAAGTTTAACCGAAGCATGAACAAGCAATTTTTTTTTAAAAATCACCACATGAGATGAAATCTCCCTGAGATTTTTGGCATGTTGATAACATCCTTGATTACATTATTTGCTTTAATCATATTTTTGTCGAAATTAAAATAACAGTCACAGTTTGAACTTTTCCTCAGTGATGTCTTTAAATCAGTATTTTTTCACTTACTATATAAAATAAGTAACCAAATGGTAAATCACTCACAGGAACTTTGCTACTACAAGCACTATTTCCAGGTTGGGCTTAACAATAATGTCGTTGTGTGGGATAACGATGATACAATCACTTTTATTGTAGTCATGTGACCATTCTAGTTCCGAGTATGATGAGTAACGGTTGCGCTTACCCTTTTGGGCCATGTGACGATGGGTTTTCCAGTGTAAGACAATTTTGGATCATCATTGGAATGCTCTTCTAGCAGGGCCTGCAGATACCAAATTAAATTGCTGTTAAATTTAACAGTACATACAGCACATCATAACAAACTGTTTAGATAATTATTCTGTCTCTGTGCAGATGTTATTCAAAGGAATAATTGGCATACAAAAATATTCTACTGTGTGGATAATAATCTAAAGTGGTTATTAATTAGTGACCAAGTTTACGCACACGGATGTCACTGAGAAGTGCTGGAGCGTTTCTGATCCCTGAAGGTACACACTTCTTGTGGGTGGGCAACTCCTCCAGTTTGTGCAGCAGCTGCCACAGTCCCTCCAGCTCTAATGGCGTCAGGTGGACCTTCACCCCAGGACGGGCCGGAGGAGAGGGAGCTTCTTCTTCCTCGTAGTCACCTTCTTCTTTAACCTCCTCTTTTTCCTCGTTATCTTCGTTGTTTGGTTTAGCAAAGTCATCTTTTTTCAGCCCTGTATGCATAAGAATAAACTTATAATACAGGTTGTACCCATTAATACAGAAATGTTAGTGTAGGTGTGTGTGTGTATATGTGTGTGTGTGTCTGTACTAACCGATGCCCAGCGAGTGCCTCTGGAACTCTGGGGTTAGATGAGAAGTGTTGGTCAGACAGTAGAGATAACGCTCCAACACATACCAACACATCTCGTAATAGAAGGGGTAACGGAACTTAGCTGGGACCTGGAGAGGAAAAAAAACAACATACAATCTACATGAGCCCAGACTTTTAATGAAACATAAAATGCGCATGGTAGCCTATTAAACGATTAATTAATATTTTTGAGTAATGATTTGTTTATTATTTTATGTTAGTAGGTTTATGTTTGCAGTATTAGCACCACCTTTTTGTTGCATAGCCAATAACTCCTCCATGTTATTGCACTCTCCTTTTTTTTGGATTGAAGCCATAATATAACCATAATTATGATGTTGGGCCTTAATTAATGTTGTTCATTTCTATCGCTGCTCATCAGAATAATGAGGAGTGTCAAAACAATTAAAAGAGTCATACACAAGAACCTGATAAACTGAAATATGTACCCAAAGAACATTGTTTTTGTTGTGTTGTAGTGAAATGGGAAAACAGATTTTAATAATGTATTATCACTAAATACTATTCATGGCATTATTAAAATAATAGGACTGGGCTTTGAACATCTCTTTTCCCCCCACCTCTGTGCCATTCAAGATCCCCACGAACCCCCTTCCCAATGCTGAACAGAGCTCCTTTGAAAAACCAGAAAGGGTCATTTAACTGGTCCTAGTCCTTTGGCTGAGGTTAATAGTGTCTCAGAAGTCGTGTGTGTGTCACTCGTTTCCCTTCCTGTCCATGACCGTGTCTTGTTAAGATAAGGAAAATACACTCTATGTAAGATTTATTTCCTCTGTAATATAATATTCAAATGCATGTCTCAGTTGCATCTGACGTAAAAACGTATGATTGTGCAATCTAATGAATAAATCTGCGATATTTTCCGAAGATAACGTTTTGCAAAAATGGATCTGTATCAGTCTGTATTTCTGAACCAACCCGTGTGCGGTCCTCGATGTTGTAGATGTTCAGCTGCATAGGAATGTTAAAACTGTGCAGGAAATTCCCTCCGAACACCAGAGTATCCTCAGGAGTGTACACTGCATGGATCCAACCTACACACACACACACACACACACATCAACTGTAGTATAAATTGTACAAAAACTCTGCATTCAGTCACTCCAGTTTATAACTATGTGTACACACACCTGAGGGGATCATAAAGGTGTAACCCTGATTTAGCTCAATGCGCTGGCAGGCAGTGGCTTTGTCCCCGAGGAAGATGTCACCCTGTTTTCCTGACAACACCCAGTTCTCATAGAGCTCCAGGTTTTGTGGCGTGGGCGGGATCAGCCAGAACACCTAGGGATTAACCGGGAGCACAAGATGTAGTGAATAACAAACAACTGGGACTTCTTCCACATTTAGGGATAAAGGAGCTGTATAACAGAGGTGAATATGTGACACACTGCTGCAGAACAGATTCTCAGGTTTCTGCAGTTTCTAGGTCCAAAATCTAAAACCTTCAAAGAAAGTCCATTATAAACAATAGCATTATAATATATAAGAAGTATTTATTCACCAATACAACATCAGTATCAGACAACTTTTAGACTGAAGTGCTGAATTTGTACTTTCTGATTTTCCTACCAGATCCTGATGGATTTTATTTCTTCACAGATTTTGAATTATGTTTTTCAACTGTATCCCTAATAAGTATGAAAGCCACATGTCCTCAAGGTACACTTTTGCAGGATGTGGTACAGTGCAGTTTGGGGTCATTAGCGCACTCGGAGTTTAACCAGTGACGGCATTTGCTGTTCAACAGCCAAATTCACATTTCCATAATTATTTCCATAATTTCCACCAGTGGGTGTATGCTAACGTAACATTAACCTTGCCGTAATGTTTAATATTATACAGTGCGTATGTGACAGGATGCTAAATATTTTATAAACCGATTCAATCACTTAAAGAAAAAACAACATGACACTAATAATAATAATAATAATAATAATAATAAACGAAAATTTAAATCTAAGATGAACAATTTCGACATATACGAATATGAAGATTTTACTTCAGACAACTTAATAAGAACCCGGAGAGAGCTGGGAAAACAGTTGCAAGCATATCATAAGCACACAGTCCACAGAGTGAAACGCATTACTGCATCAATGCTCTCTCAGAAGCAGAAGAGAATGACAGTGTGTGTGGTTCTCACCTTGCATCCCCTCAAGATGTGATACCAGACAGATGTGCCACCAAAGTCAATATGGAAGTCTGTAAAGCAGCCCTTCACACTCATCAGACAGTACCTAGGCAGATAAAAATGGTTTACCATCACAGCCAGATAAACCATGATAGTGTTTGGGCAATAAACAGAAAGAAAACCATTCTGTGCTTATATAAGGGGAACAAATCTGTAGCCTTTCTTTTTTTTTTTTTTTTTTTAAATTCACCCTAGGTTTTCATTTGGTGTGCATGTTTAAATTTAATGCGTCTCATGGTGGTGTGATGCACCTTGATGCTGTAACCATAGCACAGGCTACTTGTCCTGCATGAACCGAGGTGCAATCTAGCTGATGGTAACAGTTTTTATTACACTTTCAGAAACACTAATAAAACTGGGCAATATAAAAGTACAGCACAAAGCCACCATATAGCTCTCCTGCGTACTACACTCTGCCACCTCACATTCAGACATATCGAGTGAAAATAAAGACACTAACCAGAGTAAACGATTATCTTTTATGTGCAATGTGAGGAGGGAACAACACAGCTCATAGCTGCCCAATGCACTTGGGTCAATGAATTGCTGGATTTTTGTCAAGGACACAAACATGATACTACATGATCATATACTTGTTTGATTCCCTCGGTGTATTAATGCACTTAACTATGCACCTGCCATACATTATTACATTATGTTAAGCTATCACTTTTGAGCCTAGTCTGATTTCTGGTCTACCAAAAGATGGGACTCGGAAACGCCCTGGAACTTTAACTTGCCTGGTGCGCTGGCTAATAAAATGTATCATATGGCCATGAACACCGCATATCTGTAACTCACTTCTGTACTTTGGGGTACTGCATGTCAGTGATGGCATTGGTAGAATCTCTCTGTCTCTCCTTCAGGTGCCGCGGCCACATGATATCCACCCAGTCGATCATATCAACCTTAAACCCACAAAGCAAATTGTCAGGGATTTATGCAAAGCAAGTCTCTTTCGTGTGTGTGTGTGCATGAAAAAATGTCATACTGAGGCAGGTCTCTTGACGAGATGCTCCAGTTTCGTATGACTGAACTCAAGACTGATGACGTTGTACAGCTTTTCCCTTTCTGAGGCTGGAGTTTCGTAATACCGCCTCCACTGACTCATTGACATCTCCATGCCCTTTTGAGTGCTTACGTCCATCACGTCGATCATCCTGCGACTGCCTATCAGAGGGATGTAGAGGGCAGTGTGCAGAGGAAGCAAGTGCAAAGCAAAAGAGCCAAGACAGAACGGCATGGATTTGAATAATGTTTGTATGTTGTTCTGTGTTAACATGTTATAAACTAAAGAAATCAAAATAGAGAGGAAAATGCTTACCTACAAACAGTTTTACATCACTCACGCTGAAGTCTGGATCGGGCATCCTAAGAACGCAAAGAGACTCGGTTTTGACAAAACAATACGTTTGTGTAAAAGCGACAGCAAAACAGCAGGCAGAAAGTAAACAGTGAGTCAGAGAGAGAAGGACACAGAGAGACAGACAGACAGAAAGAGAGACAGAGAGTCATAGGCAGCGAGAGAGAGAGAGGGATGGATGGACAGATGGCTAGATAGGTAAAAGACATACTGAATGCCAAGACCATCTGCTGTAGTAAAAATGATGGGGTCCCGAAGCCCCTCCCGCTGGATGTACTCAAAAGTGAAGTCTGCAGAAAAGAGGCCACACACACACACACACACACACACACACACACTGTTAAAAAGGCACTGAGTGGATCAGAGTCTGTGATGTTTAGTGCAATATGTTTAACACTGACCTTTCCCATCCATGATTTTGACCAAGTTTGAATCGAAGTAGCTGCTTTCAAGCTTTTCTTCCAGGTCAAAAGTCGTCTTCCCCTCAATCTCATCATCCGAGATGCCATCGTCCTGGTAGCGCCGGCGTGTTCCTGTTCGCTAAACACACAGCGGAGAGGCTGGGTGAACAGTAAAGCTTGAACTAACAGGCCAATCTGGACTAAACAGAACTATCGTGGCCATAACTGCACCCATACTTCCACCTTAGCTACAACACACAGAGGATGAAAGTCAGACAGCAGGGAGAGTAAATATAAACTAAATATAAAATGTTAGCAATATTTTGTAGATATTTAACTACCGTTAAATATCTACCGTTAAATATCTACCTCTGACCAGGCAGTTACTAAGGATGAATGAATGAACGCTGTAAATGTAATGTTAATGTTAATGAATTTTGTCTTTCTCTGTCACGCAAGCTTCATGATCTGACCGTGTGAACCTTTCTTACTCGAAACGAGGAGAAAAGAAAACCCCACGACTAACTCACCTCCTATTTATATCTGTTTTGTTTAGAAGGTGTTCAGTTACAACCCTACTAAGCATTTAGTACGCTGTAATGTTAGGAGGGAAAAACATTCAATTTAGTTTAAAAAAAAAAAACAAAAAAAAAAAACATTTTGATCTGAGAAACATAAGGATTAAGCTGCAGAACATACACTATATGCCCAAAGTTTGTGGATACCTGACCATCACATCCAAATTTGCCTCTTCCCCCAAACTGTTGACACAAAGTTTGAAGCACACAATTGTATAGGGTGTCTTTGTATGCTGTAGCATTACATTTTCCCTTCACTGGAATTAAGAGGCCCAAACCTGTTCCAGCATGACGATGCCCCTGTGCACAAAGCGAGCTTCATGAAGACACGGTTTGCCAAGTTTGGAGTGGAAGAACTCGAGTGTCCTGCACAGAGCCCTGACCTCAACCCCACTGAACACCTTTGGGACGAACTGGAACACTGACTGCACCCCGGGCCTCCTCACTCAGCATCAGTGTCTGACCTCACTAACGCTCGTGTGGCTGAATGAACACAAATCCCCACAGCCACGCTCCAAAACCTACTGGAAAGCCTTCCCAGAACAGTGCAGGTTAATGTTAGTGGAATGGGACGTTCAACAAGCAAATATAGGTGTGGTGTGATGAGGTGTCCACAAAACCTCAACCATACAGTGTATTTAGTTACTGCATTGAGAATCTTCATCGTTTTTATACTGTATGTAGAGTAGAAATTGAACTCACCAGGCGCTTGCTGTAGCGGGTCTCCTCCATCACCTGAAAACGGGAACACACAGGATTGAGTTTGCGGTGGTCCTGAAACTGGACGCATGACACACTGTGTTTAAAGCAAATGAGCTACAAGCAAAAGTTCATTTACATGAACTGGCTACAAATTAATCACTGACCTCCCTGCTGGAAAAACAACAACAACAGAATCCATCACAGAGATTCGAATGGTTTTCACTACAAAGACCATTACAAACCATAAGCTAACCATTAAAACCATTAGCGGGTCTTAATGATATCCACTAGATGTAACATGCCATCAACGGAATGCAACAAATTACCAGTAAAGACTCACAGGGACCATTACGGTTTCCATTAAAACCAATACAATTCCCATTATAACCATTAAATCCATTACAAATTCTATGGGGGTTTCTATTGATACCCCCCCAGCAGGGCTATCACTGGCGTTTCATCTGTATTGTTTAAACAGGCGTTTTAGCTTCATTTGACATTTCAAAAATGACCCGCACTCAAAGCATATAAAGAATAAAAAATAATAAAATCGCTAATTGACCATTTGTGAGTGAACTGAGGTGATTAGTCTTTAAAAACGCACCAAAGTTACTTCTGAAAAGTAGAAACAAAGAGTCTACTAGAGCAACATCAGCTGTGTGGCCCTGATTTGGCTCAATGAGCACTTTGCACAACGACCACATCAAACAGCAATTTAACTAAAACCATATTAACCTGTTTATGTTTCTTAACTTCTAATTTAACGTTAAAGTTTTAAGTTTATAAGAGACAGCCCCGTTAATCTCCGAGACAGGCAGTTCGCTAGCATCCGGAGCTAACTGTGTTAGCCGAACTCTCCACCTGCCGCTTTAACACCGTCCGAGTTTGTCACACGGCATTTAAATATATATATATTTTAATTCATTCCGACCCCTTATTATACTGAGAGAACTGTAATAAAATGACGCAGATAGTAAGCTAGCCAGTTTGGTATCTAGAGCCCAAAATATGAAACACACTGCTAGCGGCTAATCTAAACCTAGCCAGTTAGCATTTTCATTGACACCCAGCTAGCGTTAGCAAAACACACAATGTTAGCTGCCTGGGAACAAAACAAGCTAGCAAACCCCAAATCTTTAGACCTTTAACCATACCTAGCGTTCAGCTTTTTTCTTCTTAGCAGTAATAATGATGTCTTTTCAGTTTAATGCGAAGAAACGCTGGGTATTTCCCTAACTGCAGCTGAAATTCATCCCGTTGTATTCTCGCCCACTTAATATGCTTATTATTGTATACGATAAAGTTAAAGGAGTCCGCTTCCATCCGCCATTTTCAGATTGTCATTACACACACACACACACACACACACACAGCGTGAGCGTCTATCAACGCCCCGCCCCATATCAAATATAGTCCAATCAAAAAGCGGGCATGTAGATTGTAAGGTGCCGATTGGCCAACACCCACGCCACTGTCGGGTATAGTTCTCGGATTGACCACGCCTCATGTATTTTTAACAGAGACGGCAGGTTTAATGTGTGAAGTTGAAGTGTGAAAACAGAAGGGCAAAATTGAATACAAGATTAATTAAAGTAACGAAATTTTGGCTGGATTAAATCCAGCAGATACGGAGACATTTCGGTTAGAATATTTATTTATTTATTTATTTATTTGGCAATTAGAGTCACTGTAACTAACGAACAATGATAAAGCCATCTGTTTGGGAAGACCGGGTTCGGTTGTCACATTTGTCACTTTGTTGTGAGTAAAACAGAAGCTTCTGGAAGCTTTTAAATCTTCAGTGTTTCACATATTATAGGTCTGTTAACTATTGCTAATAAACAAATAAAAAATTCAATTCACGTTAATATCGGAGGAGATACAAGATTAATTCAAAGGACCACGGGTGGGGTCAGTTGTAACATCTACGTTCATTAAAGTCCCTGTGAAGCGCCTTGAAACGCGCAGCATTATTCAGTAGGTGCTTCTCATTTCTTATTTGTGCATCCTCATTTCCTTTCCTCGCACCATAGCTCCACCTCCTTAGGATGTGAGGGAAGGAGGTGAGGAATCGAAGCAAGTCGAATGGAATATCTTCACTCTCTCAAGCTTCACTTCAAAGCGACGTCAATTAATGATGACTGGGCTCAGCCGGATGACCTCAGTGCGCTTCAGGGATCTGCCTCTGTTATGCTTTTTTTTTTTTTATGTGCCATTATGTTGTTGGAGTTTGGTTAATAACAACATTCTTAATAAAGCAAAATGCACTGATAGTATGTGAAATATCTGGGTTATTCAACAATGAATTAATGAACGATACATAAATTATCGCATCGTTTGTGCAGCTTTGCATATCTAAACATGCAAGGATCAATTAATTACAATACTCATTGTAAGCATATTATTTTTTTAAATTATATTTCACACAAAATTTCATCACATCATCAAAGGACTTTTTGTTGGAGATTGTGGCAGGTGTAAAAGGAGGAGGGGAATTTATACATGCGTCAGGTTTTTCGTCAAGAAATGGTTGATGTCGATCGATTTCCGGGTCACGGGCTGGAGGACAGAGGAGCGAGGAAACGAGGAAGCATCAGTTTGAGTATTGAGAAGCACCCAATGTGTTGACGTAATTTTCACTGAAACAGGAAGTCAGGGTAGGACATACT
Source organism: Cranoglanis bouderius (assembly GCA_023630585.1). Classification (NCBI taxonomy): domain Eukaryota; kingdom Metazoa; phylum Chordata; class Actinopteri; order Siluriformes; family Cranoglanididae; genus Cranoglanis; species Cranoglanis bouderius. Next base: position 6,172,225 of record CM042542.1, on the reverse strand, counting down.
GAGTGGCTCCTCACCCTTTTTAAATAGCCAACAGTGTTAACTTACCTCACAGCCCAAGCCATACATGACAGTTAGTACCATGGACGCGAGCCTGAGCAAAAACTGTGCGTTGGATTCACTTGTGGAGGATTTTTCTCCACCTCCTTCACCCGTTCCAGCGGACCTGACAGAATCTTCTACTGATGAAGAAAATTAACCAGCGGTTGTCTTTGGAGTCAGGCCATATCAATTTGAGCCAACTTACAGTTGGAAAACTGAATAAAACGGACACCTTTGAACAGACAAAAACACATTTACGACCTCTGCTTGCTGATATGATTTCTCTGCAATGGCAACTTTGGCATAGGTGATTTTTATAATGTAGGGGGCGGGACACTTCAGATTCTAGAGAGCAATTGATTGGACAGAAAATCTGATGAGAAGCTGAAGTGCAGAATGATGTCACCAAAACTGGTGATTCGTTCAGGCGGTAGAGAGAGACTGTAAATTTTGAGTGCATATATCTTCTAAATGTGAATGTTGTCACGGTTTTGGAGCACACTAGCTTATAGATAACCTTAAGGCTGACATATTCATACTAAAACCCATAAAACTTCAGTTTTGATTTCATGGGGACACCTGTGGGAGCTATCGGTATACTTTTGGAAATGATTTTACTTTATGAAGTAAAGAACTGTTCTGTAGTTGTACAATGGTTGTACTAGATGAAGTATGTGTTTTGCTAAAACATATTCAAATACATCAATCACATGAATAACAGTTGATAATAACATCTCTGGTCCTTGTGCCACAAAGTTTTCCAGCAAAGGAAACCATTTTTCAAGTAAGTGAAACCTTGTGACACTGTTACAACCAACTCCACACTGTCAGCCATCTTGAAATTTAGCTAGATATGCTACTTAACCAGGTTTGCCTTGTTAACTGTCAGTCACACTAACTTAAAGTCACACAAACAGCTGATCAAAACATTGTTGTTTGTTTCATTTGCATACAAAATGAACACAATTCCAAATGTTCTCCAGATGAGGAAAATGACCACAAAATCTGACTTTTGTTGACGAATTCTTTAATAAAATAATAATAATAATAATATTTTTTATTTCTATAGCACCTTTCTAGAACAGACGTCACAAAGTGCTTAACATCCACAATATAAAACAAAACAGAAAACAAAAACAAAGAACAAACAAATTAGACAAAAGCAAGTTTAAACAAGTGGGTTTTTACCTGCTTTTTAAAGATGATCACAGAGTACACAGATCTTAAATCCAAAGGGAGAGCATTCCACAATCTGGGAGCAACAACCTCAAAAGCACAGTCACCTGTAGTATTTAGTCTAGAATGAGGAACAGCTAACAAGACCTGATCCGAAGATCTCAGATTCCTACTAGAGTTATAAATTTGCAACAGCTCTTTTATATAAGCAGGAGCTTGACCATGCAATGCTCTAAATAAAATCATAAGAATTTTAAATTGAACTCTAAATTTAACTGGGAGCCAATCTAAAAAGAATTAAAATCGGCGTTTGATGACTTAGTTAAAAGTTTGGCAGCAGCATTTGAACCACTTGTAATCGTTTCAAAGATGCATTATTAAGACAAGTAAAAAGAGAATTGCAATAATCAAGGTGGTAGGAAATGAACGCATGTATAATCATCTATATCATCTATATACTGTGGACACAATTGGCCTTAATTTAGCAATATTTCTCAACTGATAAAAACAAGTACGCACAAGAGAATTTACATGCTGATCAAGACTCAAGGTGTGTCCCATATAAACATCTAAATTTCGCAAGGTAGGCTTAACAAAACGAGATAAAGGACCAAGAGTTTCCATCACCTTTGGGAGAACACCAGCAGGAGCAGAAATAAGAACTTGTGTCTTTTCGGCATTTAACGGCAAGTAGTTTTCGGCCAATCTTTTATAGGGTTTCCAGGCTGTTCCAGAGATACCAACACCTTTTCTAAGCCTTTCAACTAATATACAGTGATCGATGCTGAGCATGTGCAGAGTGATACTGCATCCAAATAAAGCTTGCAACTCAGAATTTCTAACCCCTGACTGGGAAAAAACAAAGAACAAAACTCGGAAACTCTGGATGATTTCCTCAACCCAGAGTTCAGCACATGATGTCAAAACAGCATGGCTGCACACACCATTAACAGTAACAGTACTTATTTATTACATTGTATATACTAATATTTGCTTTATACCAGTCAACATACAGATATATCCACTTGTTAAATCTAAAACATTGACTATACAGTTAGCTGTTCCGAGGAGGTAAATATACATCAATCTTCATAGTTAGCTAGTTAGAGCGTTGCTAACATGGAAGCATCCAGGGTTTGTTTGGTTTTTTTTTTTTGGTCCATTTTGTAGCTTGAATGCACGATGGTTGAAAATGACACAACTCAGTGTCACCATGAACTTGTTGCTAATTGGAGTGATAAAGTGTTACAACTTACCCCAGTCTCCCCTACTGAGTAGGAAGACAAAGCATTATTGGGTTTATATTCATGTGAATTTAATAGATTTAATACTTAATGCACAGAAATGGACAGCTCATACACCAACAGCATGGCAACCACCTTTCGTGAAAGAACGTCTATATCAGAATAGTACTACATATACACATACCTACATATAACATGAATACACACATTCTAAAAAAACAAACACATTTTACCAAAAACATAGAAACTACCACAAATATTCTTTAAGAGAAAGCTTTTTTTTTTTTTGCTCTGTTGGATTTATCTTGGCTGTCGATTATCAAATGACTATCCCAATTTCATTTTGATTATTGTAACTGACTTAGACAGTTGGTACTAGGTTTGATGATGATAAGGACATTTGACAAACAAAGCCCAAAGGAGGTGAGTAAGTGAGGAGAAAACAACACGTGTCTAACGACCTTCCGGTGTAAATCCTGTGATCCTAAAAAAAAAAAAAAAAAAATTTTAAAAATCAATTATAGAGTGTGAACAATTATTAGTATACTCTATGGTGCCAATACCAGTATTAACTTAAAAAACATATGGGCTGCAAACATACATAGCCTTTTACCTGATCAGAACTTTACGAGAAGAAGCTGTAGAGACAGGAAAAGACAACTATCCCCAGGATGATACAACACAACATGATCATCATTTTCTTCTACAAAAGGAAAGCAGATGATTGGAAGGGCCAAAAGAATACGCACAGAGACAGTGAACAGAAAAAGCATGTCTAAAAGAAGAATAAATAATTACATGTACATGCAATCTGATGTGATCTGTTACTTACTTTGGATTGATTTGTAATTTATATTTTTATAAAGTCAGGCTCTGGGGGGGGTAAAGGAAAGGAATAAATCAGGAGCACAGGAGGGGTGTGTACGTGTGTGTAAAAAAGAAAGAAAGGCAGAGATGGACAACAGTAAACACAAACACTTACCCACGGTTAAACTGTATTAGTCTACTACTACTATATTAAGTATTTAATGGTCTTAACAACAAATCATTGGTCAGAAAATTAACAAGAATGAAATAAATAGGTAAAGTAACTTAGTATGCGAGAGATTTTCCCTTTGATTTCTTTAAATGTTTAAGCTTTGTGGGTAAACTTGCAGACAGATTATTATTATTATTATTATTATTATTATTATTATTATTATGTATTTATTTATTTTAAGTTTGTACACCCAGATGTGTTAGTTTGAATTGTACATCAAACATTTTAATCATCATCATTTGTGTACAAAAGTATATAAGTGAATTTCCCTGTTTCGAGCTTTTCCCCCCAAACAGTTCACTGCAGCACATGTAAATGAGCAAATGGTGGTACAGGAGGTCTCAGGAGTAAATTTGTTTAATTACTGCTAATTTTCTGACCAATGATTTGTTGTTAAGACCATTAAAAGCTTAATATTTTGCCATTTTGGTCTTGGGCCATTTTTTTTTTTTGCCCAGGAGTGTACATCACTCATAACAGTTAACTAGCTAGCTTACTGTTAAAACAGGACGAACATGGAGGAGTCCATGTGTTTCTTTGTTTTCTGTTTTTCCACTTTGTAGCTCGAATGCACAGAGGTAAAAAATGACATACTTTTAAGCTCAGACTTCGCACTTTCAAGGCCACTTGAAATTTAATGAATGAAGCCTTTGTCACAAAGATGGCTGTTCATAATCCATGCAAGAAAGACAAAAAGGGTACAGTTATTTCTGGCAGTGCTTCCTTTTCAGCTGCTCCTGAATAGATGCTGCATAGCTATGCGGATATTTATTTTCACAGCATAAAAATAAAAATCAATCCTATTTTTACCATTTTCATTATGATCACGGAATGAAAGGCAAACACCTTGTGAAACCTGGTGACTTTTGATTGTAGTGCATTATACAACTCCACTCATTCACTCATTCTTCCTACAGCAGTTAAAAATATAAAATCATTTATTGCTCAAGTGACATTAGTTTCTTTTTTTTTTTTTATACAGGAAAGTGTGAAGATTTAAAAACACAACTTAATTGCACTTTATCCTTCCTATTTGTGGGTCTGTTGAAGGCTGAATAGCCAACCGAGCCAACAATCTCATTAAAGCTGGTAAGTTCCATCATCATTATTATTATTATTATTACTATTATTATTATTATTATTATTAACCAAATTCCAGTGAAATGAGACATTAAAGATAGTGCAAATTATTACACATCATCATAAATGCACCTTGATCAAAACAAGGGACCTAATGACAGAAATATCAGGTGATAGAAGTGTTCCCAAAGCTCTATAAATGATCACCGAGTGTTTCTTGAAAACAAATGTAAAGCTCACAAGTACTGAAATTATCGAATATCTCCCAATTGTGCATTTGCATTCAGCATGAGAGAATCAGGAAGTCATTTTCCAGGCAGGTCATTTTCCACAGAGGTATATGAAATGGCACAGGTGAAATGACATGTTGACTAGATGGATAAAAGTGTTGAAGGAAGAAATAAAAAAATGGGGGGAAAAAATAATAAATTACAAATACAGTAAGACCACTTTAGGTTCCATGGGTGATTAGTCAAGTCTTTGGTGTAGAGCACACTATTAAAAATGTGAAGGCAGGAAAGTGGAGGTCTATTTCTCCACATAATCCATACTTCAATAAAATAGTCCTGTCCATTTATGCAAAACAGATTTGCGTTGCGATCGTCCCAGCAGTCAAAGTGCTTTAAACGAAAGCACACAGGCCGGGATGAGAAATCGTCCATCCGTCAGTGGAGGGCAGGAGAGGAGAACACAGTGACAGATGAGAAGGGTGTCTCACCTCTCGAGCAGGGATGAGAGAGAAACAGAGGGACCAGGAATGCCACGGCTGGATAAATGACTAGAGTGGGAGGAGTCACGGAAATGGGTGTGGTCTCAGAGTGTCTGTGTGAGTATGATGATGATGATGATGATGATGACCAAAACCACAGCACCAATCACACCCAAGATGATCATTTTCTACCAGAGAGAGAAGAACGAAGTACAGTCAGTTTCAACAACAATAATACATGACTAAACAGCAAATAAAGATTAGAGCAGGTAACCCATCACAGCCATAGCAAAGGAAAGGAAGACATTAATGCAGCAGACAAAGGTGTGAACTAGGCTTGGGTAATATCATATTTTAAGCATACAAATATTTTCTATCGTTAGTGTAATGAAATAAGGCCGGGGTTTCAAACATATGGCTGGTTCAAATGTTCTCAATTAAAACCTCTTGTGGACCCTAATAATGAAAGATGAAAATGGGGAAGAAAAAAAAAAGGAGCTAGTCTCTTATGGTTATTCCACTAGGGGGCAAAATAGAGCAATTAACTAAGGGCCATGAACTCGGCTAGTGACAAAATTTGCTAATGATATGAAATTTGAAAAGTTTGAGAAGCTAAAGATTTCACATATAATCCAAATTGAGGCCGTTTCCCAAATAAGTCCATGTCATATCCCAATTCCAAGTCGATTTCAGTTCTAGTTTTAACACTACAAAAGGTGGAAAAGTACAAGGGGGTGACAGTGTACAGCAAAGCTATAATTTGGGGAAAAACTATTTTCTTGGTAATTAACCTACTGTATGTACTATCTTACTTAACAGACTTAATGTCTTGACTGATGTGTGTTAACGAACAATTACCCAAGCCTGGAATCAACCTACTTTCAGGAGACATGGAGAAACCTTGAAACTAACACCATCACCTAAAACCTCACCCTCACCTAATGCACTAACACCCTTAAACCCTATACACACACAATCTGCACCACAACCCCACCACACCCCATTTTTATCACACACACACACACAAACACACACGCACGTCTTTCCTATACTTACTCACCAGCTATAGTGACTTATGCCCGTTTAAGTCCTACAGATAGTCCTATTATCAAAGCGATAATGGCAAGAAGCACCAATACAACACACACTATAATCACCACTTTCTGTGAAAACACAAATACACACAGTTGGCATTAGTTTCAGATCCTCTGATTACTGTTTTAACTAGTCTCGGGTTGACCACAAAAATACACATTACTGACATTTGAACAAAAACAGCACATACAGTGTGTACACAGCAAGCACACAAGCGACACTGCGTCAGAACAATGAACAGCTCTACACAAATACGCACACAAGAGATACAGACACTGAAATTTGTAGTTAAAAAGTGAGAAACATGGAAAGAGAGAAAAGATTTTATTAGTTTTTAATTTACATTACACCGCAAGTAATAACATTAACACCTGTATTCATCTATGTTCGTTTGAATGCCAATTAAATAATTAACACCTACACCCATAATGTTTAATTAATCAGTGACTAAAATAGTCTGCTGGATGGACGATTTTGAAATTGCGCCCTCTCTGGTAGCTTCTTGTAAGAACATTTCACAACGTGGATTGTACTGCGTCGTTTTCCACCTTGTAGATTAATCCCATGCCAAGTCAATAAACATACAGAAAGAACTTACAGCTGCATCCCAAACGACATCCTGCACAATAAACAGAGTGGTTGGGTTATGTTCAGAAAATAAACCCGTATCGAGGGGGTCCGTGGACACATCCGTTGGCTACAAAATGTCCGAGAAGCACCCGCTGGTCTCAAAAATAATGTTAGTTATTTACAGACAGCCTTCATACCGATTCTTTTGTGTTGTTTTCAATACAGGAAGGCGTGTTCCTCTCACTGAACACACTGTGTGAATTACATTTCCATAGCAATAGTACTCAAAGTGTGACAACAGGTTTCGATAGAAGGGGTGGGTGGAGAAAAGCGCATCTCATTTTAAAGAGATGTTGCAATGCGAGGCTCGGTTTGAACGCGATATCACAACGTTTATTCACAATATACACGTGTAGCGAAGGGGTGAGAAGTTTGAGGAACGGCCAGGGCAGAGGGGGCGGGGTTAGATATTTCTCAGCCACTCACGCGCTGCGCCTCCTGCTGAAATTTGGCGGCTTTTTTAGTGTCGGCTACCGCCCGCTCGACAAAGCCCACCGACTGGTCCATGTTGCTCTCAATCCTGTCAATCATTCCACCCTGACAGGTGATGAGCCAGAAATGGAGGACAGAAAGAGAGAGAGAGAGAGAGAGAGAGAGAGAGAGAGAGAGAGAGAGAGAGAGAAAAGAAAAAGGGAAGAGACAGCAGGAGCAGTGATGTTATTGTGGGATGAGGGTGTGTGTTTGTTCCATACCTTCCGTGCTTTGGTCTGATACTTGACCGCTTTCTTTGTTTCAGTCTTTGCTGCTGCAACGTGATCCACTGCTTTTAACACATTCGCCTCTATGTTATCAATGATGTCACCCTGAAACACAAACACACACACACACACACACATGATCAGAGAGAAGCACGCATGCACACACACGCTCACTCACAAGCATACAGTACTGTGCAAAAGTTTTAGGCACATGCAAAGAAATGCTGTAGAGCAAAGATGCCTTCAAAATACATCATTTCTAAATAAAAGTTTCTACATAAGAAAATACTGTAAAGAGCAGTAAACAGTAGTAAATGAAACAAAGTCAATATTTGGTGTGACAAAAAAATAAAAATTAAAATAGTAGCCTCCGGTACAATTTGTGCAGTTTTATAAGGAAATGAGCTGGTAAGTTTTATTGAGCATCTTGCAGAACCAGCCACAGTTCTTCTGGAGACTTTGACTTTCGCACTCGCTTCTTATTTTGGCAGCAAAACCCAGCAGCCTTCATTGTGTTTTTTTTTTTGTCTGAAAATGATCTCTTACGTAATATGCTGCTTTCTTTAATGACAAACATTTTTCTGTAACATTTAATTTTGTGCTAGAAAACTAATGTTAAAATGTTTTTTTGTATTGACGTGATAATGTAGAAGTCATAAAATAAAAAATAAAAAACCTATAACACATTTTGTACTAAAAAAAATAGGGTGCCTAAAACGTTTGCACAGTACTGCACATGCAACGATATATTATGTATTATTCTTTGTTATTAATACACAACTCTCTCGTTGGGGTTCTGCTCACTTTCAGGCTTTTTCCACTGCACAAAATAGCATAACCTTTGGCACCACAAAGCACTGGTTCAGTACCAAAGGTTTCAGTTGTATGTTTTTTGGTTGCTGCTCAAGGTACCACCAGGAACTAAGGCACTAGAGGTCGACTGATTGATCGGTTTTGCAGAATAATTGGCACAGATAACCGATCGGTTATCGGCAAAAATCCACACCGATAGTTTTTCCCGGTTGTGCCCGAAGGGTCCGCTGTCATTATACAGTACGAGAGCGTCTCTAGAGGTGAAATAAAAACGATCACTGACAAATTTTGTGTTATTTGAAGTGTTTTGTAAAATCATTTTGGATGTCTCGATTTTTATTTATTTGGAGTGTTTCTTTTTAGTTCAGTTTGGATGTATATCTTTTATTTACTTTAAAATGTATTAATAGTTGATATATTTTAATATGTATTTCATTTAAAAAAGTTCAGTACATTTTCATGGTACAGTCAGTTCTGTTTATTTTTGTAATAAAGCTCGGCAATATTTTACTTTGAGTGTTACGTTTTCATTCGGCATCAATTTTAAAAACTATCGGTTGATTAATCGGTTATCGGCAGGTACTGCCCAACTTAGTTATCTGTATCAGTAAAATCCACTATCAGTCGACCTCTATAAGACACTCCTTGTTGCTAACTGGCTACACGTACCACTTCACAGAATAAGGGATCAAACACAATGAAAAATACTGAATAAAAAAATCTGGTTTGATGGTGCTGGTGCAAAGCTCTCCTATTTTAATTCAATAACAAATGACATCTAATACTTTTAACCATTTATAGTTACATTTATAGTTCACTCTGTATTTGCTGATACCCATCTGCACCTTCTCATGGCGACAAACGCCATGTGCTCGTGTTTGTTTTGGTTTCCACAATTGACTTGTTAACTGAGTGTGATCACCTGTTTTGCGCTTAATTCTGATTAGTTTGTCCATTTATACCCTGTTGTGTCAATGTCTTTTAGTGAAGCCTTATTTTCCTAGCTTCTTAGTTCATGTTTCTTGTAACTTTGAGCCTGTTAGTTCTGCGAATATCCATATGCCTACCATAACACTGTCTATCTGTGTCATAACCCCTGTGCTGTTCTCTGGTTATGATACCTGCATTGCACTTAAAGATCACATCGAGTTTACAAACTTGCTTAGGCGTTGTTATCTGCTCTAATGATGACGCAGCTGCTTTATTGTCATCATTATGATTATTCCGGTTATAATAAACAAATAAACAAAGTTCCCAAAATTCCACTAGTTCTCACTTGAGCATAGGGCTTGTTTTTGAATGTGCAGTGGAAAAACACTTTTAGACAGACACTCTCACACATTTGACATTCACAAACCGAACAGGATATATAGCACGTGTTAAAAATACAACCACTTACCTCTCAGGTTTTTTTTTCTCCCCTCAGCCAGCATTTAACAAGCAAAATAAAAATCAACTTGATCAACACTATTTTATTGTGTACTAGATTATAAACAAATCAAATGAATGCTAATGGTTAATCAATATGTACTACCTCTGAGTGGTAGTGAATGTGTTAATACATACAGAAAATGAAAAAAAGGCCATGCGAAAGTTAGGGAAAGGGATCCGGTGTGGAAAACTCACATTTGGAAAGCAGATGAATTTCTGGACAGTGGAACTGGGTTAAAGAGCGAGCGACCAATCACAGCGAGGTGTCGGAGAGAAAAGGAAAACTTGGAAAAAGGAAAAAAGACAGGAAGTAGATCAAATGCCTGACATGGGGAACGAGGGGGGAAAGAAGAGGAGGTAGAAAATGAAGAATAGGTATAAAGTCTTTCTGAAGGTGGCTGATGAAAAGGAAACCGATTAATGTATGGACACACAACACCGAGGGAGTTGATGGAGTGACGAACGGAGGAATGTACCTGACTCTCGACAAGCATGGCGATGTCAACGAACATGTCGTGTAGTTCCTTTATGCTGCTCTCCAGCCGCACGATGTCTTTGTGACGAGACTCGATCTCGTTCAGCGCCTGCTTGGAGATTCCTGAATCGACGATCTATAAAACGTACATACACAGCAAAGATTTTATTCCTCATTACGATAAAAAAAATAGAAAACAAAACGATGTGCCAATAGAACAAAACCGCCGCAATTTTATAATCAGAACTATTAAACAGGTTCGACTATTTTCAAGATATTTTCACTTGCCTAGAGGCTAGTATATGTTACGCCTTCTTATACCACAGCGCTGTTGAATTCTCAAATCTGATTGGTCAAAGAAAGGTGTTTCATTTTCTTTAACAGTAGCTCGAACACTAGTTCTGGCTCTAATTTAAATCGCAGGATTATATTAATGCGCTCGCTCCAATATGTTATCGTTTCTATAGTAACAGCTCATTCACAGTGGATGCAGCAGATTCTCTCAAGTTTGCTGCAAAAATAAGAAGCGAGTGCAACAGTCAAAGTCTCCAGAAGAACTGTGGCTGGTTCTGCAAGATGCTCAATAAAACTTACCGGCTCATTTCCTTATAAAACTGCACACATTGCACTGGAGACTACTATTTTTTTTTATTATTTTTTTTATCACACCAAATATTGACTTTGTTTCATTTACTACTGTTTACTGCTCTTTCCGGTAATTTCTTTTTTATGTAGAAACATTTCATTTCATTATTTTGAAGGCATCTTTACTCTACAGCATTTCTTTGCAGGTGCCTAAAACTTTTGCACCGTACTGTATGTATTGTTTAAACAATCAATCTTTCAGACACACCTGGGTAAAAAGAAACACCGGTTTCATGGTCACATGTTCCAGTATTTTTGCTCACCTACAAATTGGGTGGACTGATACAAAATGTGCCATGTGCTATGTTGTTTAACACATCTACATATAAATACCAGGAAACAAAAGCTGTTGCTGTTGCAATAGTTTTGGAGGGGACTGTACGTAGAGAGAAAAGAAACCAAACCGAATAGAAAACGAACAGTATTTTTTTTTTTTCCCCCGCTCTGATTCGGACCTCTGACTAATAGGTGTGAAAGCGCCTTAAATAGACTTGACTACTAGAGTCTGGGACACACAAGATGACAGACTGTATACACACAAGCACACAGGATGGAACACACAGTTTACCCCGGCGGTGAAGACCGCTGCATTGCCCCCCTCCAACATTTCCTCCAGCTCTTCATCAGTAGTGACTCTACCAGCTAAAGAGGGAAAGACAGGACAGTGTTACGTTTCAACTGATAAATCATGCTTGAACTATGCTTAGTGATTTAATCAGGTTTTAGTAAATTTACTAAATAACGCTCCAACAAAAACTATAAACAAATATGAACTGCAATGAATAATAATAGAATGGTTACTTAAAGCTGGGGGAAGTTAGAAAAAGGAGAGAGAGAGAGAGAGGAAAAAAAAGAGATGCTGTCAGATTGACACTCTGAAACCACAACGAGCGAGAGAGGAAGCAGTTTGAGGTTGTGTAAAAAGCAGTTATGGTCGAGTTACAGTGCTGAAACAGAAAGCCAGGATGGCTTAGTTATCTCAATTATATTACTTAAAAAATATTCTATGATGAAATTATTATAAATGGTTCAGTATTCTAATACATTATAATCAAGAGCCTATAATTTTACACAGTCGTATATTTACATGAGTATAACGACAGAATTCTAATTATGTGATTACATACAGCTTATAGTTTTACACAATTATGCACATTTTATATCGGTTTTTTCAGTGTTTCAGATTAGTTCGGATATCACTGATATTTAGCTTGATTTCACATTTCTCATGTGAACTGTTGAATTAAGCCTGAATGAAGCTAACTGTTCACTATATACGCTCACTACACAGGGCAGAGGTATTCAAGCTGTTGGACGCAAGAAATTCCAGAGGAGCATGACTGAGGTGTGAGATGGAGAATACCAAAAAATACATATTTACTGTGCCATCCTTTCGCATTTTGTGTAGGAGCTCCGCATTTTAATGCTGGCACGTACTCCAGCGTAAACCAAAAAAAGCTTACAAAACGGTAGATGAGCCAATTTAGATCTGCGTAGGTTTTTTGAACTCTCGTACTACTGACGCTCGGTGGAAGCCCCGCCCCCTTCTTCCATCTTAAGGTACGTTCGCGCACACGCGGTGATTTTATCGTGCAAGTCGCCAGTCGCTGTACTATGAAGCGGCCAGTAGGCGTTCCTACTACTGGTTGCCACAGTAACATTTATCAGTGGGTGGAACAACTAGCATTCCACTCTTGACAACAAACCAGTGTTCTTGTCTTTAAAATGAAACATTCTAGAGGGAGAGTGTTTGTATATAAAATGCGCCAGTGTATATGTGCATCATATCCTACGAGATGAAGGAGAAGCAGTACGTGCTCTTTGCCGTTGCGGCCGTCTATCTGCGGCGAAAGCGCAAGCGCCGGATTGTCTACGCCCGCGAAACAATTCAGACTCGCAGTCAGCATGGCGGATCACGGATCCTGCCGTCATCACTCCCATTGGTAGCCGCTGCACCGAGTCACTCACAATTTGCTGGACACGCCCACATCTAGTCGCTGTTGCTCAAGTCGCCAGCTCTCACTGAAAACGAATGGTCTCCGGTCGCTTTGTCGCTGCGAGTCGCTGCATGTGTGAACGTAGCTTTGCACTAGTAATGTTTTAGGCTGTGCTCACGGTAAAAGAGATTGCTGAAAACTAAGAAGAGGGCTTCATGGTAAAAATTTTTACTATGTCTTTCAAAGGATAGAATATAATGTCGTTGTAAACCTTATATTACACTATGTGCTCGATAAAAATAAAAAGCAATTTTAAACGCAATGAAGAAATAACTGACTTGAAAATATGTTGGGGGGGGGGGGGGAATGACAGAAAAAAAACGTTCATTTATTCCAACCCTTTTTCCTACAAGTGATAATTAGTCAAAGGTTTATTATACAGATTAGAACAAGGCATCTTACACATATGTGATTTTTCCCCACAGTGAATAGACAAACATTCATAAAACTTATTATAGTATTTGAATAGGGAAATAAATCTGATAACTCTAGCTGTGTGTGTGTGTGTGATCTCTAACTGTCTAACTCACTGATCTCTAACTGTCTCTGGATGCGTCCTTTGCTCTTATCTCTGAAGTCCACCTGAGCTTCATTGTATTTGGTCATCACGTCCACAAACTTTCTGGAGAGAACTGCATGCTGGGAGAAAAAGACATGAAATGATATCCAGCTCTTTATGTGTACGTGTGTATATATACACATGAGTGTAATGCTGCATGGTAGGAGGACATTCACTAACCTGTGATTTGCGTATTCTCATGTCAGCTGACACTCTCTCCCCTTCGCCTGTCTCAAGTTCCCTCTCAATAGCTGAACGCAAACACACACACACACACACACAATATTTACACACATTTGCTCCAAGCTATGGCAACAGTTCGGGAACAGCTGCCACATGGATACGAAGCACTTGAGCTGTGTTTTGCTGAGTCTACATTCAGAGACCAAGTGATTTAATACATATTCACTTCGGACATTCATACTGATAAAAGATCACTTCCACATCATCCTACATTATATTACCACACTACACAGCATGCTGGTGGAGCCCAGACTTACTCTTCAGCTTGTTGCGTGCATTGTTGGCCATTTTCTTAATGTCATTGGTAAGGGCCTCCAGGTCATCTTGTGTTTCTGAAACAAAATTAGGTAACATTTAGAAGACTGAAGCACACCTTAGGAGCCTGCGCAGGTGAGAAGGACTGAAATACACCTAACCCTCGGCCAGGATGTAGACTGTTACGTTTTTGCTAAAGATTCTTTCAGATTAGGCTGGAGTTACCAGGGTAACAGCCCGCTGTGAGGAAGAAAACCTGTTTAAAAAAAAAAAAAACCCTATTGTTCATTCATTGATTTATTTCCTGCAAATCATAACACTAATATTCTCACATGTGAACATACTGGGGAGACATGATATCCTGTATTAATACCACATGCATTGTGGCTAGCATAGATAATAACAGCTTGAGGGGGCGGGGCATCGTGTGCCATTGCAGTAGACAGATATCATGCCTAGCTGATAGAAAACGCATCCTATAGTCATAAGTACTCCAACATTTTTAAATGTAATAATAATTTTTTTAAATGCACATCTTTCAGCAAACATGAACATTACAACTGCGCTCAGAGAGAGCACTTCATGTCTGCGAGCACTGAGCACTGAGACACGCACACTTTTTTTTCCCTTTGCTCAGCATGTCAACACCTTCCCTGATGGTCCAGTACATTTAAGTAAAAAGGGAATTATTTTATTTCTTTATTTTATTAGGATTCTGACAAATTGTATTTAAATAAAAACAAAGTTAAACTGCATGTTTTTGTGAGCATTCTTTTAACCACCTTTGATAGCAATTTGCTATATTATTATTATTATTATTATTATTATTATTATTATTTTATTTTTTTCCTGTGTGTGTTTACAAGGTAAAGCCTTCACTGTGAACCGTGAAGTCTGAGTTGAAATCCTAGATAACCTGCTGAATATCTGCTGGCCACTTGGTAGACAAAAGACTGCCAAACGTTATATTATAAGAGGAAAGTTATTATGTTATTAAGTAGCATGACAGGGTGTGCTGTTATAGGAAAACAATCAACAACAGGGTGGTGCCAAGTGACAGTCACACATCCAGGTGCATTTTCTTCTTCCTCTTCCTCTTTGATTCTTGCCAATGACACAACATGGTTTCAACCATTTTCTAGTTACATGCTGTAGAATGTCCAGGAAAGGAGTTAGTTCCTGTTATCACTTATGGTCCGGCTGCTATAAAGTTAATAAGTTACTAAGGCTAAAAAAAAATAGTAATAACAATTAAAAGAAAGACTTTCCTGGGGCGGAAAACATACTGTTACGAAGCACTCACACTGGAGACTCCTTTCATAAATGTCCAAAACTTCACCATATTAATGATGATACTTTTTTTTATTTTTTTTTTTATGTTAAGTAACAATGCAAACACTGGTCTGTGTTCCAGCCACATAAACAGTAGAGTAGAGTTAGCGACATCATCAGTGAACATGGCAAACACTGTTTTCCGGAATATAACTTTTGACTTAAAATATGAAAGCTCGTCAGATGAAGAAGGGACGCCAATTTCACCGGACACACCTATGACAGGAACGTACAAATCAATGTGAGCTAGCCAGCTGGCCGAAGCGTCGTATAAAGTGAGTGTAGCTTCTTCGGGATCCGTTTCCACAAGCAGAGCAAAAATAAACAAAACGTTTGGCCATATTGTGTTTGAAATGTCACATTCATTTCTTGTTTATGGAATTGCTGTAGTAAAACAATATCGCACTCGCAGTTGTTCGGTTATACTGAATATCGGCTCATATGCTGAATGACAGCACTCTTGCTCGTGCGATATTGTTTAATTAACTAAAGTAAAAATGTGATTAATCATGATGAATTATTTTAATCATTTGCCAGACCGAGTTTATATTTCTAAAAAAAAAAAAAAAAAAAAAAAACACACCACAGTGTGCACTCTGGTTTTGCACAATAAATTGAGAAGCAGTGAAGTGAAATTAGGAATGTAGGCCACTCGGAGGGTGCAGCTATCAGATTTCTGGGCAAACAGGACTTTTCAGAAACTGACGATACTGATTGTGAGAAACCGATAAACTGAACTGAGAAGTGAAGTGAGAAGTGGCGGCTTTTCTGAGGGCTGAACACTGATACCAAACCGACTGTGACTGATGACCTGCAGTTCTCACACTTACATGCATTATTCTACAGCCTGTCCCAGAAGTCTCCATACATAAGGGAAATTTTTTAGCTTTTTAAAAACTTTTTAGCAAAATGTCTCCCAACATTTTTCATACTTCGTTTCATGATGTTCAGCGCCCTCCACTGATATTGGCACCCTTGGTAAAATATGAGCATAAGAAGGCTGTGAAAAATTGTCTTTATTGTTTAACCTTTTGATCTTTTGTTCAAATGATTCACAAAAAACACTCTGCGCTCATGCATGTCAAACAATTGCAAACAAAACACAGATTAATCAAAAAAATATATATATAATAATCTCTTTGTTAAATATGTGTGTAACAATTATTGGCACCCCTATGAATTCATATGAGAAAAATATACTTGAAGTATATTCCCATCGATATTTAACATTTATTTTTTTTTAGTACAACTTGGTGACTAGGAACAGGAAATTGTTCAACCATGACTTCCTGTTTCACAGGGGTATAAATATGAGGTAACACATAGACAAAATTACCCAAGTCATTCATGAAATGACCAAGAAATATAGCTGTGATGTGTGGCAAAAGGTTGTCGAGCTTCACAAAATGGGAAGTGGCTATAAGAAAATAGCATTATAGGAGAAGCCTCTGCTACCGTCTTTACTGTTTAAACCTAATGACATTTCTCTGTAGTGTTATACAGAAGAGCTGCTGTGTGTTCTTTAGATGGCTGGAGGGTGTGTTGACTGTAAATACCAGCACGGCCACACAAATCCAGTGTTAACAGTCTGAAGAATCGGCTGTGACCTTACGGGCTTCTTCGGCAGCTAACAGAGGTTAGGTTAGCTAAAGTCAACAAGATATTAAAGGTCATATGTTTCCTTGTATCAACCTATATTTACATTTATAATGTGACAAAATAAATAGAGATTGATAAGGTATTTATGATTGAGTTAAGAGCATGACTTTGTTCTTTGGTAAAAGAATGCACTTTAATAAAGACAAATCGGTGACAATTCAGTCAACGCATTTACACTCTGTAACCTGATAACGGGAAACTCCCACAAGTCACGTGAATCAATCAATCAATCATCGCGTTTCTTGTTCTAGCAAAGCAACCAGTTTAATTATATTTCCCAGTGGTAGTATTTCAACCAAGTTAATTGTGGATTTTAACTATTTTGGTGGCCAAGTTATGCTACATTGTTTTATTTGATTTTTTATGTACACAATGTGTGTGTAACTATGGATCTGGGAAAATCCATTACATGTTTCAGAAGCTGAATTCTAGCAAAAAAAAGCCAAAATGATGAAAATCATGACAAAAAAAATGAGAGTTTTCTGCCTATGACATACTTTGACACCTCTATTTTTAAGACGCCATTAATGTATCTTATTTATTTTAATCTTGCCTAGGGTATATTCCTGCAAAGATCACGCCGTGTAAGAAGCCAGGTTAACTAAGACGCTGGTAAAGGTCAGTCTCCCTAAAGACGTGTAAAACCCTGTTAGTTAAGTGTCATTTCCTCATACAAGGAATGTCAAGCTTTGATCAAGTTGTTGGAAAGATACAGGGCATATTTAAATGGACATAAGCCTAACTAATTCATTTTGTAATCACATATCAATGGTCAAAATGCCTGTCATGGTATGAAATCCATCCATCCATTTTCCGTACCGCTTATCCTACACAGGGTAGCAGGGAACTCGGGGCACGAGGCGGGGGACGCCCTGGACGAGGTGCCAACCCATCGCAGGGCATAATCACACACACACTTTCTCACACCGATTCACACACTAAGGATGATTTGGAAATGCCAATCAGCCTACAACTAATGGACTGGGGGAGGAAACCGGAGTACCCCCGCAGCACGGGGAGAACATGCAAGCTGCAAGCCACGCATACAGGGCGGAGGCGGGAATTGAACTCCCAGCCCTAGCAAACGTGCTAGCCACTAAGTCCCCGTTTGAAACGCTAGATCTTTACTAGCGGTCGAGAAAAATGGAAAAAGATACACAGATTTCAGTTCAAGGAAACAGGCGGGTTTTCAAAACCGTACTTGTATATCAAAATTTCACCATGTTAAGCGATTTCCCGGATCGCCACACACACAGAACCTAATGGATTTTTAGTTACGTATTTCTTGTCGGTTGGTGAGAAGCACAAAGAGTCAGCTCTCAAACTGCTTTAACGGTAAATATTATTTGGCAAATTATGTCATTTCCATTTGAACATAATGCTGTTGTAGAAAAATATAAGAGGCTGGATTAACAGCGTGTGTTCACTGTATATACAATTTCCTGAAACCTGCTAACGGCTTCTGTCCTATTTAAGATATCGTACTATGCTGTTTACGTGATCACCTGAATAATCAAGTAACTGCTGAAACCTGATGCTTGGACTGACTGTGAGACACTTTAATCTGAGCTGCAAAACTGTGAAAGTGGACTGAATTTGTGCACTTTTAAATGTATTTACAGTGGTGGACAAAAACAAAAAACAAAATCAGGAACAAAAAAAAAAAAAAGGGAAACTAAATAACTGAGAAAAGCAATTTGAATATTTGTAATGAACATGCCATTGAATAACTCCGAGACTACATTCTGGTTCACAGTTCCCACTCTGTGTGTGTGTGTGTGTGTGTGTGTGTGTGTGTGTGTGTGTGTGTGTGTGTGTGTCTTACTCTGCTCAGATGTCGGCGCAGACAGAATAACGGAGTAAAGTTTCTTCACTTCAGCTACATTTTCGTCAATCTTATCAATGCTTTTTCTGATTTCTTCAATCTGAAACAAAGATAAACATTCAGAACAAATGTAATAAAACAGACCCGGAGCTAAGGCTCGCTTAAAAGGCATGGTCATGACTTTACCTGGATAAAAAAATCGTCCATGAACCCTTCATTAACCACAGCGATCGAAACATCCTCATCGTCATGGTCACAAGTCTGTGAAAAGTAAATACAGAAGGTTTGGCATATGAGAGATGGTTATATGCTGTCTCAGCTTTATATGCACGTGTCTCCTTTACGTGTTACAACCTCACCTCAATACAAAAGGATGTTGGAAACGAGCTGTCTAATCCCTACCCTTGTATCGTCTTTTCTTAACCGGAACAAAGCTGATTCAAACATTTAGAGGATCCTGAAAACCTTGATTAGCTGGATTAGGTGTGTTAGATGTGTGTTAGTGTTAGCTGTGTGGTTCTGTATGAGAAAGGATGGTGATGTGTGTGATGACATGTCATGTTACATAAGTTCCTGCTTGTTTGCACTTCCAGTAACTACAGTTGAGGTCATAAGTTTACATACCCCTTGCAGAATCTGCAAAATGTTAACAATTAATAGGGATATAATAAGGGATTATAAAAATTGCATTTAGTTTTTTTATTTAGTGCTGCTCTGAATAAACTATTTCACATAACAGATGTTTACATATAGTCCCCAAGACACAATAATAACTGAATTTACACAAATGAACCAGTTCAAAAGTTGACATACGCTTGATTCTTAATAGTGTGTGTCGTTACCTGGATGATCAACGACTTATGTTTTGTGATAGCTATTTTGTTTAAAGATCTTATTTTTCATTTAGTACTGCCTTTCAGAAGCTAAATAAGATATTTACATGTTTCCCAAAAGATAAAATAATAGCGATCATCCTATTAAAAAGTTTACACCCCCCCCCGGCTCTTAACGTATCGTGTTGCCTTCTTGAGCATCAGTGAATGTTTGCACCTTTTTTTAATAGTTGTGTTTGAATCCCTCACTTGTCCGCAGTGTGAAAAGTTGGATCTAAACATCATAGAGTCCACTGTTGGAAAGGGGTCAAATATGTAGAAGATGCTGGAAAACCAAAGAATGTGCAGGACCTGGAGGATTTTTCTGAAGACTCATGAACAACTATCACAAAACATAAACACAGTCGTTGATCATCCAGGTAAAAACACACGGTATTAAGAATCAAGCGTATGTCAACTTTTGTACTGGTTCATTTGTGTAAATTCAGTTATTATTGTGTCTTGGGGACTATATGTAAACATCTGTTATGTGGAATAGCTTATTCAGGGCAGCACTTTTTAGCCTATTAAGTTAGGTTTCTGGAAAACCAACCAAAACACAAGACTGAGCAACACACTGGTTACTGTATGATTTGAATTTAATCAAGTTGATACATCCCAGCATTGCTTCATTATCCAGCAGTATACACACTTTCATTCAAAAGAATTTTACGCAAATATACAATACACATCAGCAGTTACGGGTTAAAGACCTACTGCTGTACAAATACTCATTTAATTGTGATCAGTGAATTAAAAAGGATTTAGCCTTATTGAATGTGACTCATTAAAAGTCACAAACTTCTATTTAATAGGATTTACATGGTAATTGGTGTTATACTGTGACTTACATCTACACTTCACTTGGCAGGCGTTCTTATCCAGAGTGACTTACGTAAGTACTTACAAAACATTTCCATATGCTAGCTCATATCTCTCCCTGTGCAAACTGAAGGATCAGGAAATTTGTTTGTACTCGATTACAACACTATACGCTTAACGAATTCAGAGCGATTCGGATTCGATCCCATTCCTCTCAAGATACGTCGGACTCTTAACGTAAATCTAGGTTAACGGACCTGTTTGCATAGTAGAACAGTACAAGCTCTTCCTCCGAGATTAGCTTATCTTCTAATGCATCAACGTTAGACGATAAGATACAGCAACAGAGTCTGTCAAAGAGAAGGGTATGCAACAAAGATCGGCTGATGTAGCGTTCGAGTTGTTGCTTAGTGACTGGTTTCCACAGCTACGGGTTTATTTCCGTAGTGAAAGACACTATCTCCACTGTGATCATTTGTACGTCTATAAATCCCCTCGGCTGAGCGGGTTTATAGCAGGGTTCCACACTCCTTGTGTGACGCATGGGGATATGATCACATTGTTGTTCCACAAATTTATTTGTAGAATAATCATGTTGTGGTATATGCAAATATAAAATGAAGCAAGGCTTTATATCAGCTGTAAACATCCATTTTCAGTTCCTCCCGGATTTAGCAGTTTTGCGATGGCAGAAGTTAACACAAAATCAAGTGAACTTTACAATATTCGCAGGAGCTTGCAATTTTTCAAAATTACCACAGATTGTCCGCAGATTTGGGCCAAGATGCGTCACTGGAAAATTTAAAATGGCAGAAATGCTCATTATTTTCCTGTATTATTCACATGATACAGACTACCGAAAACATACAACTCATTGATCACGTAAGGTTTTTTTGGCTCATCATTCCTGTCCCCAGACCCATGCTCTTTGTTCTTGATGGTCGGGTCTAAAGCGTGTCCTCTGTATCTGTGCCTTCCTTTGGTAAGGAAAATACTCGCACATCTTGTGTCACTCGGTCTCACTGGGATTCAGCTTTAGTTGTTCAGCTCCTATCTATGATCCGTTGTCTGCCATACATGCTGAGATTTGGGTAGCAGTCCAAGTACAAGATCAGTGGCAGGGACTTTCAGAAATATCTTGGAAAGTCAGTTTATGACTGAGCAACAAACAGGAGTTCAGGAACACCGAAGAAACTCGGTGGTGAACGTCGTTTTTATGACGCACGCCGCAGGTCACAAGTTGTCAAGCTCAAAGTCCAAGTAAAATGGCACCCAAAGTAAAGTAAGCGTTTTTCTTGGTGTCATCACGTTGGTGGTTATACTGGCTACTGCAGACAACTCACGCTAACAGACACTCAGCAACTCACACACACAAACACAAAAAGTCAAAAGATGACACACCTACCCATTGAAGGTTTTTTTCCTTCATTTTTTTTTTTACTACTATTTGCACTGTTTTTTTTTAGCTACTTTGTACCATTTTAAAAGAATAACAAAGAAACTAACACTATACATAACCAGAGTCCAAGAAAAGCTTTAAACAAATTACAACCATTTTATATTTTAAAATTCTTAACACTTCCTGATGAAGGTTGAGAACTTGTTGGCTTGTTTGGGCAAAACTGTTTAACTTAACTATCTGTTTAAAGGGGGTCTGGGTAATAAATAAGTACATTTTGCTTCAGAAATAAATGAGCATTAAATAATGAAATAAACCAACCATACCAATTCTCTATTCTGATTGGTCAGAAGGTGTTGATTAGTTTTCTATAACAGCAGCTCTAACAGTAGTCGGCTGGAAGTAGTAATGTTTTGATTATCGTTTCAAAACCTTTATTATCGTTTCTATAGTAACAACTTACAGGAACTTGTATGGATAAGAATAAACAGATTTAAAAAAAAAAAAAAAAAAAAGTTATGTAACAAAGTCTAATAATCGTCGACATGGTGAAGATTTGTAACAGTCAGTATGTTTTGTCATGGGGAAGAATTCATAACAGAGGACTTTGCACTTTCTGGTTTATTAACTTCAAGAGAGAGGTAGGGGACAAAAGAGAGGCTTATTAAGGAACAACTGTTTAGAGCTGTTGTATTATACACCGATCAGCCATAACATTAAAACCAGCTGCCTAATATTGTGTTTGTGTGTTTGATCTGGGGAATTTGGAGGCCAAGTCAACACCTTGAACTCTTTGTCATGTTCCTCAAACCATTCCTGAACAGGGCACATTATCCTGCTGAAAGAGGCCAATGCCATTAGGGAATACCGTTGCCATTAAGGGGTGTACTTGGTCTACAACAATGTTTAGGTAGGTGGTACGTATCAAAGTAACATCCACATGATTGCCAGGACCCAAGGTTTCCCAGCAGAACATTGCCCAGAGCATCACACTGCTTTTGCCTGCTTACCTTCTTCCCATAGTGCATCCTGGTGCCACCGCTTCCCGAGGTCAGCGATGCACACGCGCCCAGCCTTCCGCATGATGTAACAGAAATGTGATTCATCAGACCAGGCCACCTTCTTGCATTGCTCCATGGACCAGTTCTGACACCTTTCTATCATAGCCAGCATTAATTTTTTCAGCAATTTGTGCTACAGTAGCTCTTCTGTGGGATCAGATCAGACGGGCTAGCCTTCGCTCTTCACACGCATCAACGAGTCTTGGACACCCATGACCCTGACGCCGGTTCACCGGTTGTCCTTCCTTCGACCACTTTTGGTAGGTACTAACCACTGCATACCGGGAACACCCCACAAGGCCTGCTGTTGTTTTAGATGCTCTGACCCAGTCGTCTAGCCGTCACAATTTGGCACTTGTCAAAGTCACTCAGGACCTTATGCTTGCCCATTTTTCCTGCTTCTAACACATCGACTTTGAGAACTGACTGTTCACTTGCAGCCTAATATACCCCACCCTTTGACAGGTGCCACTGTAACGAGATAATTAACGTTATTCACTTGTCAGTGGTTTTAATGTTATGGCTGATAGGTGTAAGTGATGGCAGGAACTAACTGGTCTTGCGGACATTCCACAACATTAAATACAACTATAAATGGTTTAAAAGTAATAATAATTGCTGTGGTGTAAGAGGAATAAACACTTAAAAACAGGATGAGCTGTTTTTGGAAATGAATCAAATTCAGAGTGATAATAGTAACTCCACTTTATGTCAGGGAAAATTCTTCCTGAACACTTGTATGTTTATAATCGCTATAATCAATACATGATCTTCAACAGCATCCAAGATTCATTCTATAATGAAATTCTGAATTGATTTTTAAAAAAAATTTTTTTTTTACTTTAAACATCTTTCTTTGGAATGTCAGTCTATTTTCCTTTTGGTTAATGGTTTCCTTAAAGAGAGCGATGCAGCGGCGCTTTAGTCTGCCCAGCTCTCTCACCACCTCACCTGTACACATTCTGTGCTCATCATCTCGTAAACCGAGCTCATTATACCTGCATTGCATTCTGGGACGCTCAGTCCAATGGAATATCGTGAGTGACAAAAGAAGTTCTCTCTCATTTTTTTTTTTAGTTGGTAACAGCAATATCTGGCTGTTCTGGCATCATAACTGCTACCAATGTGCTCCTGTGACATCAGCACGCCACACACACACACACACACACACACACACAAACTTCTCACGGGAATAATGAAACTGCAGAATCACTCAACACAAATATTTCAATATAAACACACTGAATGTGCTTCAGGGTGGAGCTTTCCTTTACTAATGATTCAACAGAGGGAAGCAACACAAACATGCAAAGAGTTATGAAGCTGAGAACACGATGTGCTTGTGTGAAGGTCAAAAAGACAGAGAAACACACACACACACACTGGAAAAGCTGAGACAGGGAGATAAGGCTACATGAGACTTCCTGAAGAGAGACTGTGTGTGTGTGTGTGTGTGTGTATGCGTGTGTGAGCAAGCGAGAGATGTGCCTGTTTAACACTAGCTCAGCACAAATCTCTCCCTCCTGGGTAACAAGACCAGACCAAAGGTTTGTGTGCTGACTGAGAATAAAAATAAGAATTTGTCCTAACAGCAGAGTGTGAATGGAGGAAAGCAGGACAGTGGAGTGTTTAATTGAAGAAGTCGTCACTCAGGTTTCCTGGAAATCCACAGGAGAAGCAGATAAACACAAACACAAACACACACACGCACACACACACAATATTCAGCTGTTGAGAATCCCACGGTTGACTCACAGAGCCTGCTAGAGGACTTGTCTTGATATGTGTGTGTGTGTGTGTTCATTCAAAAGCTTGTACGCACACAACAGAAGAATAAAGCAGCCCCACCAGCAAGTTAAACATTACAGAGAGACGGATCTGTGAAAACAGAGGCCAAAGAAAAACATCCAGGATTCTAATATGACAACATGACAACACACATTGTGTAATCTAGTGTATAATCTTTCTTTTACTTCAGAGAGACTTTTTTTTGTGTGTGAAAATCTGCTCTGAATTTGAATCTCATTTCTCAGACGTAAGTAATTAATGTGCACAAGCAAACACTCGCACACACTCGCATAACCTCCTCTATACGCTTCTGTAGTCATGGATTTCTGCCAGGAGACTGCAGGTAACACGGGCGCTGAGGAAAATATTTGACTGACAGAGAAACGTTGCCACAGCAACAAATCCTACTTCGGGCTCTCGAGCTTTCGCTCAGTTACTCTGTCTGACACTGTGTGTTACTGGGTCTTTCTTATCTTCTGCTGTCCGTCAATCTCTCGGGCTGTCTGTCTTTCTGTTGGTCTGTATGTCATTCGGTATTTCTGTTTGTCGGTCTTTCCTTCTCACTGTCTGTCTTTCTGTTGATCTCTCTGTCTGTCTGTCTGTCATTCAGTATTTCTGTCTGTCTGTCATTTGGTATTTCTATGTGTCAGTCTTTCTGTTGATCTGTCTGTCTGTTGTTCCGTCTGTCTGTCATTTGGTATTTCTATGTGTCAGTCTTTCTGTTGGTCTGTCTGTCTGTTGTTCTGTCTGTCTGTCATTTGGTATTTCTGTGTGTCAGTCTTTCTGTTGGTCTGTCTGTCTGTTGTTCCGTCTGTCTGTCATTTGGTATTTCTATGTGTCAGTCTTTCTGTTGGTCTGTCTGTCTGTTGTTCCGTCTGTCTGTCATTTGGTATTTCTATGTGTCAGTCTTTCTGTTGGTCTGTCTGTCTGTTGTTCCGTCTGTCTGTCATTTGGTATTTCTGTGTGTCAGTCTTTCCTTCTCTGTTTTCCTGTCTGTCCATCAATCTCTTGGCCTGTCCGCCTGTCTGTCTTTCTTGTTGGTCTGTTTGTCAGTCTGTCTTTCGTTCGGTATTTCTGTTTGTCCGTCTTTCTATCTGTCCTTCGATCTCTTGGTCTATCTGTATGTCTGTCTCTCGGTCTGTCTGTTTGTCGTCCTGTCCGTATTTTGTTCCGTTTGTCTGTCCGCCAGGCTGACGGTCGCCCTGTCTCTCTGTCTGCCAGTCGGCCTGTCTCTCTGTTGTTCTATCTGTTGGTCTATTGGTCAGTCTATCTGTATCTGTGCATTGATTTGTCTGTTGGTCGGTCTTGTCATTCGGTCTGCCTGTCAGTCTTTTTGCCAGTATCTTGGCTTGTCTGTTTGTCAACCTGTTGTTCTATCTATTAATCGGTCTGTCTGACATAAAACTGTCTCTCTTTTTGTCTGTCAATCAGTATTTCTTTTGGACTGTCCATCTGTCCGTACTGCAGTCTGTCTCTCTCTTTGTTGGTCTGTCAAGCGGTCCATCAGTTGGTCAAGTCTGTCTGTTGTTCTATCAGTCGGTCAGGTGTCAGTCTGGCTGATTTCCGTCTTTTTGTCTGACATTGTCCTGTCTCTCTGTCGGACAGTCAGTCCATTGCGCTTTCTCTCTCTCTTTCTAACTCTATTTCCATGTATTTGTTTTTCTACATGTTTACACCAGTGGATTTCTTTTTCTCTTCTTTTTGTCTCTCTCTCACTCACTCACTCATTCTCTGTGTGTGTGTGTGTGTATATATATGTGTGTGTGTGCGTGTATGTGCGTTTGTTTTTTGTTTAAGGTCCATGTATAGCTCTCCATCTCTCTGTATGTACGTTCTGCTCTGTCCAGCTGACCGGCGTTACACTTTTGTTGGTATACTAATGTTTTGGGGTGTTACGCAAATATTTATACACTGTACTTACATTATAAATCAGAAGGACAATCTGTCGCACTTTCTCGCATGACCCCAACACACCGTGTCAGCTGACCACATCATCTGCTCCCTTACTCAGACATCCAATCACAACATGGAGTCCAATAACAAATCTATTATCATTCTATTCATCATACTTTTTCCCCTGTGATGAACATTTCCTTTTTGGCATCATCATTATTTTACTTATTCATTCTATTATTAATTATTAATTGACCGTTGTATCAAAGGCCCTAGTTGGAAATGACAGATAAGGGCTAGTGCAGGTCTAAAAGAATGGCTTCTACATCCTACATAGTGCACTATAAGACCTATTTGGGATGCAGCCACTGATATTAGGTTGATTAAAAGGTCTTATTGAAAGGTTTTTCCCCTTTAGTGTGATATTATATGCCTGTACTGTTTCATTAAAACCTCCGGAAGTTGAAAGAGCAGCTCAACTCGAGAATTTCACTCGAAAAACCGCTTTCCCCCCCCCTTTTTTTTCTAAAGAAATATCTCCTGAGGCTGAATCTGAACCCCTCACTCACCGCCTTCAGCTGCTCCAGGCGGTCCTTCATTGCTGTCTTCGCGTTGTGTAGGTCACAAATATGAAATGAAGTAAGACAGTAAATAAATAGAAAAGGTGAAGAAGTGAAGTGGGCAGTCAGCAGCTGGGAAGTGAAAAGCCGAGACCGAAAAAAAAAAAAAAAAAAGTTTTCCTTTTTTCTTCCTCAAGCTGCCGTCTTCCTCCTCCAAGTCCACTTTATCCACAAACGGTCCATAAAAATGGCTGCTGTGCTCTAAACCAGGAGTGTTTTTCCGTCTAAAGCTATCCGCACAGAGGATTAAGACAACAGTTGTGTACGCTTAATCTCTCTCTCTCTCTCTCTCTATGTAATCACAAAACTCTAAACCCTGTCCCTCCGCACATGCGCACTAGCACACCTATGCAAACCGCTTGGTTAAGGTGGACACGCCCTGTTTGTGTTAGCCTACCTGTGTGTGTGTGTGTGTGTGTGTGTGTGTGTGTGAGTGACGTTATTCGTTCTAACAGGTGACACACGTATGAAAATTTTGCTGGCCTTTCTCTCTCTCTTTCTCTCTCTCTCTCTCTCTCTCTCTCTCTCTCTGTGTTGGAACTGCTGAACTCAATAATTCCTCTTCCTCTCTGTTTTTTTCTCAAACAGTGAACAGAGTCGTTTGTTCAGTTTGTCCTCCATATTGGATCACAGTGTATTATTACCTTTATCAAGATGTGTGTGTGTGTGTGAGTGATGAAACCAACATGGAGAAAACCTGTTCACACTTCACATAATTATCATAAAAGGAAGATTAAAGTTGAACCCAGAACACAGTTGAAGTGACTAATCACACTGTAACCAAAATAAACACTGTTCAACACAAATAAATAAATAAATAAATAAACAAATACATCATTTTAATAATAATAAAAATAATATATTCAGATATCGGAATCGTAGACTGGACCAACAAGTTAATCATTTATAATGATTACCAACTGACTACAGTTCATTGTACTGAGATTAAGGCAGAATTTGAGTTCTGTCACTGTAAATGACACTGTATATGTAATATATATATATATATATATATATATATATATATATATATATATATATATATATATATATATACACACACACACACAGGTGCATCTCAATAAATTAGAATGTCATGGAAAAGTCCATTTATTTCAGTAATTCAACTCAAATTGTGAAACTCGTGTATGAAATAAATTCAATGCACACAGACTGAAGTAGTTTAAGTCTTTGGTTCTTTTAATTGTGATGATTTTGGCTCACATTTAACAAAAACCCACCAATTCACTATCTCAACAAATTAGAATACTTCATAAGACCAATTAAAAAAACAGTTTTAGTGAACTGTTGGCCTTCTGGAAAGTATGTTCATTTACTGTACATGTACTCAATACTTGGTAGGGGCTCCTTTTGCTTTAATTACTGCCTCAATTCGGCATGGCATGGAGGTGATAAGTTTGTGGCACTGCTGAGGTGGTATGGAAGCCCAGGTTTCTTTGACAGTGGCCTTCAGCTCATCTGCATTTTTTGGTCTCTTGTTTCTCATTTTCCTCTTGACAATACCCCATAGATTCTCTATGGGGTTCAGGTGTGGTGAGTTTTCTGGCCAGTCAAGCACACCAACACCATGGTCATTTAACCAACTTTTGGTGCTTTTGGCAGTGTGGCCAGGTGCCAAATCCTGCTGGAAAATGAAATCAGCATCTTCAAAAAGCTGGTCAGCAGAAGGAAGCATGAATTGCTCCAAAATTTCTTGGTAAACGGGTGCAGTGACTTTGGTTTTCAAAAAACACAATGGACCAACACCAGCAGATGACATTGCACCCCAAATCATCACAGACTGTGGAAACTGAACACTGGACTTCAAGCAACTTGGGCTATGAGCTTCTCCACCCTTCCTCCAGACTCTAGGACCTTGGTTTCCAAATGAAATACAAAACTTGCTCTCATCTGAAAAGAGGACTTTGGACCACTGGGCAACAGTCCAGTTCTTCTTCTCCTCAGCCCAGGTAAGACGCCTCTGATGTTGTCTGTGGTTCAGGAGTGGCTTAACAAGAGGAATACGACAACTGTAGCCAAATTCCTGACACGTCTGTGTGTGGTGGCTCTTGATGCCTTGACCCCAGCCTCAGTCCATTGCTTGTGACGTTCACTCAAATTCTTGAATCGATTTTGCTTGACAATCCTCATAAGGCTGCGGTTCTCTCGGTTGGTTGTGCATCTTTTTCTTCCACACTTTTTCCTTCCACTCAACTTTCTGTTAACATGCTTGGATACAGCACTCTGTGAACAGCCAGCTAATTTGGCAGTGAATGTTTGTGATTTACCTAGTGAACCAAACTGAGAGACCATTTTGAAGGCTCAGGAAACCTTTGCAGGTGTTTTGAGTTGATTAGCTGATTGACATGTCACCATATTCTAATTTGTTGAGATAGTGAATTGGTGGGTTTTTGTTAAATGTGAGCCAAAATCATCACAATTAAAAGAACCAAAGACTTAAACTACTTCAGTCTGTGTGCACTGAATTTATTTAATACACGAGTTTCACAATTTGAGTTGAATTACTGAAATAAATGGACTTTTCCACGACATTCTAATTTATTGAGATGCACCTGTATATATATATATATATATATATATATATATATATATATATATATATATATATATATATATATATATCATTTACACTGTCAGTATATACAGGTGCATCTCAATAAATTAGAATGTCGTGGAAAAGTTCGTTTATTTCAGTAATTCAACTCAAATTGTGAAACTCGTGTATTAAATAAATTCAGTGCACACAGACTGAAGTAGTTTAAGTCTTTGGTTCTTTTAATTGTGATGATTTTGGCTCACATTTAACAAAAACCCACCAATTCACTATCTCAACAAATTAGAATATGGTGACATGCCAATCAGCTAATCAACTCAAAACACCTGCAAAGGTTTCCTGAGCCTTCAAAATGGTCTCTCAGTTTGGTTCACTAGGTAAGCCACAAACATTCATTGCCAAAGAAGCTGGCTGTTCACAGAGTGCTGTATCCAAGCATGTTAACAGAAAGTTGAGTGGAAGGAAAAAGTGTGGAAGAAAAAGATGCACAACCAACCGAGAGAACCGCAGCCTTATGAGGATTGTCAAGCAAAATCGATTCAAGAATTTGAGTGAACTTCACAAGGAATGGACTGAGGCTGGGGTCAAGGCATCAAGAGCCACCACACATAGACGTGCCAAGGAATTACAATAATACGACAATACAGTTGTCGTATTCCTCTTGTTAAGCCACTCCTGAACCACAGACAATGTCAGAGGGATCTTACCTGGGCTAAGGAGAAGAAGAACTGGACTGTTGCCCAGTGGTCCAAAGTCCTCTTTTCAGATGAGAGCAAGTTTTGTATTTCATTTGGAAACCAAGGTCCTAGAGTCTGGAGGAAGGGTGGAGAAGTTCATAGCCCAAGTTGCTTGAAGTCCAGTGTTCAGTTTCCACAGTCTGTGATGATTTGGGGTGCAATGTCATCTGCTGGTGTTGGTCCATTGTGTTTTTTGAAAACCAAAGTCACTGCACCCGTTAACCAAGAAATTTTGGAGCACCTCATGCTTCCTTCTGCTGACCAGCTTTTTGAAGATGCTGATTTCATTTTCCAGCAGGATTTGGCACCTGGCCACACTGCCAAAAGCACCAAAAGTTGGTTAAATGACCATGGTGTTGGTGTGCTTGACTGGCCAGCAAACTCACCAGACCTGAACCCCATAGAGAATCTATGGGGTATTGTCAAGAGGAAAATGAGAAACAAGAGACCAAAATATGCAGATGAGCTGAAGGCCACTGTCAAAGAAACCTGGGCTTCCATACCACCTCAGCAGTGCCACAAACTGATCAACTCCATGCCATGCCGAATTGAGGCAGTAATTAAAGCAAAAGGAGCCCCTACCAAGTATTGAGTACATGTACAGTAAATGAACATACTTTCCAGAAGGCCAACAATTCACTAAAAATATTTTTTTTATTGGTCTTATGAAGTATTCTAATTTGTTGAGATAGTGAATTGGTGGGTTTTTGTTAAATGTGAGCCAAAATCATCACAATTAAAAGAACCAAAGACTTAAACTACTACAGTCTGTGTGCATTGAATTTATTTAATACACGAGTTTCACAGTTTGAGTTGAATTACTGAAATAAATGAACTTTTCCACAACATTCTAATTTATTGAGATGCACCTGTACACACACACACACACACACACACACACACACACACATGTATATATATATATATATGTATGTATATATGTATGTATTTCTATGATTGGGGTACCATTTGTGTCCAACTCAACTACATTCTCAACACAGGTAAAAAAAAAAAAAATCTATCCATCGATCCCACTTATTGTACACATCCCAGGGAACTCGAGGCACAAAGCGGAGGACACCCTGGACAGGGTGCCAACCCATCACAGGGCACAACTGCACAACCATTCAAACTATTTGGAAATGCCAATCAACCTACAATGCATGTCTTTGGACTGGGGGAGGAAACCCCCGAGGCACGGGGAGAACATGCAAACTCCATGCACACAGGGCAGAGGCGGGATTCAAACCCCCAACCCTGGAGGTGCGAGGCAAACGTGCTAACCACTAAGCCACTGACAGGAAAAAAATCACTCCTATTAAATATTTGTGATGTTCCACAAGTGGCATGAACTTCAACAGGAATTGAATCTGAATTTCCCGAAGATCATGGGAAGAAGAAAATCGAGTTTTCATTCCTTTTTAAAAAAGTACAAACCAGTTACCTGAAATGATAGTTTGAAAGTTCATTATTGATTAACAAATACGTTTAAAAAAAATCATTAGAATGTACTTAATGTCTGTTTGCCATTAGCGTGGATGCTAGTTAACCACACTTTTGTATTTGCTCATTTTATGCAAACCCCCTCCCCCAAACCTGTTACCTGTAATTTAAGAGCAAAATACAGTCATTGGTAGCATTAAAAAAAAAAAAAAAAACTTTTAAAAAGTATGATTGATGTCTGACAACAAAAAACAACAACAACAACAACAACAGCATATATGTTACAAATATTTGGGATCGTGGTTCAAGGTTCATATAAAGACTACAAGGCACACTGACAGGAAATAGATATACAGAAGCAATAAATTACAAATAATTTTGATACATACAAATTTTAATACATTGTTAATACATATATTGGTATTTATGCTTACTTTATTTTAACTTACATATGAAAAACTTACATATAAACAGTTCTAAAAGTGAGCCTACATCATAGGCTACATCATGCATATGATATTTTCCCAACAGAAACATAAAGATGAACAATAACACAAACACATGATCAGTGTAAATGGACTAATTTAATTGATATTCACAGTAATAGTTGGTTGATAAATATAAAATCTGAACCATGGCATTCCTGAGATGCGTGTTGACTGTTAGACCTGAGATAGTTTTGGGGGGTTTGTCGCCCCCTGATGGCCAACAATTACATTTACATTTATATTGTTAGCATTCAGCAGGCGCCTTTAGTATCTATCCAAAACATATGCCCATGGTAGTACAAATAGACCTTGATCTAGGGATGATCATGCTCATGATCTAGGGATAATTTATTGCTAAATGCACCAAGGATACAAAGGACCCTCTTGTTTTTGTTTATTATTATTTAATACTTTAGAAATTTCTGAGGTGCTTGGCATCCTTGAAAACTACCAAACCTGGCACAAACATCTTGTTCTGGCGAAACCTTGGGGACTCAATCTGATATTTTTTCTTAGTTATGGGCATCCAGTTTCACCTACATGCAGCAAATTTAATGGGCATATGGATCTCTTTAAGACAAAATTTACAGTCAAATCCATTAACTCCAACTACGGGAAGTCAGCCATTTTGGATTTTGTGCATTTTGACAGAACTTTATAACACTCTTCCTAAGGGATTCATCAGATTCAAACAAAATTTGGTCAGCATGATGTCAAGATGTCCACAATGCAAAATCGCCAAGGGAATTTCTGATATCTTTAACAGTGCTGCCATGACAAGGCAACCAATTGACAAGTTACTCAGCTGTTCTGGTGGCCAGGCGCAGTTCAGTCTACCACCTGGGTGTCAGGACAAGGATAGTCTTGAGGCCTGTTTCACGAAGCTGGTTTCGGTGGCCCCCCATGTAAGTTTGAGTTTAGTTTGAGCAAACTCTGTTTTTTCGGTCTCAACAAGGTGGATTGGTTTTTAGAGGGTTTCCTCGGCATGGTAACTTACACTACACAGTTGAACAAACTCAGAGGTATGGGATTAGTTTTCTAGTTGACAAAACCAAACCAATCCAATCAGGATTAATTGGTACCATGACACTGGTTATCAGCTTTCTCTGTTAACTCAGGCTTTGATCCTTAAGCTACTATTAGTCCACAAACGAGTGCACGTAAAAGCGTGACGTCGGCGCCGAACAACCAGTAGCGTTCAACATTGAAAAAGCAGCATACTTCCGGTTGAAATGCAAGAATTGCAGAAATATGAGGAATTTAAACCTACACTAACCGCAAAAAGCAACATTGGCATTGCGTAAATGCCTACGTTTACTTTTACAGGCTCACAATGAGAATAAACGGATTGAAAACTTATAACCCCAGCATATTTCATGTAAATTCATTTAATCTAAATGTAAATTGTTTTAATTAAATATTAAAAAAAAAAAAAAATATATATATATATATATATATATATATATATATATATATATATATATATCAATTTGTGAAAATATATAAGGACAGGAATAATGATGCCACAAGCAAATATGTACCGCTCGCAAAGAACTGCAAAGCAACACACACAGTTTGTGGTACAGTAAGAGCGTGTCAGATTTCACCGCCCTGCATCTAGAAAATAAGTTTATGCTGTTTTGCAAATCACACTTGTTTTTACCTATTTTGGTCACGCTGAGTTCAAATATGCCACTGAAAATTCCCTATCACGTACTGTTTTCCCACAAAATAAGAATGAAGTTTTTAATAATTTTGCTAAATTTATTTTGCTTTCAGGGTTTTATTTAAATTGGTTGAAGCTGTCAAATTTCACTATTATTATTTATTAATTACAACAATAGGCACACAAAACATAACACTTGTTTACAACATGAACAGCAGACAAATAGTCTGTGAAATGTTTGTGAAAATCTCTAAATAAAGCTATTTCAAAAGACGGACATTATAATAATATGCAGAGTGCTTAAGGAGTGAACTTCCTTTTGAGGGATTTTCTGGAATGGCTGACTTCTTGACAATCTCTCTGAAGGCACCAGCAGTAGTCAGCCATCATGTTCACATTCCATCTAGCATGGTTTGTCCTGGTCACCCAGCTTCATTCCAAAATATGCAGAATATGCCTTTTTTACAAAGTCTGTAATTTTCTGCCATTGTTTGGATGTTGCAAAACACCCACAGATGTAGCAGAAATCATCTGGGCTATGCTCGCATTTCCGTCTTTCACTGGTCATTATAAATCCCTGAAATCAGGATGCATGCAAGTCTGCCTAGCATTCATATAAGGGCTAATCAGAGGAAAAGTGATAAATGTTGCTCACCTATTGTACATAAACATAGTGTTTCCTGTGTTGGTGGCAGTGTATCTGGCAATAGCTCTAACGTTTATGGTCCATCTTAGGCAAAAAAGCTCTACACTGGACATCAGGCTTTGTGAAAAGTTTTGATGTTCTAGAGCAAAACTAACAGCATATCTGGACTCAGCATCTAAGTATTAGTAAGAAACAACTATCAGATCGTATTCAGCAAATCTGATGCAGGGCGGTGTTTTTAATGTGCAGCTCAAGAAGTTGACAAAGATATGAGATTCGATCCACAGAAAATCGATATCTTTAACGCAAGTAAGTGTCAGGGAAAGCCAGGGGATTTTGTCCATTCCTAAAAACTGTTTTTCTGTGAAGTGCTCCTCTTACAATTTGTGCCAAGTTGAATTAGTTGCGTCACTTATGTCACCTTGCTCACAGCCGATAGGTCCAAGTTGGGTTTGCATTCTCTTACACAGAACATAACCTACTCCGGAGAAGGTTAGCCGTGGAGCCTAAGTTACCATGGCGACGAATACCGGTAAAAGCCGAGCCACTTTCATGGTACCTAAAACCCAGGGTAGGCACAAACTAAACTGAAACTTACCCGGCTAGCCACCTAAACTGGTTTCAAGGTATAGGTCTTTGGGTTGACTGAGAAAGTTGATAACCAGCGTCATGAAACCTGTTCACCTTACTCAACCCGGGTTGGATTTGTTTGGTTTTGTCAACTCAAAACTTACTCTGCATCTCCGGGTTTGTTCGTCAAACAGGCCTTTGATGTGTGTCTTCTCACGTCTTGAGAGACGGGGTCAAGTTGGGCCATGCTTTATTGAAGCACGAATTTTTGGATTAGTAGTGGAGCATTAATGTTTTAAATTTGATCAGCTACAGGGAGCCACTGGAGGGAACGCAGGAATGCAGGAGAATCTGTTCATGCAGCAGGATTCTGGGATCAGTTACAGCAAACTACTGAGTTGTAGTGGTTCAATCTCAAGTCACAATTTTGACATATTCCTGCTGCTGCTGCTGCAAAAAAGAAAATAATTATGCAATTTATTTCCCTACATGTCAGAAATGTGCTTCCATACCTAATGAACACAAGACATTTCTAATGTGGTTCAAAATATGAACTACATAATCTGACTCAGCAGAAAGTCAAATGAAGTTGCCAATCAGGTAAGACACGACTCTACTGGCACATAAGGACCTTCTTGGCACCTTTTAACGAATCAGAACAATATGTCTGCCAAAAAAACAAAAAAAAAGTCCAATGGTCGGAAGGTAAAAACGTCCTTTAACAGTATATTTATGGCTTAAGTGCACTGACAGCATTGCCCTTAGAATATACTATATTCTTGCATGAATGGATCATAAACCATCTAATTATTTGGGATCAAATTCAGGTACCATTGTGGTGCTGTCTGGATAACATACTTGCTTCTTCATTAAAAGCATTCGGAGACTTTAATCCAAAGGATTTACAGGCAGGTAGAATATGCTCCAAGGATAAAACCTCCGAGCAGATTGAGGGTTTCCCCTTCAACCAAGAATGATTCCATGGTAGCTCTGAGACTTAAACTCACTTTTACTAGGAATAGGACAGAACCTTAAACCAATGAGCTACCACTATCCAAGCTGACATGCAAGTACATGACAGACACCACATGCAATAAAACATGCAAAAACAAAGAACACTTTTGAGTGGTGCTCCTAATGCTACAGAGAATGCATGCCACATTCATGGGCATGCAATTCTGATTTGCATAAGCTCTGTGGTTGCTCTTGCGGCATATTACAAAGCCCTCCATGGATCGTATGAGTTCCAATGAAAAGTAGTTAATCGTGAAAAGGCAGTTTTGCAGATGAGCTACATCCCTTCCTATGAAATAGGACTTCCCATGGACTCACATGAAATAGAAAAAAAATAATAAATTCTCAAAGCACACAGACACTTTAAAAGTACACACATTCCCAATAAGCAGCTACTCCCATGTCAACAGAAATCCAGTAAAACCTTAACAGTTTTAATTAGTAGACATTAAGCTGTGTAAAAAAATGTTTTTACAACTAAAGATTTGCTTGGATGAAAATGAAAGGGTCCAGCCAACAAGGTATACTGAGAATGTTTTTATTCAAAGTTGTTCTCTAAGTGCTTAAAGCCACACAGAGAGGGAGAGTAAGCACTGGGACACTCAATCTCAGGCCGATGAGTGTGTATATGCACGTCTGTTAAGTTAACGCAAATGTGTCCTAGAGTGAGTCTGAATGGTGGCGTCAATACGAGCATGTCTACAATTCGACAATAACTTCAGTTTATTCAGTCTGAAACACAAAATGAAACAATTTGAAAAATAAAAATCTGAGCAGGGGGTTTTACAGTAAAAGGGGAACGGAGAAGGGGGGGGGGCAAACGCCGATTGCCGAGGAAACCCAGCAACGCCACAAGGAAAAAAGGTCAAAGGGTAACAGGTTAGAGGTCGTCGTCCTCATCTGGGAGAGCTGTTTCTGATGCCACCTAAGACGAGACAAATGAACACGAGTTAAATTATTGGTGTTAATAAAGTGATGATCATACTCAAAGGTTTCGACACCACACGGTCTAGTCCAGTACTACTTCAGAAGGGTGTACTTACTTTTAGGTCATGCTCGTACTGTGCAGCAAGTGATGGGTCCATGGCGATTTCGGGTGGGGCGAGGGCAGGCATCTCCACAAACTCCAAGTTGGGATCGCCGATCAGCTTTCGTGCAAGCCACAGGAACGGCTTCTCAAAGTTATAATTACTCTTGGCGGAGATGTCGTAGTACTGAAATGGAACAGATGATGCAACTCACCGTTTTTAAAAATGCATTAGACTTACAGCAGAAACGTACCACTCCATCTTTACACTGTAACGAACGAACCGAAGATAATGACAACAAAAACTGGATCTATATCTAATAGATAGAATAAAAAATAAAGGGGGGAAAAAAGCTGTACAGCATATGCTATACCTGTAGGTTCTTCTTGCGGTGGAACACGATGCTCTTAGCTTTCACCTTCCTGTCCTTGATGTCCACTTTGTTGCCGCACAGCACTATGGGAATGTTCTCACACACACGCACCAGGTCACGATGCCAGTTGGGAACATTCTTATAAGTCACCCGAGAGGTCACGTCGAACATGATGATCGCACACTGAGCTGGAGATGAGGAAAGGAGGAGAACGTTGCCCGTTACTGCGCACACTTACTCGAACAACAGAGTGTGTACGATGAGAATGCCCAAAAGGTACATCGTTCACAAAGCTGTGCGACGTAGGAGCCGAGCAGTACCTTGAATGTAGTATCCGTCTCGCAGGCCTCCGAACTTCTCCTGTCCGGCTGTGTCCCACACGTTGTATTTGATAGCACCTCTGTTAGTGTGGAAGACCAAGGGATGCACTTCGACACCCAGAGTCGCTGCAGGAAAACATAGGGTTTAGTTTAATGGCTTTTGAGCAACTTTTCCTCAAACACCACAATAAGGACAAAAATTAGTATAAAAACAGCTTGGAGAAACATTTAAGCTAAAACCAAGCTCTTGATCTAAATTTAACACACAATCGATGTACCACACTTCACTCCACGACTAAGCACCAAACATCTTAAGATTTAACAGCAACATTTCACATTCTTGACATGTACATGCAATAAAATCTTTAATGAAAGGGGGTGGGGTGTCAGGACTTCTGGAATCACACGGTCCATATTCTCACTCACTCAGCTGGTAATCGACAACCATTTTTTTTTTTTTTTTTAACAACCAACCACATTCTTGAGACATCGCTATATTTCACACACATACCGACATATTTCTTTTCAAACTCTCCCGTCAAGTGCCTCTTCACGAAGGTGGTCTTTCCCGTGCCTCCGTCTCCTACGAGAACCAGCTGTGGATGGGAGAAACCGTTACACAAAGCGCAGAAACAGTCCCGAGCACGCTTCCCAGATTGAGAAGGTTCTCGAGTCTTTAGATCAACTAAGCGCATCATGGAAGAGGAAAATGTTACGTTTGACACCGTGTTGGCGCAGAATACGCCGACTTGAGAGCCAGTAAGAGGTCCGTGTAGAGTCATCAATTAGATCACTAACTTGAACTTCCATACTTTAACCAGGTACAGAAACTAATGACTTTTGAGATGTATATTTTTCTAGATCTGCACGGAAAAAAAAAAAAAAAACCTTCACATGAATCTACTTACCTAGCTGTGATGCTTAAGAGTCATTTATGTGGATCTTTTGTTTTTCACAAGCTGGACATTATAGCAGGATTCAAAACTCCTTATATAAAAAGGCAGGACCATAAAAATGTGCAGTTTACCTTAAACTGAACTTGTGGGTCGTTCTCTGCCATGGTTGAGAGTGTGTTAAATTGTGACTCAGCAGCGGGACTCTGTGAGAGAGAGAGAGAGAGAGAGAGAGAGAGAGAGAGAGAGATGGCGGGATGGTTACGAAGCGCAGACAAAAGGGCCGGAACACAAAATCCGCACTCAACATCTTTCTAAAACTCCTGATGACCCCCCCCCAAAAAATACAAAAACAGCATGGACTAAATGGCGCACAGGCCAACAGCGCGTGCACACACACACACAATTTCCCTCTCTCTCACACACACTACTGTTACAAAATGCGTGTTAAAGTCAAGAAACACGCTGGAATTAAAAATTCTCACAGGCCTTCAACTCTGAAACATCTCACCACCTCCTCTAAACCGACTCAATACTGTAAGAGCTTAGCCCGTTACCATGCTAATGATGACGCTTTAGCGCGTTGCCGCACTTTTCTAGTTTCAACTGGAACAAAACCCGCTTCCCCGATGCTAACTCGCTAATAATGCTAATGCTAACGGGCTCTGCCCTAAAAAAACACACACACACACACACATACTAGGCCTCAAACGCTTCTACTCGTCCTGAGAAAGAGGTACAGGACACAAGAATTAATATATATATCAAATATAATTATGAGAAAATACAACACGAACTTAAATTTAAAAAAAAAACTTAAAGTCGTATTTTCTAAAAGTGCTAAGCTACTGCCATGCTAACACCATGCTAAAGCTCCAGCACATACAACGCCTAGCCTTTAAAAAAAAAAAATACAAGGAAACAACTAAAATACAAAACCGCCATTACATTCGTCTAACGTTTTCGCTAGTGTTAAGATAAATATCGGCTGCATCAAAGCTCAAGTTTTCTAGAAAAAGGGAAAATGCTTCTATAGAAAATAAAAGAAAAAAAGAAACAGGTCACTCTTACATCTTTCGCACTTCGTGTTCCGCGCAACGCGATATGAAGAAAAGAGCAAATGGCAGCGCCCGCGCGGGATTCAGCGTGCGCCGGTCACATAAACGCTTCCGTCCGCACCACGTGACACTGAAGGAACGGGGGGGGGGGGGGGGGGGGTTTGGGGAGGAAACCGCGCGCGCGCTCATATATATATATATATAATCTCTTATATATATCGCCGTGTTGTGGCACGTGTTTTTACTGCGACGAATCTTTTTTTTTTTTTTCTTCCTGAGAATATTTCACTTCTGCTGGCACTTCTTCAAATGTCAGTTCTCAATTAAATGATTCTCAGTTCTCAGTGCTGCCAGAGCGAGTTTCAGGGGAAAGTCGCCAACGCGTGCTAGAAGTCACCAGATGATGTCATTCGTCAACTCATTTGCATATTCATCAAATCGTCGTGATCATTTGCATATCCAAATGCGTGAAGTAAGTGATAATCCATGGCTAGGTGTGCGTTACATGAGTTTAATGCACAACATGGCGGCAAAGAACCACCTGACGTGAAGCGGAGTTGCATTCAAATTCCGTAACGCACAGCTAGCCGTGGATTATCCCGCTTATACCATGGTCGCTTGCCAGCATTGACAAGTTAAAGCTGTCATTGATGTTTGCCGCGTTACCACCTCGGGTGTGCATTATTTTTTGTAATAATTCAACGGGCCGGAGTCATTTATTCCGCTTATACCAGAGTTACCTCACTCAAGACACTGTTCAGATGTTTTATTTCAAGACATTTGTCAGGTGTTTGTCCTTTGTGTGGAACAAATTTCTTGCACATCCCACCTCAAGCCTCTGTTGCTAATGTCAAAACGTCATTTTAGAACTAGAAACGGAGGCTTGAGCCATTGATATGCAGTTATTTGAGAGAGAGAGAGAGAGAGAGAGAGAGAGAGAGAGAGAGTTAATTTACAGTTGTTTTTCATTTCATGCTGATAATATAAAAATAGAACAAATAAATTAAAAAAAAATTGATAGGCCTACTTGTTCACAGGGTTTTTTTTAGTTTTTAAAAAAAAAAAAAATTATTACTGCACTAGATAAAACGAATAAATAAATGCATAAATATTGACACTTGTTTACTTGTTCTCTTGCATGCTCTCTCTTTCTTTTCTCAGTAGAGCCTACAGTAGGCTAACTTCTCCGTTAGTTCAGCTAACTTGGTGAAGTGATATGGAACTGTAATGCGGTCAAGACCTGCCTAGAAGTACTTTAGCTGTGCATTAACTGAAAAATAATTGCACACCTTAGAATGTCTGTCAGCCAATCAGAATCAAGTATTAAACAGTGTTAGCTCAGTGGTTAAGGCATTGCTCTACTGCTCAGAAGAGCATGAGTTCAAACCCCAGCACCACCAAGCTGCCACTGTTGGGCCCTTGAGCAAGGCCCTTAATCCTCAACTGCTCAGTTGTATAAATGAGATAAAAAAAATGTAAGTCGCTCTGGATGAGAGTGTCTGCCAAATGCTGTAAATGTAAACAGTGCTGTGGTATAAACGCTTTGAACACACACCTTCCAGCCAATCAGAATAGAGTATTCAGACAGACCATGGCATAAGGTATGTTATTCACACTAGTGAGTGACAGGTGGCCGTTCATTTTCTATGTATGTGTACAACACAGAACGTTTCAGCGTTAACGACAAGCGAGCTGAGATTTTTCTCAAATTTATGCAAATGAGCTACTTGGGCTATGACCTATTTCCGTTTTGAAATAACGCAAATCTTGCATCTTCGGTAGCACTGTTTACATTTGGCAGTACAGTGAGAAAGGCGTCAGACTGTGTGGCTTCATCATACATAAACTACTTGGCTTTCTCCAGCTTACTAAAAGGAGCTTTACAATTGGTCTTGCATATATGACGAATGTCTTTGACGTTCAATTTTGGAAGCTCCTGCAGACACCGGGTGCAAAATAGCATCATTGCCTTTATAGTGGATGAGCAGAGGTGCCATTTTGGTTATAACGCGGAAGTGTATGTCCAAGTAGCCCATTGGGTATGATGCGGTAAAGTGACAAATCCAAATGACTGTCTCGAATGATTTCTCAGACCAATTGTATGGTGTATGTGGCACAACATGTTCTCTTTCCCCTCTCACAACTTTAGTTCTTACATGCTTTTATTTCCTATGTACTGCCTGACTCGAAAAAATAAAAAATAAAAAATAATGAATAAAAGCGTGAAACTGTGTTTTCATCTCGTCCTGTCATATACACAACCTGATTAAATGTGTATTTACAAAGAAAAATAAAGCTTGGAAGAAAATAACAAAGATCATTGGTGTCTCTGGAGAGTGCTGTTATGTAAGGAATGATTATTAGAAAATAATTCACACCCCAGGGGCGTAGCCATCATTTCAGATGTGTGTGTGTGTGTGTGTGTGTGTGGAGCTGACCTTTGTCTAATTGATGTCTAATTTTATCTCTTCTTACTCTTAATAGGCATAATATGCCATTTATGATTCTGTACTTGCATTCATGTACTTGTATTATATATTACACTGTATTATTTAAATATTGCAAACTATGTTTAGTGTACATTGTATTGCATACACTGTACATAGCACACAGTGTATAATATATACTTGTACATTATGA
Source organism: Cranoglanis bouderius (assembly GCA_023630585.1). NCBI lineage: Eukaryota > Metazoa > Chordata > Actinopteri > Siluriformes > Cranoglanididae > Cranoglanis > Cranoglanis bouderius. The sequence continues at coordinate 6,129,375 of CM042542.1, read as the reverse complement.
ATGATTTTGTTTTCTATTGAATTATATACAGTAATGTAAAAATGGCAGGGTTACACTTTTTTCCCTAAACTACTAACCTACTACTTAAACTGAACTTAACTTCATGTAACTTAAAATGCTGCATAACGATTTATTATAGCAGCCTGTTATGACTCAATCATTATATTTATAAAATGAAAATTCAACAGCGCTGCGGTAAAATAGCTATTGTGCTGTTAATAGCTAATACGAACAGGGCTGGAACATAAAATGTAAATCAAGCAACCGATGTTTCACACTTTTTTCACTAAAATATTACAATTCATTTTAAGTACATTGGCCATGACTCTTCCGCAGTGGAGCTGGATGGATGGCAACAATAGTAAAGCTTGCTCCACCACTACAAGAGACAAACTAGAGACAAAGTAGATTTTCTGAAGACGCATATGCTCCAAACCATCACGAGAAAGACTGGAGGGCTGAAGGAAGGACTTATTTATAAGGTTTATAGCAGTTGTATCATAACTGACAACAGGAACTCACTTGTTTTGTGGGTGCTCCACAACATGAAATGTAACTATAAAAGAATAAAAATCAACGTGTTCTATAATAAATTGTAACTGCCAAAAATGCTGTTGCATAAGAGGAATAAAACACTTCAGGATGTGCTTTTATTGGAAATGATTTGTGTTGTGCCACGTCACACCACTGCATTGTTGAATTTTTTACTATAATGCACACACCCTTGTGTTTTATTCCTACACACACATGCACACACACACACACACACACACACACACACACACTTATGACATAAGTTTTAGCAATACTATAAATAACGTCTCCTCTCACTTGTGGAATTGATTTCATGTTTGCACGCAACAATAGTTGAACAACTTGAAGAGGTTATCTATCAGCACTACGGCCCCAGGTGCACTAGAGATGATCATTTTATATAATCTCCAGTGGATTAGCATGTCCAAAGTGGTGTCAGGGGAGACAAAACAACCAGGCAGTCCACAGAGTATATTTTTCAGTGTAGAGAAATCAGTGACCACTTCACTCCACTTTGGACAAACAGACAAGGAGACAGACGAGTTCTCATCATTAGAATCCTCTTTGGATAAAGAGACTGATTAAACCAGGACAGTGCTGGCTATGAATAGACGGGCTAGGAATAATGAAATATTCTATCCATTCATTTTCCATGCTGCTTATCCTACACAGGGTTGCGGGGGAGTCTGGAGTTCCCAGGGAACTTGGGGGACACCCTGCCAACCCATTGCAGGGCACATTCACATACTACAGACAATTTGGAAATGCCAACGAGCCTACAACAGGGACCGTGGGAGGAAACCACCAAAGCACGGGGAGAACATGCAAACTCCACACACACACAGTTGAGATTCGAACTCCCAACCCTGGAGGTGTGAGGCAAGTGTGCTAACCACTTGGCCAACGTGCTCCCGGCAATGAAATATTGAAAAGGAAAAAGAAAGTATGATTCCACAAAGCAAAGGGATAACAGTGTTCCCTGCTATTCAACAGGCTGGTCATATTCATGGCAGTCACTGAGTCGGAAAGGCCTTCTTTCAGTTTCACCTTGTTATCAGTGGCATGTCCAGGTTTTAAACAGGATTTTATAGGACAAAGTTGCATTGGCAGATTCTGATTTGTTAGCCGCATAATGACTACTGTATTGACTGTAGAGGCCTATTAGTAAAATCATTCATTCATCTACAATAACTGATGATACGGGTTGCGCTGGATCTGGAGTCTACCCTAGGAAAACTGGGTGTAATGTGGAAACACACCCGGAATGGGACACCAATTCATCAAAGACCACCATACACCCACTCATTCACATCTAGGGGCAATTTAGTATAACCAGTTCACTTACTGGCATGTTTTTTTTGTTGGTGGAAGGAAACTCCACACAAACTGTGACCCGAACTCAGGATTAAACCGAGAATCCTGGCAATGTTACCTGATGTGCGACCGTGCCACCCAGGCTTTATAAATTATCAAGAAATTTGGTGAAAATACCTAGAACACTACAATGATTCTTTCAACCAGTGTATTAAGCCTGCATGAAGTATGCACAAGAGTAACAGACCTCTCAGAGATATTGTGGTCATTGATGAGGCAAGGCAACACTGGGTCTCAGATGTTTATTACTTTCCTGGTTCATTTTCAGGACGAGTAGAGCAGACACAAGACATCATACACCAGATATCACAATAAAACACAGAGAAATAGACAAGTAATAAGGAATGTGAAACATTAGCTCATATTATACCACATTCAATGAATCTTGGATAGAAAGAGTGAAAAATTCACACTTGTTTACTCTTGAACCCAAACACACATTTTACACTCCTGCACATAATCTCAAACTCTTGCAACAGGTTTAACTCTCCACTATTAGGATTACCAATCCCATCATAGATTAAATGTACTAGCTTTAGTCTGGTCAAATTCTATAATCTTTTCAATCAAGGCTTGTTTGTGAAGTTTCCTCAAGCATGTGCACAGGCTCTCTCTCACACACACACACACACACACACACACACACACACGCACACACACTACAGCGGAAGTCTTTTTTCAGTTCTGTCTTCCCTCCCATAGCAGCACAATTTCACCTTATAGTTAGACAGTACATCCGAAGGTAAGTACTTTATGCTTCTCTTCTCACACTTTTCATTTTCATCTTCCATTTCCTGAAACTAAGCTGTACAACTCACACACAAACACCCACGCTCAAATAAGAGAAATGATGCAGAGGATATGAGGTTTAGGTGCGTCGAAACAACTCAGTCACCACTGTGAGGAAAATAATTAATATCCGGATTAGTGCAGATTTTCCTGCTCCTGAGTTTAAATCTCTCTCTTTCTTTCAGGTGATGTCTCTCCGTTCGGACCAAAGAGAAGACGGAGAGAGCACCTCCGGCTCCTCAGAAGCTAAAACAGACCGTTATGGATTCCTGCTTGTTAACGGAGACACGAATAACGACAGGTCAGTGTTAACAAACACACACATACACGCACACACACACACACACATACACTGTGGAAGAGCTGTGTGTTCAGCTTAGTGTGAGTGTGCAATAAGTAATTTTTTAAACTTATTCTCAACCGTCACCTACAATTACTTTCTCTGTTGCTCTCAACATCCTGCCACATTACCATGGTGATATTGGCCCTGTCAGAATGTGGTTTCCTGTTGTGTGTGTGTATGTGTGTGTGTGTTAGGGTGTTTATTGTGACAGTTGTGCTTTGTGCTCTGATCATGTCAGAGACTTACATTTAAAGGCTGCCTGCTGCAGTGTTGTGGACAAGGAACAGTACTTCAGTTAGGTCAAATGTAGGTCAAACATTTCTCTCAAAATGTTTTTGACAATGACCTGAGATCAGGATCAAACCAGCTGTGGAGCAGCAGTGCTACCTGCTGTAAAATGCTATCGAGAGAGTTGCAAAAACTGTGGAAACAAACAGCAGGGGACCTGAAAAGTTCAAGTTAAATGTTTAGTTGAATTCATGATTTTGTGGTACAGGAATGCAAACCTTTGCACTGTGTGTATATAAATATATATATACTGTATTTGTGTACAGAAGAACATATTGCTTATCTAATTGATATTACCATAAATACATTAAATTTTTTTTAAATTTATTTATTTATTTTTAAAGTTTTTCAATTTATATTTTGCTATCCAAAATGTTATTGGTGCATGCTTCTTTTTTAATTTACAAAATAGAAAGAAATATTGTCATGAAATTGTTAGTAATGTCATTATACTCAGATTTTCATAACTTCAGTACTGTTGTAGATTTGTCATAAGGTCAGCATTGCCGTAGATTTGTCAGTAATGTCATTATTGTCATAGATTTATCATAAGGCCATTATTGTAATAGAGTTGTCATAATGTCAGTATTGCCAAAGATTTGTCAGAAATGTCATTATTGTCATATATTTCTCAGTAATGTCATTTATTGTCATAGATTTATCATGAGGTCATTATTGTCAGATTTGTCATAAGGTCAGTATTGTCATAAATTTGTCAGCAATGTCATTATTGTCATGGATTTGTCAGTAATGTTATTGTTGTCATATATTTGTTAGTAATCTCAGTATTGTCATAGGTTTGTCAGTAATGTAATTGATGTCATAGATATGTCATAATGTCAGTATTGTTATATTTTTTTGTGTAAAGAATCAACCTGCCTAGTAATAAAGTGGCCATTAACATTTTTTTTTATACTGCATGTTACCTAATTTAATAGAACTGCAATACCTGTAATATCTTGTCATAATATAAGTATTGTCATACATTTGTCAGTAATGTCAGTACTGTCATAGATTTGTCATATTGTGAGTATTTTTATATATTTGTCAGTAATGCCATTATTGTCATAGATTTGCCATACTCTCAGATGTGTCACAATGTCAGTATTGTCATAGATTTGTTTTGGGTAAATGAAACTACTTATGTAGTTGGATTGTTTAAGAAAAGCATGCAGTTACATGCATGTGTATTCTTTTTTTTTTTTTTTTAATTTTTTAACCTGTCTAGTAATAAATTGGGCATTTAAAAAAATGTACAGTATATACTGCATATGTCACCTAGTTTAATAGAGAACTGTAATGCATGTAATATCTTTGTCAGACCTTATATAGGCAAAATGAATTTCTTTTCAGTAATACCACAAAGAGCATATTGTTTAGATGCTGTGCTTGTGTCACCAGCAGTGATGACCCCTCTCCCGAGTTGGTGAGACACCGTGAAATGAAATGGATCACCCTTATGAACCAGTGGGATCAGGTACTAGAGAAGAAGCACAGTAAGGTATGTTTGTGGAAAAAAGAAAGAAACATTCACTATTTATCAATCATCACACTCTCAGAAACCCAAAATCTCCTACATCATCATCATCATCACAATCATCCTCTCTTGCCTACAGATAAAAGCTCAGTGTCAGAAGGGCATCCCGGCATCTGTCAGGGCCAGGTGCTGGCCCCTGCTTTGTGGAGCGAAACAGAGGAAAGAGAATAACCAAGATCTCTACAAAGTGAGTGAATGTTAGTGAGCAGTAGAGGAAAGAAAAGAAGAAAATGACCTACACCTACATTTCATTTCAAACTTCCAGGTGTCTATGGAGCAACATTCATTCATTCATTCATTTGAGTAACTGCTTCATCCAGGTCAGGGTTGCGGTGGATCCAGAGTTTATTCCGGGACCAGAATACACCCTGAATGGCATGCCAGTCCATCTCAGGGTGCCATGCACATACACATTCATTTACCCCTAGGGGAAATTTAAATTCTCCAATCCACCTACCAGCATGTTTGTGGTAGATGGGAGGAAACCGGAGAACCCGAAGTGAACTCACATATGTGATGGGAAAATGACATGCTTGCTTGGTCAGGATACTGATAGTCCTGAGCTTGGATTTGTTGTTGGATCTCTTTGGGGCAACCTTTAAATGTTCTACATCAGTGGTTACCAACCCTGTTCCTGGAGATCTAACTTCCTGAAGACTTTACATTTACGGCATTTGGCAGACACCCTTATCCAGAGCGACTTACATTTATCTCATTTATACATCTGAGCAATTGAGGGTTACAGGCCTTGCTTAAGGGCCCAACAGTGGAAGCTTGAACTCATGACCTTCCAATCTGTAGCCCAACGTCTTAACCACTGGGCTACCACTGCCCTGCCTTACCACTTTAACTCCAACCGTAATTGTGCCCACCTGACCATCTAACCATTGCCTTAAAAAGATCTTCATCAACTAAAACAGGTGTGTTAGATTTTGGTTGGAAATGAAACCTGCAGGACGGTAGATCTCAAGGAAGAGGGTTGGTGACTACCGTTCTACATAGAATCCTATTAGCAGTTAACCATCCGAAGAACCCTTGGGTTCTGCTAGTAAAACGTCTGTTTCTTTCTTTGTCCAAAAAACCTAATTTGAGTTGCATATGTTTTGTAAACAAAATGGCACATCCCCCAAATCCCTGATGTCACTAGTTATTGGTGCTAGAACCAAACCACTTTTGCCAGTGAAGAACTGTGTGTTTTGGCATGGAATCCAGTGAAATGGTTCCAGTTTAGACAACAGCAACTAGTTAGTGAAAAGCAGCTATCGACGGACAGGTTTAGAGAGTAAACCATCTTTCCTATGACCTGTTTTGACCTGTTAGTTCTTGTTTGTGTTACATTCCTCTGTTAATGTCTCTCTGTAAGACTCTGGAGTCGTCCCCGGGTCAACAAAGCTGGATTGATGTCATCAAGAGAGACACAGACAGGCAGTTTCCCTTCCATGAGATGTTTCAATCCAAAGACAGCCATGGGTAAATGCACTCTTATTAACAATCATTCAGTCATTAAATCCAGCTTGTTCTGACAAGCTACACACAGGCCGTGCTGGTGAAACTGGTAGACTGGTAGATGCTGATGCTGATTTACTACTATGAAATTGTTTCAAGATTCAAGAAGTTAGATGGACAGTCCAGGATTTGTAGCCAGGATTCGTAGCCCTAGTGTCAGGAGCACTTACCAGCCCAGCCTGTGTTTTGCCCGCTTGGATTTGTTAAGCAGGGGTTCCAATGAAGCTAATTTCTGTTTTTATATTACTTTCTGACTTCATGTGAGAAGTCAGCAGGGCTTGTTGCAGGTCCTGAAGGCATACACTCAGTTTCGGCCTGACGAGGGGTACTGCCAGGCACAGGGTCCCGTGGCAGCAGTGCTACTAATGAACATGCCCATGGAGGTACATATCTGTAGTCAGAAACATGGACATATAACCTAATTTAAAACTAATGTGCACATACAGGCGGAGGACAAATTAACGGAAATGATGGCTCTTTAGGGGTAGGGGGCTGGGGGTGAATGCTATGCCTTTCACATTAATTAGATCTCAGCCCAATTGAGCACCTATGGAAGACTGTGGAGTAATGTTTTAGACAGCGCTCCCCATAAAAACACCAACTTAAGAAAGTATGTTTTGGAAGAACAGTGTTCATCCCACCAGTTACACTCCCTAGACTCCAGAGACTTGTAGAATCTGTACTAAGGTGCACTGAAGCTATTCTGGTTGCTCATGGTGGCCCAGAACCTTACATTTCCTTTAATTTGTCATCTGTTTGTATGCCAATGATTATGTTGAGAAGCCTAGCTAGTCATTTGATAAAATGCTAATACAACTGCTAAACTTGGCAATACAACTGCTTAACTTCTAAACTGAGTATTCCATGACAATTTCAGGAAGCGTTCTGGTGTTTGGTACAGATCAGTGAACTCTACCTCCCTGGCTACTACAGCCCCCTGCTGGTAGGGCAGAATTACAACAAACCAGAGCACACATGGGGAGAAAATGTCATTGTTTTTATGGTTTGCGCTTTCTGTCTCCACAGGAGGGAGTTTTGTTCGATGCTGCAATTCTCTTTAGCGTGCTAAAAAGGACATGTCCGGCTGCATACAAACACATGCAGAGACAGGAGGTGGAGCCTCTCATGTTTGCCACTGATTGGCTGATGTGCCTGTATAGCCGCCACCTGCCCTTCAACACTTTACTCAGAGTCTGGGACCTCTTCTTCTGCAATGGTGAGGGATTATTTGTGCAGGTTGGACTATATGCCTTTACAAAATGAGACTGATATGTGTGTGACTGATACGCGTGTGTGTGTTGCAGGTGTACGTGTGCTGTTTCAGGTGGCCGTGGTTTTAGTGCGACGGTGCTTAGGGGAGGCTCGACATCGGAAAGAGTGTGACGGCCAGATGGAGACTCTGGAGAGACTGCGGTCAGTTAGGGGGCGTGTCCAACATGAACAAGCTGACGCCTTTATTCAAGAGGTGAGTAATTTGGGTGGGAAATTGTAAAACAGAAATTGTACATCATACATCAAGTGTCCATGATAGATACACTGTCTGTACTTACATCTACCCTTAGTTTGTCATAACCTATAAATCGATTAAGACCGAATTCCAATTATTTGCTTTAAAACATGATCTTGGTGGCTGCAAACTATTTTTAAACTACACACACACACACACACACACACACACACACACAAAAAAAAAAATCTTTGTTTTTCCACTCACAACCTTATTCCAAAATTAGTCTAATCCACAACCCTGGCAACCTTGTGGACCAACAACATATTGTATAGCCAATCAGGATGAAGAGCAGTAATGTGTTAGTCACAAAAGTCAGTTCAGAAAGCAACACCTCTTCCACTAGCATTCTAGTTCAAGTTCAAGTTCAGTTTATTTGTATAGCGCTTTTAACAATGGACGTTGTCCCAAAGCAGCTTTACAGAAGTATATAAATTCAGGACATAGATTTTAAATTGATGAATTTATCCCCAATGAGCAAGCCAGCGGCGACGGTGGCAAGGAAAAACTCCCTGAGATGATATAAGGAAGAAACCTTGAGAGGAACCAGACTCAAAAGGGAACCCATCGTCATCTGGGTGACACCGGATAGTGCGATTATAAATAAATAAATCCCTTCTATAAATGTACCAGTACAACACGGTCAGAATGGCAGTTGTGAGACCATGAAAAATTCATTACAGTTTTATATGAAGTCTGTTTTGTTGAACTTCACCACTGTAATCTCAATGATCTTTAGACTGCATTCTAGTTTGCTTCTTGTTGTTGTTCTGTATTAGATATTGCTGCTACACTACCAAGTACTGTTATGTGGTGTTGCAGACTGAGCATGCGCATATGTCTGCTTTCAGTGGATTTTCTGAATAGGGTGGTTACATGCAAGAAATTTCCGACTAAAACAGGCATATTCCAGGGGTGAGAATCAGAATTTGAGGAATCAGAATATTGTCTTAATCTGAATTGGGCAATCGGACTGCGGCATTTACATGACTCGATACGAATTAGAATACTGCCAAATTCGGATTAATATCAGAATATTGATGTGCATGTAAACATAGTCACTGTTTAATATGATGAGTGAAGTGGAGCATATAACTAAATGCTGATATATTGAGTGCAAAATGCGGGATGCCCGTTGGTTTCTGTGTAAAAAGAAGTACCTTTATATTACCTATAAATATCTACAAAACAGAAAGGTGTGTTAATTTATTGGTGTTTTCTTATTTAGCAGCCACCCCCTGTCAACAAGCTCAGTTTATTTATTCGAAGCTGCCTTATTAAGGTTTCTTATAATATTTCATTGTCTTATTTAAGGCATGAAATGTTTAAACAGGGTTGGTTATGCTACATTGTCTGTAGGTGGGAATGAACGTGTGAAGGTGTGTGTGCACAGTGCCCTGTGACCCAATCTAGGGTGTATTCCTGCCTTGCTCCCAATGTTCCCAGGACAGACTCTGGATGCACCATGATTCTTTCTGAAGATGAATAAATGAATGAGGATTAAGCAGACTGAAACTCTTAGGCAGTTTGTACTGGGCAGTTAGGAGTTAGGAAAACAGCCCTGTTAAACCCTAAAGCGGAAATTAATGACATTTAACAGAGCAGGGATTTAAAAAATCATGGTGGATCCAGATCCTCTCCTAGAAAGACTGTACGCCTACCTGCATGTTTTTGCACTTAACCCACAGGAAAGCTCTAGCAACCAATAGTAGTTTGTGTATAAAAACAGACACGAGACTCATTCTCATTCTCTTCTTTATCTTAGGTGTGTTCTGTACCCCTGTCCTTGGCAGAGCTCCAGCGACACACTGAAAAGGAGTTAGAGAAATGGAGGAAAGAGCGCCCAGGCTCGACCTTTGACCCTCGAGATCGTTGCCACGGATACTATATGATATGGGAGAAAGGGAAAGAAAGGGAGAAGGAGAATGAAAAGAAGGAGAGACAGAGCGGGAACCTGAGTGCTTCTCTGATGCGTTCGCACTCGTCCCTCTCTCCGGCAATCCTTCGTAAAAAATGGAGGAAGAGAGGGAGTAAAACTGAGACTGAGGAGTGGGAGGGACGAGGGTCCTCAAAACAGGACAGTGACGATGAGGAGAAAAGGAGGGCGAGCGTGTGCGGTGTAGCCGGAGAGCTACGGGCACAGACAGACAAGACACCACATGAGTTCAGTACACACTTACAGAAAGACCGTAACACAACCAAAAACAAACAGCTTATACCAGCTATGGAAACACAGCCGAGTTCAGAATCGACAGATCACAGCGACGCTGTGTTTGAGGAGGATGAGAACGTTGCAGCTGTCATCACCGTCCCGTCACACACAAACAGTAGTGAATATGAAGAAGAAACAAGGCCGCCTTCCGGCTTGAAAGATGATGATTTACAAACAGGTAACAGTCAACAGGACATAGAAAAACAGCATGGCACTGAGACACAGCAAGATGAAGAAAAGGAAGTACAGGATCCCAGAGATGACCAGGATGAAGAAATATCGACACATCAAGACCAACCGGAGGTTGAAACACAAGAGCAGCTACAACCTTCCCAACTAGAGGAAGAGGAAGTTGCAAGAAACATACCTGAAGAGGAAACACAAGGAAACAGAAGTAAGCAGGAAGTGGAAATTGAAAATAAGACCTGTAAACCTGAAGAGGAGGTACAACTTAATATCAGCACACAAGAAGAGGAAGTGAATATCACTCTACAGGAGGTGGAAGTCAGGGTAAACACTGACACACAGGAACAGGAAATACATATATGTACTTGTGAACAGGAGCAGGAAAATGGAATGAACAGTAAACATGAAGAAGAAATGCAGATGGATAGCAGTAAACAGCAAGAGGAAATAGTGACAAATAGCCAAGAACAAGAAGAAGAAATACATCTGGGCGGCACTGAAGAGGAAGCAACGTATATCAGCAATAAACAGGAAAAGGAAATAAAGGCAAAGAGCAGAGAAACGGAAGTGGAAATACAGGAAGAAAGGGAAATAAATGCAAACAACAGCGAACAGGAAGTGGAAATACAGGAAGAAAAGGAAATAAAGGCAAACAGCAGCGAACAGGAAGTGGAAATACAGGAAGAAAAGGAAATAAAGGCAAACAGCAGCGAACAGGAAGTGGAAATACAGGAAGAAAAGGAAATAAAGGCAAACAGCAGCGAACAGGAAGTGGAAATACAGGAAGAAAAGGAAATAAAGGCAAACAGCAGCGAACAGGAAGTGGAAATACAGGAAGAAAAGGAAATAAAGGCAAACAGCAGCGAACAGGAAGTGGAAATACAGGAAGAAAAGGAAATAAAGGCAAACAGCAGCAACCAGGAAGTGGAAATACAGAATGAAGACAAACTATCAAATAGTGATAATGAAGAAGAGAATCTTAAAACATGTCTCATACATGAAGACGTGCCCAAAGATGAGCAGCAGCAACAGGAGGACAGCGAACAAACAAATGAAGTCGAACAAAGTTTGGAAACGGGAGAGGAAATGCATTCAAATGTACAAACTCCGGAAGATCAGAAGGATGCAGAGGACCAAGCGCTCTCCGTTCAAGAGGAAGATCATGTGAAAGGTGAACTCTGTGAAAGTGTAAGCAGTACAGATGTGGAAAGGACACAGCAAGACCAGGAATGTGAGAGAGAGCATTCAGACGAGATAGAGAAGGAGGCACGGATTAGTGATGCAGCACCAGGGGAGGAAACGGAGGGAACCGTCATGGACGAAGAAAAGAGAAGTAGCAATGATCTCACAGTAGATCAAGAGGAATCAGAAACAGCAGCATGTGTTCAACCAGAAATAGTGATGGAACATTCTGGAGAATCAGAGACTCCACAGGACTCCAACCGGACACAGGATGAAAACATAGAGCTTAACAAAATCTCCACACCTGAGCATGGAGAACCTGATAAAACCAGTGGATCTAGCAATGCAGAGCCTCCACAACCAGACAACAAGGAAGAGGAAACTGAAATAGAGATAAATATTACAATTGAGTCAAACCTGGTAAAACCTGCTCCCTCTGGCTCAAACCCACACCCTCAGCTCCGCCTTCGCAGGTCCTCCAGCTCCCACACCTCCTATCCCACAATCCTCTCTGAGGACACTTTCAGGGACCCGCAACAAAGCGTCAAACAAGAGTCATGCCCCCAAACCACAAAGGCAGAAAAGTCAGACATCACACAGCCAACACAAATGCAGCGCTCCAAACAGGAGGATCTACAGAAACCACAAACACAAGCTCTCCCGACGCAATCAAAGTCAGACAAACCCAAACGCAGGGGTCTGTTTCACCGGCTCAGGGCTGACACGCCTTCCAAATCCGCCATCCCCAAAATTGTCATCCAGGACTTCAGTGAGGGAGAGGAGAAGCTGAGCTCTAAAGAGAGGAGGCGGCGGAGGAGGATGCAGGAGAGGAAAGAAAAGGAGGAGGAGAAGGAGAGGAAGAAGCTAGAGAAAGAGCTGGAGAAGGAAAAAGGGAGGGAGAGGAAAAAGCCTCAGACGAGAGGAAAGAGTTTTCAGGTGCTCAGTAGAAAGCAGGATGACGACGATGTTTTCTCTGGGAAGAGCGGCTCCCAGACGGTAGGACGGAAAAGGAACTCTTACTCTGAGAGTTACTTCTGACTGAAGGACACACTGACATTTCTCAGCATTTTTTGCTAAATGGATTGTAGTATGATTGCATCAGAGCACATTAATCCTTGAACAAGAACAGCCCCGTCCTGATATTGAAAAATGCTGTGTGCTAAACATTACCGAGCAAGAACACTGGCCATCAGTGTCACCCAAAACTGGGAAACAAATAAAGCTTCAAATAACATTCACCCCAAACCCCAACCTTGGTTTACGTGAACAGAAAGTGGAGCTGAGCTTCTTGATGGAAATGTAAATCATAGCATGTTATAGTAATAATAATAATAATAATAATAATAATAATAATAATAATAAAGATGTAATGGTACACGTTTTATAGAGAAATGCTTGTAAAACTCTTTTCAAAGCAACTGTTAACATCTGTGTATATACATTTGATCATTAAAGCAAAATGTGCTGATTTTTGCTATTTTAATGCTTTACTCTATCATCTTTGAATCATAAATGAATGCCAAAGTTGAAAAACATGGAAGTTTGGCCAGCCATGTGTAGTTAGTTACATAAGCGGGGGTGGGGGGGGGGGGGGATCATCACAGGCCATGCATGCTGTTATAGGAAAACACTGGGGTGGTGTGGATTATTTTTCTTTAACACCAAATCCCAAAATGTTTTTATTAAACTTACACCACAGCAAATTGCCAACAATTAAAATGTGTCAATTTTTAATGGATAAAACATCATGCTTTTTATGTTTATAATTAATGTATAGTTGTTTCATCACCAGGCTCTTTTTTCTCGCTCTAAATTAATATGACAAAAAAAAAACAAACCCCAAAACACACACACACACAGCATGTCATGTTACTGAGAAACCAAATAGCTTAAAGTCCTCCATCCTGAACACTTTCTTAACTGAGGAAAAACGTAACGAAGCGCTGACACTGGAGACTCCTTCCATAAATGTTAAATAAACATCTCCTTACTTAAAACTTCACAACATAAACAGTGTTCAACACAATTTGAATCCATTTATTATCAGCCTTAGACTGTGTGGAGCATCCGCCATACACGTCCCTTTGAACGAGTACGTATTACTGTTAAAATGTATTAGAAGGAACACATTAATATAAACCTGTGATTTGAATTAGAGCCGGAACTACTGTCTGGGCTGCTGTTATGGAAAATTAATCAACACCGTCTGACCAATCAGATTAAGAATCCAGCAACACGGCGGTATAAATTATTTTATTGAAAGCTTCCTTTAATGAAATTTCCTTGGTATTTTATAAATGTTGCGATTTCCTAAATCAGAACGTAACCCCAGTAGTAGCCAGTGATGCTGTAGTGGTAATGACTGGTTGGTTTATGAAATAAAATCAGCCATGTAAAGACAATTATAGGTATCTCATCTGTTTCAGTTGGCCGTTAATGACTGTTGCAAGGGCAGGAATGAAACTTGAGGAGACTCAGATGACCACAGAGATGACGTTGTCTGTTCTTGACACACCTTGAGTTTTAGTGAATTGACTCCACTGCTTTCAACACACAGAAATAAACTGTTTGACCTTTTTTAAATGGCAGTTCAGTCCAATGATTTGGGTGCGACATGTCTTGTTTTGACCGCTTCACCACTGATTCAACTTTTTAAAAAAAGAACAACGAACTTTGAAATAATAAAAAAAAAAAAAAAAAGGATGTTCCATGCAGATGCACTTTCTTGGTGTGAATCGTCCATTTGTCTTTTCTCTTTTCACTCTCAGTTTCCTAATGCATCACTGCAGTGTTCATTCTGACTGTCTCTCGTCCTCGCTGTCGCTGGCGAGCACTTCCTGGCTCTGCGTCGTCTGGTTGGTCGGCTGAGAGGAAGCCGGCAGCACGGAGCCAAAGAAAAGCGAGCAGAACTGAGAATGATAGAATGACATGTGAGATGAATAACAGCTGATCAGATATGCATGGCTTTTTAAAATACAAAACATTCTAAAACCTTTTTACTGGGCGGTCCCTCCACTGACTCCTCCTCCTTCTCCTCGTCTTCTTCGTCGCTGGGCAGTCGGCTTTTGCGATTGGAGGAGGAAGTCTGAGGTCGAGGTTCGTAGGACGGCCCAGCGAGGTCACTGGTCTCCATGGCGATGAGATACGAGTCAATGTCGTCGCACATAAAGTCATCGGGTGGGAGCTCAGCTCGGGGTCTGGGAGAGACGGTGAGGAACAGAGCATGAAGTTCATTAATTAATTAATAAAAATGTATGTAATCAGAAAATATTACCCATAGTGTCTGTTCACAAACATCTCGTTACCCGTCGGCTTTGTTGTTGTTGTGGTTGCGTTGGTGTACATCTTCCGAGAGAGTAGCGAGGACGAAGTTCGCCTCTAAGACGCTGTCGGACACACTCAGGACAACGGGGCTAATACACACACACACACACAAATTAACTGTAAAGTAATTTTAGGATAAAAGAGATTAATGTATTAAGCAGTTTACCTGCCAGGCTCATCAAAGTACATGGAGATGGGAAGACCTGCTGTCTCAGCAAAGACCAACAAACCCTGTGAGCCAGAAAGGAAACGTGTAAATTAACCCACAGCATTCTAATGTAATTCTAAGTAATTTTCATTCTAAGTCATTTTCATTCTAAGTCATTTTCATTCTAAGTCATTTTCATTCTAAGTCATTTTCCATTATTAACATTCAAGCACTCAGATTAACATTTGAAATGACAAGACAATGCGGTAAAACAGGAAGGAGATAAATAACAACTGTAGGCGGCACTTCGAAGCCTTGTGAACACAATAAACTTAACCAGCTGTGAAAATATTAAACGCTTTTTTTTTTCCCCTTCTACAAAATGTCATTTTAGTCATTTATAATTAATACATCATATATTCTCACCATGTTTATTTTTAAAAAATGCAGTTTTCAAGTATCTGTATGAATCCCGAACACCAAATATATAATTGTGTTGTACATAGAAGGGTGACAAATTAAAAGGAAAACTGTGGCTATGCTGTGTGGGGGGGCATTTATTTTTTTGCTAGCATGGATTGTATTGTGTCTATGTGTCCCTCAGAGTGAAGCAGCAACGCAAAAATCAACGCAAAGTGCTTCTGACTGATCCACTTTTTTATTCTATAATGAAACATTCCTATCCTGATGGGCGTGGTCTCTTTCAGGATGACTCCGCCCCGATCTACGGGCCATGAGGGCTCACTGAATGGTTTGATGCGGATAAAAATGATGTAAATCATTTGCTATGGCTTTCACAAAACCCCAGTCGAGGGAATATCTCGAGGGAAGAGCAGTTCCATAAACTTGTAGAATCGGTGCTGAGTTGTTCGGTAGATCAACATATCAGTATAAATATATTAGACAGTGTTAGTGTGCGTGTGTTTACCCTGAGCTCTTTGAGGCAGAAGGTGATGCTGGTCTGAGAGCCAATAGCAAAGTGATCAAACTCTTCGGAGCTCAAACACAACTCTGTCATCATGGCTTTTGATGAGTCTGGACAGAAAGGGAGAAAGAGACCGTTTAAGTTTAGCACAGGTTTTCCAAGAAGAAAATTAAAATCATAATATGTATGTATTTTATTTTTTTTACAACTTGCATTGCAATGAGTTTTTAAAAAGAATATGAATAAATGTCAGAAGTTGCAAAAGAAGTCAGTTATTTGGGGGCGTAAATGTGACTGTGTCAGCGTTACAGTTAAAAGTTCCCTAAAAGCTACAGCCACTATTCAGTTTGGACATTAGTGTCACTAATGCCATACGGTTAAGGACAACTGAGGGACTCGTACACAACTATTACAAAAGGTGCAAACATTCACTGATGCTCAAGAAGGCAGCACGATACATTAAGAGCCAGGGGGGTGTAAACTTTTGGATTGATCGGTGTAAATTGTTATTATTTTGTTTAAAAGGGCCATTTAGTACTGCCCTTCAGAAGCTACAGAAGATATTTACATCTTTCCCAGAAGACAAAATAATAACAATTTACACCGATCATCCTGTTCAAAAGTTTACACCCCCCGGCTCTTAATGTACCGTGCTGCCTTCTTGAGCATCAGTGAATGTTTGCACCTTTTGTAATAGTTGTGTACGAGTCCCTCAGTTGTCCTCAGTGTGAAAAGATAGAGCTCAACATCATATAGCCCGCTGTTGGAAAGGGGTCAAATATGCAGAAGATGCTGGAAAAGCAATAAAGTGCAGGACCTGGAGGATTTTTCTGAAGAACAGTGGGCAGTTGAACTGCTCAGGACAAACAAGGGACTCATGAACAACTATCACAAAACATAAAAACATCCAGGAAACAACACACAGTATTAAGAATCAAGCGTATGTAAACTTTTGAACTGGTTCATTTGTGTAAATTCAGTTATTATTGTGTCTTGTGGACTATATGTAAACATCTGTTATGTGAAATAGCTTATTCAGGGCAGAACTACATAAAAAAAACTAAATGCAATGTTTCTGATCCATTTTATTTTATTTTTTAAATTATTAACATTTTGCAGATTCTGCAAGGCGTATGTAAACTTATGACCTCAACTGTATGTTTAACATGTCCACCATTTGTCAACTATTAATAAATGTAACAAACCCAAAACAGTTTTGTGATTAATCTAATTTTCCATTTAAGCTATC
This sequence comes from Cranoglanis bouderius, assembly GCA_023630585.1. Taxonomy (NCBI): domain Eukaryota; kingdom Metazoa; phylum Chordata; class Actinopteri; order Siluriformes; family Cranoglanididae; genus Cranoglanis; species Cranoglanis bouderius. The sequence continues at coordinate 6,112,271 of CM042542.1, read as the reverse complement.
AAAATGTACAATGTAACCCAGAAAGTAACAGAAAGGGACAGCTTAGAGACTTGCACACTGAGGACGGAGGGTACAAAAGTGAAAAATAAAGAGGTAAGGGATTGAGAGAGCTCGACGGAGGATTGCAGACCTGGGTTTGTTCTTGTAGTGAGTTGGGAGAGGTGCAATTTAAGCCAACAGATGCACCTGAAATGTGCTGCCGGTTGGAAAACCACACTGACCGCGATTACCACTGTACCAATATCAGGCCGGGTAAAGAAGGAACAGTAAAGCGTTCTTGTGACAGCACTTTACAGAACAGAAAATAACATGGAAACCCTGTTACACATCACCTGCATCATCTTCCACGTGGTTCCTGAGCCAGACTCGATCGCCGCTCACTGATACGCACACTTCCTCCAGAGAGGGCGGGAAATGCAGAACTGTATCCACCCACAACCTGCGCACAGACAACAGGGGAGACACTATAGAAGAAACTGAGAGACGCAGATTGAAACAGAGATAAAGAAAAAGAGAGCTGGAGGGAGGGAGGACCTGGGTTGGGCTCGGAGCACGTTGGTGCAGTTGTCCTTGTCAAACACTGCTTGCAAGCTCTCACAGTCCTGAAAGGACAGGTTGTGTGTCTTTAAAAGCCCTGAAACACACACACACACACACACACACACACAAAATCTCATAATAAGGGTAATTAGTCTCTTTCCTCCGATCCTTTTTTCCCACATCACTGGTTCCCTCTCTTCTCCATCTGTTTTCTTTCCCAATTTTCTCACTGTCTCCTCACTTTACCCTCCTGGTCACCTTATTTCCATCACAAATTGCTTTCTTCCTTTACTTTTTTTTTTTTACATACATTCTCTCTCTCTCTCTCTCTCTCTCTTGTCTTTTCCTCTTTGATTTGATATCCTCTTCTCTCACTTATTCTTTCTCATTCCTCTCCCCTTTTCTTCATTCCTTTTCTTCCACATCTCAGTTTCCTGTCTGTTCACTTGCTCGCCATCTTACACCTCTCACTTTTTCTCTCTTCCATCCCCCTCTTTTTCCCTCCATCAACTTTCCCTCCTTTCCCCCCTTTCCATTCTCTCTACTGTTCCCTCCTTCTTCACTTTTCAGTTTTCGCTCACTTGACTGGCTGCTCTTGTGAAAATTTTGCAGCACATTTACTAAATAAAACATAATGTGTAGCAAAAAATGTTAGAGAAGTAAGGAACGACACACTTGGGGGCATGCTGTCATAGGAAAATAATCAGCGACTTGGTGGTGCAATGCAGAGTTACTCTTACCACCCGAAGTTCATTATTTTACAAATACAGCATATCCCGAAGTGTTTTATTCCTCTTATACCATAGTTCTCTGTAAGTTCACTATCCTGAAGACTTTCCCGTGGCGGAAAACATACTGATCGTTATAAAGCACGGACACTGGAGACATCCTTAGTGAAAGCTCTACTGTATCTATCATAAAGTTCGTTTTTACCATATTTGCAGTGCAACGTGATTCGCAGACGACTCTTCTGATTGTTCATCTCAATTCGGCACTTCTCCACAGAGCGCTCGAGAGATGAGAGAGACCTGAACACTGTCTGTACACTCTGAGAGATAGAGAGAGAGAGAGAGAGAGAGAGAGAGAGAGAGAGAGAGAGAGAGAGAGAGAGAGAGAGAGAGAGACATTGAAACACTGAAACTACAACTAGAGGTGTCATGATTCATTGATTTGAATCAGCACTCATACACACATTGACACCTCGGGGAAATTTTGAGTTTCCAATCCTCCTACTGGCATGTTTTTGGACCAGAAAGAAACTGGAGAATACGCAAAATATAACATAATAAATAACTGGCACATAGGGAATTAATATCACAGATTTGAGAAGAGACTGGGAACATGAGAAGACTTTGCCTGTTACCTTGATGGGCATTTTGCAGCGGAAGGTTTGGTCTGGAGGAGCCTGGTACCTCTGGAAGAAGAGCGGAGACATCAGGAAACAGGCAAACGCCGATCGGGATGAGTTCACTGCACGCAGGGTTAGCTGCAAAACATGAGCACATGATATACATAAACCTAGACACACAAAGATATGGATAAATAAATATAAATATCACAAGGGCAACCAATACATCACACTGGATAAATAAATATAAATCACACTTAACGCATTATGCATTAAGCCCCATAATCCAGCAATATTAATGGGGATATTTAACACCCCATGACCACACATCCATAGACACTAACCCCATCCTCAGTGGGCTCCAAGTAAAGCTCTTCTCCAATCCTTGAAAGGGAGTGTATTGCTTTGGCCAGCACTGTAAGATAGAAGGTACATGCAATAACACACTAATGATACTGTGAAAATATACTAATAATATCCCAGCAAACACAGAACATTTCCCAAACGTTGCCATTCGGTTCAGTAATTTTGGGAACCATTTCATAACGTTCTGGGAACATTCTATTACAGTGAATAAAGTCAGTGCGGTTCCTTAAATATTCTGCGAACTTCTCTTAATTTTAGAGGGCAACTGACAAGAAACATTTGCCAAAGATTTTTATTTTTGGGTATTATTTCTGTAACCACAAAGTAATGCTCTGAAAGATTCCTGTAACATTCTTCCATGGTCTCAGAACACAAGGTTTGCCAAATGGGTATTTCTTTTGAACTACAAACTAACACTCTCTTGCAGGAAGTTCACAGTTGCTTTTATCTTTTGCATACAAACTAATGTTCTGGATACATTCCATTCAGGACCATTTACACAGAAATTACAATAGATATGACACCAAAATATTTTTAAAAAATTAAAAATTATTTATTAATTATTTATTATTGCAATTTTTTAGGATTGCAGACCAAAAAATATTCTGTATTATGTACATTCAGGAACGTGTATTCTGCAATGCCAGCAATAAATACCTTGGGCTACAGATAATATTCATGCTTATTTTGGTGTCTCTTGTGATTCAGCCAGAGCTCTTCATAGCTTCTATGTATAGTGATGTGATATTATGATTATTATTATGGGGAGCAAGTTTCCCTAACGTTAGCATTCGGTTCTCCTTTGGGTATTTCGGTATCTGGGAGCGTTCTATTTTGGTCAGAACAATCAAAGTCAAATCTCTTCCTGTAACGTTCTAGGAACGTTAAAACACATTGCTCTCTTATTATATGACAACTGACAAGGAACTTTCATCAACGGTTGCTGTTAGGTACTATTTTATAACCACAGACTAACTGTCTGGGAACATTCCCATAACATTCTCTTACAGGAAATTTACGAGGCTCACCAAAGCGTCGTTAGCACGTTTTGCCTTGCACCTCCGGGGTTGGGGGTTCGAATCCCACCTCTACCCTGTGGAATTTGCAAGTTCCCCCTGTACTTCGAGGTTTTCCTCCAGGTACTCAGGTTTAGTCCTAAGTCCTGCGTTTGTAGGTTGATTGGCATTTCTAAATCGTCCGACGTATGTGAATGGGTGTGTGAGTAGTGTGTTTGTGCCCTGTGATGGGTTGGCACTCCGTCCAGGGCCCCCCCCCCCCCCGCCTTTTTCCCCCCCCCGAGTCCCCAGGGATAGTCTTCAGGCTCCCCGTGCCCCTGTGTAGGATAAGCGGTATGGAAAATGGTTGGATGGATGGAATAGATGGATTATTATCATCACCATCATCATCATGTGTATTAGTGTAGCTTGCTATATTAGAAAATCACTGTGCCCGTCCTGATTTATTGCATACTGGTCAGATTTCAACCAGCCAGGTCTGTACCAGCATAGTAACAGGTTTGTCTAGGGATGGTTCAGAGAATGTTCCCCTAACGTTAGAAAAACGTTCTCCTAACCATTCAGAGTCAGTTCATGGTTTCCGAGACGTTTAAACGATTTAAAAGTTGTAGGAACATTACGGGGAACTTTCTCTGAACTATAACACGCAATGAAACTTATATTTCCATAAAGAAAACTTTCCTGGGAAACAAAACAGGTACTAAAAACTATTCTTAGATCTTCTGGGAACCAGTAATTATTAGCTTGGGATAAAAGGCGATTATAATAAGGAGGTATAAAAATAAATAAATAAATAAATAATTACGTATTTTAATGTTAGTATGCTTAACGCTGATATTCGTTAATTTATTCACATATCTAAGTCACCTTTGACGTTTCCTCCGGTTGCAACGCAGTCCATCCTCATGCACTTGCACAGAATGAATTCTGGAAAAACAAATTAATTAACTAACTAGATGTCGTCGACATTATTCCAAAAACCGTTTTCGTTTACGGTTAAATGCAGATGCTGGTGCAAAACATACTCAATAACAGTCAACTAATTGGACAAATAAAAACATCAAAACACTTCTAAACTGTTTACTTCTCGTCACTTCGCCATGTCGCGCGCTGAAAGCAACCAATCGAATCGCGCTACGTCATATAAACGCGCCCGGGTTTTTTTTTTTTTTTTTTTTTGTCGCTTACTGACACCGGAGGAATCTCAAATAGCTCCCACACATGATAGTACCCTACACGCAGAAGCTGTTACTTCATTCCCTATGTAGTGCTCTTATGTAGGAACTAGGGAGCTATTTGTAAATCAGGCAGATGTTTGGAAAACAACAACAACAACAACAACAACAACAAACATTGTGAATGTAGTTCCAAGCATTAATTATTAATCTAATACTATGTATGTGTACTGATTGGTTTTAGAAAGTCATTCATTATAAATGTTTCACATTCAAAACATAAAATGTATGGAAAACATTGGATAAACTGTTCCCAAACAGTTTGCAGCCAGGTCCTTTAGTCTAAAAAGTATTCAGGGACCATGTTATGATCACAGATAGATTTTGTGTTAAATATAGTTACCCAGTGAACGCAGAAACTTTTTGTTTTTAGATATTATTTTTGCAACCACAAAGATTCCTGTAATATTCTTCCATGGTCCCAGAACACAAGGCTTGCCAAATGGGTATTTTTATTTATTTATTTTTGCATACAAACTAATGTTCTGGATACATTCCATTCAGGACCATCTACACAGAAATTACAATAGATAGGACACTGTTTAAATTATTTTGGAACGTGTATTCTGCAATGCCAACAATAAATACCTTGGGCTACAGATAATATTCATGCTTATTTTGGTGTCTCTTGTGATTCAGCCAGAGCTCTTCATAGCTTCTATGTATAGTGATGTAATATTATGATTTTGATTATGGGGAGCAAGTTTCCCTAACGTCAGCATTTGGTTGTCCTTTGGGTATTTTTTGGGAACCATGTCATAACGTTCCGGTAACGGTCTATTTTGGTTAAGAAAGTCTGCACTGCTCCCGAAACATCCTGGCAATTTTAAAACACCATGTTCTCGTATTATATGACAATTTTCATCGAAGGTTGCTTTTAGGCACTATTTTATAACCACAAACTAATATTCGGGGAACAGTCCCGTAACATTCTCTTACAGGAAGTTTTCAAGGTTCACCAAAGATAGAGTTTAGGCTTTTATTTTGGATACAAACTAACATTCTGGGCAATTATTAAGCAATATTTATGAATGTAGCTTGTTATATTAGAAAACAAGTGCACCTGTCCTGCTTTACCAGATTAAAAAAAAACAAAAACATATGGGAACCTTATGACAACCAACCAGATTTGTGTCCGGACAGTAACAGGCTTGTGTAGGTATGGTTTAAAGAATGTTCCCGTAATGTTCTTTGAAATATTGTGGGTTATTGCAAGGCTCCAAAGAGGTTTTAAAAAATGTCAAGGTTACCAGAACATTAGGGGAACGTTCTATGAGCCATTGTGTGTTACTGAGAGGTTCAAATAATAATATAACAGTTACCAGAACATTCTAGGAACCATTGGGGGTCACTGCAAATGTTATTTAAAAAGTTATGTGAATGTTTGAACCATGAAAAAACAAATGGCTCCAGAATACTCTGGGAACCAACAGTTGTTAGCTGTGTTGGTATCATGTTAGCTGACATTTTTATGTGTGTTAGTTACTGAGCTTTAGATTAGAAAATGAACAAGAAAATGAAGAAACACATTCAGCTTATGTGACTGACATAATTCTAAACTATTTATGCTTTCATTCATTCACCTTCAGTAACCTCTTTGTCTTAGTCAGGGTTGCACCTGGAACCTATCCCTGGAACACTGGGAGTGAGGCAGGAATGATACACCATGATCACACACACACACACACACACACACACACACACACACACACACACACACACACACACACACACACACACACACACACACACACACTCATTCACTCAGTGGGGCAATTTAGCTCAGCCCAGCCTATCTTCCATGATTTGGGAGGTGGGAGGAGACTGGAGAACCCACACAGACAGTAACCCGAGCCCAGTGTCGGACCAGAGATCGGACCTGGAGCTGTGAGATAGGTTCAGCAAAGATAGCTTTTTTTGTATACAAACTAACATTCTGGTTATGCAATATTTATTAAAGCAGCTTGTTATATTAGAAAACAAGTGCACCTGTCATGTTTAATGAGATTTAAAAAAAATAAATAAATTTAAAAAAAATAAAAAAAAACATATGGGAACCTTATGATACAAAATATTCCGGGTTAGTGCAAGACTCCAAAGAGGCTAAGAAATATTATAAGTAATAATAAGTTACCAGAACATTAGGGGAGCGTTCTATGAGCCATCATAGAGGCAACATGCCACCCTATACATATACTCTAATAAACCATAAATAATAACTAAATAATAAGTAGTTGATGGTGATCTCCACAGTCACAAGGTCAAATGATGTTATCAATGACCACTTGTCGCTTAGTAAATCAGGGTGTCAAATGTATTTATTCATTTGTTTGTATATTGAATTGTTTAGTATCATTTAGTAGTATAATAGCAAAATGAAACACACCTTGTTACACACTGCATACACCCTGCATAAATTGACGCATTGAAGCAAAAAAAAAAATCTCCTGTGTGCATTTCACCTGCCTCTAATTTCTAAGAAAAAAGATTGTTAAGCCACTCCTATTTCCAGTAATGTGTTGCCATGGAAGACGTTGCTGAGTAATTTTACTTTGATATATCAGACAATTAGACAACCATTTTATAAACCACACTCTTTCAACGTAGTTATGAAACACACACACACACACGTTTACCCAAGTGTGAGTGTGGACAGAGAGTACGAAGAGAAGACTGTTCTGACTAGGGAAGATGTCAACTTGACACACTTGTCTTTCTTGTCTGTCTGGGTCTGTGTCATAGCTGAACACACCTCTGTGCCTTTCCTGGCCTCCATCGGACGTATCTTTCCTGACAGAAATAAAATCGGCACTTACTGGGACGTTAAACAAAAATGGCTGGATTTGGATGATATGAAAGTATCATCATTTCAAAGTCTGGGAGGAGTATCGATCACAGTGAGGTAAACTCACTTAAAAGTGACGTGTTTGGGGATTAACTGAAGGCTTGAAGAATTAGAACATGTGGACCTACCATGCTTCAGGATTTGATGGAATTTTACCTTTGGCTTTGAACAAAAATTGAACGTTGTGTTTTTGTGAGTATGTGTGCACTATTGTCTTGATTAGTTTGTATGGCATGTCTGATACGTAACCTAATCTTTCACTTTCAGTGTGTGTAAATGGCGGAGGCTAACTCCGTATCGGACACTCAGGTCTTATTGCATTCCATGCTTCAAAAGCTGAAGCTTCAACCAAAACCTGACAGCAACAGCACACACACACAAGATGAATTACAGTATAGTACAACACTGATAGAGCAAAATGGCAGTGCTGCTGAGAGCCCACCTCAAACCCCGCCAATGTACAATTTAAATTTTTCTATGGACAGCAAATCTATTGTGACCGATCTGGCCAGACCACTGAGTCCGGGATCGACTGGTGTAGCTCCGTCTCTTTCGCAAGAATTTGCCAAAGGAATTGATGTTCACAATTCAGGAATGTTGTCTCCACTAAAACGGAGAACACTAAGTTGGGGGTTTATGAGCAACCACACTGTATCAGGAGGGAACAGCAATGTCAGTACGCGCTCAGATGATGCTGTGATATCCAAGCAGACCAGGAAGCAAAATGTCTCTCTGACAAAAATGAGCGATGGCAGCGTGTCATCTCTACAAAGCACAGAAAGCTTGCTGCCCTCAACATGCACATCAGGCTGGACGGAATCAAACGTCCACGGCCAGGGGGTTGGACAGAAGAGCTGGACCCAGAAGGTGAAGGAAAAATGGAAAGAGAGACACAAAAGCACATCCAGAAGAGAACAAGATGACAGAGAGAGACAAGAACAGAGCAAAGTGTCAGATGTAAGTTTCAGTTATTTTTCAGTTTTTTTTTTAAACTAAAAAAAATATTTCATACTTTCAGTCTCAAACTTGTATTTCATCACTTTCATTCTATTTTCTATGTAGAGCATCAGGTCTCCAATTCCTGTCCAAACTGTTCCCGGTGAAAACAACACAACTACAGCATTCAATGAGGAAGTTAGTGTCCAGCACCAGCCAATCAACAATGGTCCATTCAAAGGCATTCCCAGTCCACCTGATCACATGAGGTACATGAAATATGAGCTATGCAGTTATTGTAGCACATCTGTCATCTTTGAGAATGTTGCCCATCTGCTGAACTAACACACCCTCAGAGCAGGAGGAAATGAAAATGTGACTGGTGTTAAGGAATTACAAATAAAGCACTGAGAGAGGAAATATGATTGTGTTTATAATGTGCCAAGTCAAGATTCATAGTTGTATTGCACAAATGCCAAGACAGTTTTACTGCACTCTTAAAGATCTGTAATTTCAACCTGGGTGCAACTGGAAAGCCAAATGGCCTGTCTACATAAACGCAACAAAAAAAGGTTTTAATTCTAAAACTCTTTTCTTAAGAATTTGGTCAAATATAAAAAGCTTAAGTAAAGTTTGTTTTCTACTAAAGTACTAAACAAATAACATTAACAAAGTATATTTACATTGTTAACACCTTTTCCACACCCTTTTTGATTAACTTATAATCACTCTAATCGATACCGAATTTATACTGTTTTTATTTGTTTTTCCACAGTGAGACCTTATTTTCACCGGGCTCTTTTAACCTGATGGAAGAGATTTTCACTGGTCAGGAGTGGGCCAAGTTCCTCCCATCCAGCACCAGCAGCAAATCAACGTCCAGTTCCATCACACAAGAACAAGGACAATCACGTCAAAATGAGCAACCCATGCTCAACCAATGGAGTTACAGAGGGGCCACAGGCCCTAATTTTGGAATGACACAATCACAAATGAACCCTGGAAGTTTTCACAACATGGACACCACTGAGTACATGTTTACCCAAAGAAAGACTCCTATGTCTGAGTTACACAACGGTCAGTATGGACTGTCTGATTCAGGATCAAACCATTTGGAGAGCATGGATCTGAGTGTCAGCCCATCGGGGAACAATCATCCAATCAAACAACAAGCACATATTTATCCATGTAATCAATCAAACACTACAGAACTAAATGTAAATCCGTCATTATCCAGTGAGCAAAGTGTGAATCAGTCGCAAGCAACGGAAATACACCACAACCAACCTGGAAGTGTGCATGAGTATCTCCCCATATTGGATTTATCATATCTTCAGGTAAGAACTGTAACTGGAAATATTATTTTTATTTAATGAGAAAGGAATGTCTTGGTAATTGTTAGTTGGGTGACAGATTAAAGGAAAAACAAACATAAAGTGTTAGGCAAAAGCTGCCAGAGAAGCTTCAGTGGCCCTTGGTGTAAATTCTACAGGTCTCTGGAAATGTACTGGAACAATGAACACCATTATTCCAGAAGATATTCCCTCAGTTGGTGTTTTGTTGAGGGTAGTGAAGAGTGCGGTCTAACACGTCATAGGTGTTCAATTAGGTTCAGATCTGGTTTCTGTGAAGACCATCGTATTGATGACTACATGATTTCCATCCTCATAAAATCATTCAGTGAGCCCTTGTGCTCTGTGGATGGGGGCGGAGTCATCCTGAGAGAGGAGACAGTACAGTACTGTATATATATATATATATATATATATATATATATATATATATATATATATATATATATATATATATATATATATATATATATATATTTACATTTGTTTTAATTTATTGAGCCTTGAGATGAAATTTATGACTGTTTATTAGCTATAAACTAAAATTACTATATAATAGCTATAACAACCACAAGACTGTCCCTTTTGCGTATTAACATGTTTGGTCTGTCAGAAGAATCTCACAGACGTGCATCACAAGACAGAGTTACAAGTATGAATAAACAAATAAAACCTCTAGCATGAAGTATAACAACATTCTCAAATCTGTATCTGTTGGCCCAGTCAATACACATTTTTTGTGTAGTTCATTGTGTGCTCGAGTTCTTACCATCTCTGTTCTCTCAGTATTTTTTTTTTTTTATCTCTTCTCATTCCTCATTTCAGTCCAAAGACAGTCCCTCTCTGAAGAAGCAAGTTAGTCTGAGCCGTAAACGAAGCCACTCGTCAGAGAGAAGAGATTCAAATGAACGATGGAGATCAGAAACTGGAGAAATGCATGAGTGGAGACATAATTCCTCCCCTTCAGATCCAGCAACAAGTCTTTCCCCTGCCTCCTCCACCTCCTCTCTCCGGCACTCTTTTTCCCAGGATTTGGAGTCGTCGGTGTCTACAGAAACTGTGATCAAAAAGGTGAGGCAGTCTACGAGACTAAATTGTTCATCAAAACCTTGATCATAGTAACAGGTGCTTATATTCTCATGTACTGTATGAAGTGATCATGTGAAAATGTTCATATGAAAATTTAGGTTAGGGTAAGGGTTAGGGTTTAGGATTACTTCATTATTATCAAATTGAACAAAATCCAAACACATCTCCCTCGCTTGTTCACAATTCTCTTTGGATTACATTGGAACTGGTGGGAGGACCAGGGAATTAGGAAATACAATGGAGCATGCTGTTATAGGAAAATAATCAATGACACAATAATGGGATTTACCCTAACATGAAGCAGAGTTACTGTAACCACCCCAAAGTTGAGTCTTTGCCAATAGCTGCATGCCCAGAAGTGTATTTTTCCTCTTAAGCCACAGCACTTAATGTTAACAATTACAAATTTGTAACTCTAAACAGTATAAACAGTAAGTAAGACAAGTTCCTGAAGTAAGTTCCTGAAGACTTGCTGACACTGTAGACTCCTTCCATAAATGTTAAATAAACATCTTATTATAGAAAGCTTCACCATATCAGTGCCATATCATATGCTTGGGCTTAGATCATGTTGTAGATGCTCCATATATCCATGTGACTGATCTGTTACTATAGAAATGATAGCATAGTAGAAAAATCATATTAATATAAACCTGTGATTTGCCTTGCAGCCAGCACTACTGTCAGAGCTGCTATTTCAGAAAATTAATCTCCAGTTTGATGCCCTGAGCAGTCTACACTGCTGCTTTTATCACTCATATGCACTCATATAACTGTATATAACTGTATTTTGTGCATGACTAACTTTCTTTCGTCATCTTAATTTTTCTTAATGATCAGAGGCGGTTGGAGAACACACGTCATGTGCGATTTGCAGAAGAGGTGACCTTTGTACCACCCCTCGTTCTGTCTGACGATGATGGCGATGCTGACGATGAGGATTACGGTCAGAACGGCAACGAGGACAACGATGATGCTGGAGCAGAGTCGCCGTCTCGCCCGTCTGTTCCCAGATGGATTGAGGCACTCAGGAGTAAGACTAAGACGAAGCCCAAACTTAAACTTCCACGCATGAGGACTAAAAAATATCGTTTTGTGTGACATCTGTGTGGCAAAAACGACAAACACTACCTTCACCTGAATAACACGATAATTACAACATGCGTCTGTAATAAGTTATGTAAAGAAAACATCTGAAGTGATCATAACCTCCAAGCGTATGAGAATATATATATATATATATATATATATATATATATATATATATATATATATATATATATATATATATATATATATATATATATATATATAAATTGATCTTACATGATTAATGCTTATATTTTTTAAAATAAAAAAATAGTGTGACTATACATACACTTATTAGGAACACCTGCAAATTCATGCAATTATCCAGTCAGCCAATCATGTTTCAGCAGCACAATGCATAATCATAATAAAGCAGGTCAAGAATTCAACCATGATGTGAAGAATGGGGGAACTATGTGATCTCAGTGACTTTGCCGTGGTTATTGGTGCCAGATGGGCTGGTTTGAGTATTTCAGAAACTGCTGATCTCCTGGGATTTTCACACACACAACAGTCTCTAGAGTTTACACAGAATGGTGCGAAAAACACAAAAAAACATCCAATGAGTGGCAGTTCTGCAGGTGGAAACACCGTGTTGATGAGAGAGGTCAGAGGAGAAGGGCTAGACTGGTTTGAGCTGACAGGAAGGCTACGGTAACTCAAATAAGCACTCTTTACCACTGTGGTGAGCAGAAAAGCATCTCAGAACACGCAGCATATCAAACCTTGAGGCAGATGGGCTACACCAGCAGAAAACGACATCAGGATCCATTCCTGTCAGCTGAGAACAGGAATCTGAAGCTACAGTGGAAAACTGGACAGTTGAAGACTGGAAAAATGTCACCTGGTCTCATAAACAACCATGCAACGGTCGAAGTCAATGCGATCACATTTTTCTCTCCATTCTGATGTGTGAACATTAACTGAAGATCTGTATCTGCATGATTTTTTGCATTGTGCTGCTGGCGCATGATTGGCTGCACAGTTGCATGGATAATTGCGAGAATGTGCAGGTGTACAGGCGTTCATACTCTAGGTCATGCCTACAGGAGTCACAGACTCAGAGCAACATAAGAAAGTTATTACAAAGTGTAAGTTTAATATGTTTTGTACCTGCACTTAACCTACATTTGTAGGTAAACTCGCCAGTTGCCATAGCCATTTTGTCTTTCAGAAACTTAACAGCAGAATGATTTGGCAAAGCACAGTGCCCGCCATCTTTGTTTATTATAGTAATGACCATTTAGAAGGACCCTTTGAAAATAACTGATTTTAAACACATCGTTGCAAGAATGAAATGTGGAATAACTTAACAAGAGAGCATGAGAGATGAAACAGTTTATTAACTTGTGTATATTTTGTGTATATAACTTGTGTATGTAACATGAATGACTTTGTAATGCAGAAGAAAACAATGCTACTACTGATTACAATGAAAATTGCATGTTTATAACTGACATGACCTTCCATGTAGGAATGATGCACATGTAGTTTATATTACTTTTAAATGTATTATTCAGTTTTTACACAGATATTGTGTTTACTGTGTGTTCTATATGTATTTGGTAAATGTGGTTGGTTTTATATATATATATATATATATATATATATATATATATATATATATATATATATATATATATATATATATATATATATATTTTTTTTTTCTTTTTTCATTATTTAGTGTATGTTCTTCAACAAAACCTAAACATATACACATAACATCAAATAACATGACTGGATGTAGGCAAATATACCACAGTGAACATGCAGTTATTGTCATTCATGATATGTTAGCGAGAATGGTGTAAAGAAATAAACTTCTTACAGTACTACAATACAGCGAGATGAGAGACCTACTATATGTAATAGTAGCATAAGGCTCAGGTGCATAGTCAAAGAGGCAGTGAGTGTGATATGGTCGAGTCACACCGAACAGTTTTATTGTGATGTTATGAAAGCAGAACTGGAAAGAGCCTGTACTTTTTACTATACCACTGGAAGATTTTCCAGTTTTCAAAAGCACTAGGAAGGTAAAAGTACACGAGCACTGAGCACATATGGTCTAAAACTTCCTCCCTGATTTTCCGTACTTCACGAAGTCCTTTAGTATGACTTTTTTCTTTTTTTTCTTTTATTAAAAGCTTGTTGTCTAAGTAATAATATCAGTGTCATAACTGATCATCATTTGAATAGTTTGGGCATAAAATAAATCAGTACTGAGATGGTCCATGGAATTTATTTTACAGTTAAAGCGGTCCCTGGATGCAAAACGTTTGAGAACGCTGAAAATATGGCTTACTTTCCTGACTTTTTAAAATCTTCTTTAACCACAGGTGCCAATAATTCCTACTCACACTGAAATTCAGCTTGTATATGTACAATTATGTTTTTATAAAATAAGGTCCCATTAATTTTCAGTGAATTTAGTTATTGTGTAATAATCTCATTTATGTTGAGATTCTGGAGAGGAAATTGGCGATAGCAGTAAACCTGATGTCCTCTGGTGTAAATGTGTCGAGGTTCAGAATACTGAATCTCATTAGTACGATAGGCTTTTCAACCTCCTGCCGGCCGAGGCGTCCAGTCGCTCACACCTGATGTCCGATGGAATAAGCCCCTGAGTCATCTGAGCTCTTCTCTTCCCGTTTGATAATCATCTGGCTGCCCTGTTGGAGGTCAAGACTTGGAGACCTACTGACAGAATCTGAAACCTGAATGAGAGAGAGCAATATCAGTCTCAGGTATTGCTATGAAATACACAATCACTGTCCATTTCGTACAGTTCGTTATCCAATCAGCCAATCGTGTGACAAGAGAGGTCAGAGGGGAACGGCCCGACTTGATTCGAGCTGACAGGGTAACTCAAACAACTACTCTATACAACCGTGGTGAGCAGAAAAGCATCTCAGGATGTGTTACAACAGCAGTGTCCCACTCACAGCCAAGAACAGGAATCGGAGCACACCATAGGTACACTGAGATCTGATTCTGATGTTTGATGTGAACTGAAGATCTTCGTCTTTACCTGCATGATTTAATTCATTGCGCTGTTGCCATACAATTTGCTGATTGGATAACTGCTTGAATTAATTGGGCAGGTGTTCCAAATAAAGTAGTCAGTTTGTTGATATTTTCTCCAGAAATGTGGGTTGTACTGGGTTTTTTAAAAAATACTGTATGTACCCACTATTTAATAGGCAGGAATGCGGTAATTATGAATCATTTCTGATGCATAGTTTGCATGTCAGATTTTAAGCAGTGGCTCCAGACTGCATGCCAGTGTGTAACTACATACCTTTCTTATTAGTTTGACTACATTTACTGAGTAATTTAATCAATAATTATAATGTACTTACTTGCAAAGTACAGGAATACAAACACATACATACAAACTCACAAAAAGCACAGTTTTAAAGCAACACTTTGGCTTAAATTTTTATGTAAAATGAAACTTTTTGCTTTCCCCGAATGTAGTCAATTAGCCAAGAAATGTTGTATCCAGCTTCTGTAGTTTGCTTTGGATTTGTACTGGAGCTGTGAGGATATAGCTGCTAACAAGTAAGCCTAGCAGGAAGTCTCTTGGGATCACTTTTGTCAGAGAGTTCTGGCTAAAATTGCCTCACCATAGGTCTGTATTTTTAAAATAAGGCTGTATTTTTTAAAAATCATATCCAACTAAAGTTTACCACCTGAATTGATTCTAACCTACATTTCCACCTTCTAAGTTTAGGCCACACCTCCTGCCTTATTCTGATATTAGCGAGGTTTGAAACCACGCATGTGCTGAGGAAGAAAAAAGGGATTTTGCTTCAAAATGGCTGCTGCTATTTAAAAAAAATAAATAAATTTTAGCTCTGTGTCTAGGATACTGTCAGTCTAAGGTGTGTAATAATTTAGACTAGAAGCTTACACGATGCTAAACTGCTAGCCTTGTAGCTCCAGCACAAAACTAAATAAGCAAACTTACATAGACACCTAACATACAGTACCCTGACTGGGATAATGGAAAAGGTGTGTGCATTTAGGAATAAAAAGACGTCACCTCTTCAAATTTCTTCGCCTTGTATTGTTTAGCTCCTTTCAGGAAGTTTAACAGGATGATGTCACAGAGGACCGTTGCCTGTAGCCAGTGAGAATTATGATTAGTGGTGTATAGTGCGTGTGTGTGTGTGTGTGTGTGTGTGTGTGTATAGTGTGTGTTTATGCCACTGATCTTACCAGGCCGACTGAGGTGCAAGCCGCAACGACGTTAATTACCGTTGGGATTAAGTGAAATTTTCCAGCCTGGAAAAAATAACAATATATTTCACACATAAAAAAAATTCCATCTGCACTTTTTGCTACACACACACACACACACATTATTACTACATCTACACACTCACACACATATTATACTCACATTGCCGGACACGAGTATGTCAAAGCGAATAGCATAAGCTTTATGAAGTGTGCGATAGTCTTTGCCGTCTTCTGACTTAAAGTATTTTGCAAACCTGAAATAAAGAGGCAAGGATGGACATTATTGTGTATGTGAGAGTGTTTGCATATTGTAGTGCAGTTGTAATGGTGTGTAGTTGTGCTGCTACCTGAAGTTGTATCCCTTTGTGGCGAGGCTGTTTTTAAATGCAGAGTCCAGACGTGTGAATGTGTATTTGGGTTTACAGTTCTCCACACGCTGGTCCAGATTGCATATCCAGGCTATATTAATTCCAATCTCTCCTCCCTAATTTACACACACACACACACACACACACACACACACACACACACACACACACACACACACACACACACACACACACACACAGATTGTTGACCATGTCGGACTAGCAAACAAACAAAACAAATGTACACAATTTTCCCCTCTTACCAAATGCAGTCGCGAAGACATTTGGGTTTTGGCATTTGCTTCTTTAGTTTTGCTTTAGAGCTACAAAGACGTCTATGGAAGTCTATGGAAGTCTATCTCACATAAGAATCTTTTCCATAAATATATGCCTAATGAGACTAGGGAATGAAATAATATCAAACTGAACTAAGGGAGAAAATGGATTTCTAGTTGTCCAAGATGGCTGCCCACATAAAGATAATGAGTTCAGCTACACGGTGAAGTTTTGTCCTTGTTTATAGATAAAAGTAAGTCATACTGTGTCCTAAACCACATCAGCAAGTCTGGGATACAGCAAGACATGCAGGACCCAACAAAAGGTTTCAGTTTTACTGCCATGCTGGTGGAGGCAGATATGAAGCAGTGTAACAATCAGTCAAACTCCATTTTTTAATGACACAGTGATGATAATATCAAGCACGCTAGAAAATACTACAGTACTGTATACTGCTAGCTGCTATAGAACAGTAAAAACTGGGTAAATCTGACATTTGGCAGTTTTCATTGGTTGTTGATCACAATGGCAAGAAAAAAAAGTCTGTAGCAAAAGTTTAAAACAAAAGGAAAGTAAAAAAAAATAATAATAATGGACACAACTCAGATACCTCATTCATCCATTCTTTCATCTCCAGGTACCTCTTTATCTTCAACCCATCCATTTTCTCGCGGGGAGTCTGGAGCCTATCCCACGGGATTTGGGGCACAAGGCGGGGGACACCCTGGATGGGGTGCCAACCGCACACTCGCACACCCATTCACACACCCATTCACACACTACGGACAAATTGGAAATGCCAATCAGCCTACAGCGCATGTCTTTGAACTGGGCGAGGAAACCGGAGTACCTGGATGAAACCCCCAAAGCGCGGGGAGAACATGCAGGCTCCACAGAAACATCAGACACCAAACACACCTCGGGCGAGCCATTACTTTTGCCGTAAATGGGACATTGTGTGTAATCAATTCAGAAGCATAGTCATCTGTTTATTTCCTAACTGCTGTCACATCAGACCAGGACAGACCAGGACTTCCTGTACACAGAATATACAAGGCCACCACATGCATAGCCTCAGTGCGAAGTCTTGCCAACCTTTGAGTTATGAGCCTTATGTACTGTGATCACAATTCCTGTTTTTTGTCCTTTGTCTTGACGTTGTCTATTCTTTAGATTCACCCTTTGTTTGATCACTGCTATTATTGCAACATTGAGTTTTGGGTAGTGTTACATGGCTTCTTGTAGACCTTCTCCAAAGTCTTGTTCATTAAAACTGTATACAAATAGGTGAAGTAGTGGCAGACAGGGACACCTGCTTAAACAATCCTTAGGGAATGTCGATGAATATTGAAATATGATGGTCAACCACATATATAAAAGAAAAGTAAAGTGTTCCTCAAACAGCAGATGAAGAGATACAGTGAGGTGCAGGACTCACTTTTTGTGAGATTTTTTTGAAATCCTCGCCAGTGTACTTTAGAATGTCTGCCACTCGGAAGATGGGGCAGTCCGGGTCATTAACAGGATCATAGAAACACTTCATATTGCTGTTTTCACCGAGATTCCCCCTAAAAGAAAGAAAGAGACAGAGAGAGAAAGAGCGAGAGAGAGAGAGAGAGAGAATTATGGTTCTGGAAGCAAATCACAGCCTCACGCTAGTGACAGTGTATTCGTGTCTCACCTTGTGACATTAAAGCGAGGGAAGCGAATGCTGTTCTTGATAAAGATTGTGAAGTTCTGAACCTCCGTCATTGGGTTTCTGAGAAAGGTCAACAGCAGGGAAATAGAGTTTATAGAGTCTGTATGCTAGGTTTATAGCAGTTTTCTTAAAAACTAAAAAAATCACATCGCATGCAGGTTCACGCCCTCTAACCATGAGCCTGATGGTATTTAGTTACTGAAACAATCCACGTAGATACAAATCAAACCTGCACTGAATCATTTACTGACAGCTTTTAGCTTGCATTAGCTTCAGGATAAAATGAACACTCTGTATGCTAGCACACTTCCTGTCCCCATCAACTAAAGCTACATACAGTGTCGCTCATAGAACTATAAAGAATCGGTTTCATATGGAAGCCCGTTTCCGCCATAAAAAAGGTAATGGTGACTTTATTTTTCACAACTGCAACTTTGCTTCTTGCAATTCTGACTTTCTCGCAGTTTTGAGTTTACTTCTCACAATTCTGACTCTATTTCTCACAACTATGAGTTTACATCTTGCAGTTCTGACTTTATTTCTCGCAATTTTGAGGCTTCATCTCGCAATTCTGACTTGTTTTTCTTGCAATTTTGACGTCCACTTGACATTTAGTGAGTTACGAAGAACGCATGACAAAGCATCAATCATTCTCTGTAAATAGGCTACATACAGAAAGAACAACAGCTAATTGTCATGTCGGCACCGGTAATTGCCGCTAAAGACTACAACACCCAAACACTCTCACGTTCACACTCACCTGATTACTGATGACACACACCTGGACTCAATCACATCCCAGCACACTCACAGTATATAAGGACATTCAGTGAACTTGTAATTATGAGAAAGAAAAAAAAAAAAGTCAGAATTGTGAGATGTTAACTCAGAATTGTGAGAAATGAAAGTATTACAGTATGAATTACGAGATTTAAACTCACAGTCGCAGGAAATAAAGTCAGAATTGCGAGATATGAAGTTGCAATTAGCTTTTTTAAATTTTTTTTTTTTTTTTATCCGTGGCAGAAACAGGCTTCCATAGTTTAATCTATGAGGTGTCATTTGAAATTCATTTTTTTCAATATCCAACACTTACCACCCACAAACCCCCCTGAATTGAACACCACAATTTCAACAAGCAAGTAATCTGAGAAATTAAAGACCCCTTAAAAGATTTACTTTTGGCATGCAGTTGAGAAGGAAAATATCACAACATGCAGCATGCTTTAACATAATAATACTGTTTTACAAATGGAAGTGTACAAGTGGAAGTGGATTTGGTTGGCCACCACTAGGAAAACTGCTTGTTTTTTTGTTTTTGCTTTTTTAAACTGTTTTAACTATTTAAAAATGACTTTTATTATTAAAAAAAAAAAAAGGAGCCAAAAGTTTTCCTTTCAGTTGCCGAGGTTAGGCTTAGAATAGCATATGTAGCATAGTAATAATAGGCACCATTAAAAATTATGTCAATGGAAGTATAGCAAGACAAACACGTGTGTGTATGTGTGTGTGTGTGTGTGTGTGTGTGTGTGTGTGTGTGTGTGTGTGTGTGTGTGTGTGTGTGTGTGTGTTTCCTACATCTCCTGGGTGTCATCCTCTGCTGGACACCAGCCTAAAATCTCACATCGTTGAGCCTCAGTTATACATGTGCCCGTTATCTTCCCTATAAAGAGAAGGCAGGTAGAAAAAAAACGAGTCCGAGGTGTTAAACAGAAGATATATGAGAAAGAGAGAGAGAAGAGAAAAGTAAAAGAAGCAGAAAGGAAGGAAGGAAGGAAGGGGACACACACCGCTTGACAAGTTTGTGGACATGTAATTCTCACAGTCCTTATCAGTGCTGCATTTAAAAGCCTTGTCAGTCTAAGAAAGAGAGAAAAAGAAAGAGACAAGAAGATATGAGGACATGGATATGCTTGTGCACTGTATGTGTATGCACAGTTTTATGGCACTCATTATTATAGTTCAGCAGGTTTGTAAAAGACCGACCTCGGGACATTTCCTCTGCGTCTGATTGGCTGTAATGACCATTGCGGTGATGATGCAGAACACTGAGGCACCCTGGGAAATGTCACACAGTTTGGTTTCTTACACTGGAACACTTCTTCCTTTTTTAATGGGGCACATTTTGTTGTGAACATGTGTTGCTAACCTGCGTGGGCATCACATAGTCGGCTACGTCCATCAGATTTTCGTTGAAGAAGCCGAAGCCCTTCACTTTAGTCATGACTGCCGACTCGATCCCTGTGTCACGGACCTGATAGGCCTTCTCATGGATAAACACCCAGCTGTAAACACACACACACACACACACACACACACACACACACACACACACACAGACACACAAAAAGCAAAAGCATTTATTGCTCTGGTTATTTGATTTCTGATTATGCGTCTCTTGTTTTTTTCCCTCAAATTGAAGAAAAAGCCAGCCGCCTAACTGAATTAGAGAATTTAAGTCATTATGTCCTTCACAGACAGAAAGCATTTATCGTGCACTAAGCAAAATTGGCTCATTTGTGACAGATTTTTTCAGCATTCATTACCTAGACACGTGTAGCTGAAGGATATTTTTTCTCCTAGATTATTTTCCGAAATACAGTGCATCTGGGACACGTGAATCCTTAAAATATGGCTTGACAAGAAGGATACACTTCTCCATCTTCTTCTTATCTGCCCCCCCCCCCCCCGCCCCCCCGCCATGAATTATTATTTGTGGTACTTTACACACTATAAAGCAGGGCTTCTCAAACATCTAAGTGTAGAATAAATTCCTCTATAAGTAAAGAATAAATGAACAATAAGGAATAAATGACCTGCTCAGCACAGAAATATTTCATAACATTATTCAAATGTGTACAAAAAAAAATTATATTAGCTATTTATTACAGGCAAAAAGCTTTTTAAGTTTCTAATTTGAAATTTCCACCAGCAGAACATGTTAGGTCCAAGCTATTTATTATTTATAAATTATTGACAGACCTACTCTGAGTTATTTATGAGTCACTGAGGTTTCAATCAATTCAATTGATCAAACTGTCTAATAACCATAAGAAATGAATAATAAATATAACAACTTTTAACTTTTAACACATAACCTGATGGACCACTTAGAGAACCAGTGCATAACTAAAGCATAATTAGAGCATACGTAATAATTTGTTTTCTCTCTCTCTCTCTCTCTCTCTCTCTCTCTCTCTCTCGTTACATGTTCACACCTGCTGCCTAATTCACCCTGATGTTCTACTCCTGCTTGGAGTTTCTGCACTTGCAACTCACTTTCTGCTGTTTTGGATGGTCCCACATCGATACCCTAAAGATTCGTAGTTCCCAAAAAAAACAGTTTATGCCCAAATCTCATTCATGCTTCAGTAGATAATCTCAATTGGATGCCGTAAATTCGTACCTATGAACTGTTGCTGTAATCATAAAGACTGCCTCGTGCTCATCCTTGGACTCTTATTCATAATCTGTGCATACTGAACATCCTTTTAACACACTTTCAACATCTGTATACGGCAAAGATTTATAATCGCACAATCCGGTGTCACCACGAAGAGGATGAGTTCGCTTTTGAGCCCAGTTTCCTCGTCATCTCGTCTCGAGGAGATTTTCCTCACCACTGTCAACTCATGCTTGCTCGTTAAGGATTTAAATCTACATCCCAAGCTCCTTTATGACACTTTAGAATGTAAAAAGTGCGGTACAAAAAAATGAGATTTAGTACTTCAGATGTTCAAATTATGTCCTACAACAAATTCAACAGATTTTTGTCATTTTACAAGCAATTTAAAAAACAAAAAAAAAAATAGTACTTATTTCACTTAGTAGATCTGTTTGCATGAACTATCCATGACATTGCATAGTTGCCAGTAATATTTGCATTTACAATGCATTCACACACAC
The DNA here is from genome assembly GCA_023630585.1 of Cranoglanis bouderius. NCBI lineage: Eukaryota > Metazoa > Chordata > Actinopteri > Siluriformes > Cranoglanididae > Cranoglanis > Cranoglanis bouderius. Next base: position 6,089,958 of record CM042542.1, on the reverse strand, counting down.
ACACACACACACACACACACACACTATCATTTGAACCATGTAAATAAGCTCTAAGCTCTTACCCAACAAAGTAAATGATGATGAGGAGTTGGGCCACACGATTGATAATTCCCACCGACCAGCTCTTGACCACCACAGACTTGGTCGTCTCGTAGGTGAAGAAACCGGCGACCCAGCCAAACATGATGAGGTCAGCTGGTAGATCTGTGTGTTAACAGGTGTACGGTAAGCTCCTGTTCGAGTTCACACGGCTAGAGCAGAAGGCCACAACACGTGAGCTACGGCCGAGCTTATCTCGATTCCCCCAGCCTCTGCTGAATGAAATGCTGGAAGCCTTCTGCTTCCAGCACTAAATGCAGGGATGAAAAAAAAAGCGAAAGACGGCTAAATGACCATTAACACTCTTCTCTCTCCTCCCTCTTTCAGCTCTTCCTCTCTTGTGTCTCTGGGGTCCTTAATGATTCGTTCATTTGCTAACCTCTCAAGCACTTCTAAACAAAGTGTGAGTGAGAGCATCACCACAGCGAGCACATCAGACATTAATCTCACTGCTGTATCCAAAAGCATATTGTTACTTAACACAGCTAATAAATGGGTTAATTAGCTTAGAAAAAATCTTTAAATCAAGTGAAATTCAAATATATTTGATTTTTTTGATTTTTTTTTTATTTATTCACATGCAGACAGAGGGATGAAATATTATCCCTAGGCCTTCCGGATAACGGTTATGAAAAAAAAAAAATCCCACAGTTTACGTATGCGGGTCATCTTTCATCTTTGAATTTCACCTAAAAGTGCCGAAAGAACCGACTCATTCGTAAACAATAGATTACTAATCCCGGCATCATGTTAAAGGGGAAAAAAATCTGCACGATAAATAAAAGGTGCTAAACCCGGCACCGATCAGTGAGATTTGTGTAGGGATAATGAGAAATTTAATTAGAGTTTTATTTGTTTACTGAGAATATATTAGCTCATTTCCTGGCTTATAAGACATGGACATTGCTTTAATAAATATTATATCACAGTGCAGTTGAATTGTCTAATCAGAAGGTGTGCATTCATGTTCTGTAACAGCAGCTCTGACAATAGTTCCGGCTGTTACATGAATGATTTATATTAATGTGCTTGTCCTAATACATCATCATTTCTAGTAACAGCTAATTCACAGGGGCTTGAATAGAGTGTGCTCTACATACAGTGGTGCTTGAGAGTTTGTGAACACCTTAGAATTTTCTATATTTCTGCATATATATGACCTAAAACACCATTAGATTTTCACACAAGTCCTGAAAGTAGACAAAGAGAACCCAGTTAATTCATATGAGACAATTTTTTTTATGCTTGGTCATTTATTTATTGAGGAAAATGATCCAATATTACATATCTGTGAGAGGCACAAATACTGTATGTGAACCTCCAGGATTAGCAGCTAATTTGAAGGTGAAACTAGAGTCAGGTTTTTCAATCAATGGGATGAAAATCAGGTGTGAGTGAGCGCCCTGTTTTATTTTATTTTAAGACCAGGGATCGATCAAAGTCTGATCTTCACAACACATGCTTGTGGAAGTGTATCATGGCACGAACAAAACAAAAAGTTGTTGATGGTCATCAGGCTGAAAAAGGTTACAAAGCCTGATAGAAGAGTTTGGACTCCACCAATCCACAGTCAGACAGACTGTGTACGAATGGAGGAAATTCAAGACCGTTGTTACCCTCTCCAGGAGTGGTCGACACCACTGTACACTGAATAGCCATAACATTAAAACCACCTGTCTAATATTGTGTAGGTCCACAAAAAACAGCTCTGACCAGTTGAGGCATGGACTCCACAAGACCTCTGAAGGTGTACTGTGGTATCTGTGCTATTAGGGAATACCAGTGCCATGAAGCGTTGCCTTCGCTCCCCACGCGCATCAGTGAGCCTTGGGCACCCATGACCCTCTCGCCGGTTCACCGGTTGACCTTCCTTGGACCACTTTTGGTAGGTACTAACCACTGCATACCGGGAACACCCCACAAGACCTGTCATTTTGGAGGTGCTCTGACCCAGTTGTCTAGCCATCACAATTTGGCCCTTGTCAAAGTCGCTCAGATCCTTACGCTTGCCCATTTTTCCTGATTCCAACACATCAACTTCAAGAACTAACTGTTCACTTGCTGCTTAATATATCCCACCCCTTGACAGGTGCCACTGTAACGAGATAATCAACGTTATTAACACCACCTGTCAGTGTCCAGTCTCCAGTGTCAGTAAGTAACAGTCAGTACGTTTTTTCAATACTGTTTCATCACTAGATGTATATAGTGGGGTCCAAAAATCTGAGACCACATTGAACATCTGTCTTTTTTTTTTTTTTTTAAATAACCAGAAGGTTTTAGAATTTTTAAACACTTACAACAAAGAAAGTAAATGTTCAATATCTTATATTTAATTATATTTAATATTTAAGATTCTGCATTATTTCTAGGTCCCTATTTAAATGTAGGCAATTTTGTGCTATTGACCATGTTAAGTGCCTTGTTTTCCTCACGCTTAATCTCTTCTATTGAAGCGTGTGTTCAGACAACACTCTGATGGATTCGATATAAAATGGATAATGAGGTTTTGCACAAACTTGTGGAGTCCATGCAGCTCGATTGCACAGTCATTAAAGCAAAAAAAAAAGGGGATGTACCAAATACTAAGAAGCTCTGAAATTCATGTAAATATTTCAAAGACTCTACTTTTGAAATTTCCTATTTCGATAATACAGTACTGTGCAAAAGTTTTAGGCACAATATTTTTTTAGTACAAACTTTGTCATAGATTTTTTTTTAATGACTTCTACATTATCAAGTCAGTACAAAAAAACATTTTAGATTCCCAAACATTAGTTTTCTAGCAAAAAATTAAATGTTACAGAAAAATGTTTTCATGTCATTAAAGAAAGCAGCATATTACGTAAGAGACACTTTTCAAACAAAAAACACAATGAAGGCTGCTGGGTTTTGCTGCAAAATTAAGAAGCGAAAATCAAAGTCTCCAGAAGAACTGAGGCTGGTTCTGCAAGATGCTCAATAAAACTTACCAGCTCATTTCCTTATAAAACTGCACACATTGTACCGGAGACTACTATTTATATTTTTATTTAAATTTTTTTGTCACACTGACTTTTCGTTTCATTTACTACTGTTTACTGCTCTTTAAGGGTTTTTTTTTTTTAATGTAGAAACATTTTAATTTATTTATTTTGAAGGCATCTTTGCTCTACAGCATTATTTTGCATGTGCCTAAAACTTTTGCACAGTACTGTATATAAAACAACAAACAAACAAACTCAGGACGGTTCAGGTCAGGACATTCATTCATTCATCTTCAGTAAGTGCTTTATCCTGGTCAGGCTTGCGGCGGATCTGGAGCATACACTCAGTATGAGATGTCAGTTCCATCTTATTGTCAGTACCATGCACACACACACACACACACACACACACACACACACACACACACACACACACACACACACACACACACACACACACACTAGCCAAATGGCCTACTGGCATATTTTTAGTTACGATAGTATTTTCAGTTAGAAAGTGTACTTTACCCTGCATTAATATTTTCCCTAGTGAATTCGTCCTACCCAACTGGGACTACTGTAAAGTGCAAATTGTGTACTTACTGAGGAGGGGGAATACGCTTCCACTTATACAGAAGTGGGCCCATTATGTTTGTGGTTCTTTATTGAGCCACTTACACGTCAAAAATGCTTTCAAGTTATTGGGGAAAGGAAGGGTGTTTCTGAAAGAAACTAGCTTCCTGTAAATTATAGAGCACCGCTAGTGCCATATGCACATTAGTAACAGCAAATGCTGTAGTACTGCTGGCCAAGTCAATGACATTCAACAACATCCACAAATGGATGTATAGACAGACGGAGAAACATTAACATGCACTCGTTCCATTAATGGCATTATTTTTGAAATCCCACACCACGAAAGCTGAAAACAGGGAAAGAGGTGGAATACTCCCTTGGCGTCCTCCAATTAGATCAGCTCTGTGGAAAGCAAAAGGAAATGGCTCCATTTGTCTTTTTCCATCAGTTTGTGAAAAAAAACCACACTCACTTTTACCATCCCATTTCCCCATGACATATTAAAGACCACGCCGGCTAATTCGGCCAGCAGATAGATTAAAAACCACACGAGCTATCTGTCTATGAGGAAAGATTTTTATTTTGGTAAACTGGATAAGCTATTATCTTTCATCGGGTTTTATCGACACACTCATAGACAAATATTCATACTCATACAGCAATGTTTCTCAAACTATTTGTTGCCAGGGACTGCTTTCATTACAAAATAAATTCCACGAACTCCCACAGTACAGATTTATTACATGAAAATTATTTAAACATGTACAATAACATTCTGGCTAATTATTAGAGCCAGAGAGCTTTTAATTCTTGATCTGTCCATCAGCAAAACACATTAGGTCAAATTTATTTATCATTTATACATCATTTACCACGCCGAATTGTTTCTGAGTTATTGAAATGTGGAATTAACCCAAGAGAAATTCAAGAGACCAATTAAACTGGCTATTAAGCTCTGAGTACTCAGTAACAAAATAGAAATACTCTGTGACTGTTTCAGCCTGTTCAGTATGAACTCCTGCCGGACATTTTAATCTTATTATCTTGTTTATCGCTTACCTTTAAGCACTCAGAATATATACTTGCGTCCCCAAGTTTAGATTGTCCAATAAATGGTAAATGCGAGGAAGGTCTTTTTGTGTCTCACCACCCAAACTTTTGAATTTTTTCCCATTTCCTCTTTAAAGCTGAGCTGAAAGACTTTCCTGATCTCTCAACACTTTCACTCTTGTTATTCTACTTGTTATGGTTTCTTTTTCCTCCTCTATGTAATTGTCATTTGTTTGGTTCTGTTGGCACTTGCACCATGAGGTGACCTTCATTAAAAAAAAAAAAATTAAATGTAAAAAATATTTATAAGTGAATTATTTATTCGTATTATTTATTAGTCAACCTACACCGATCAGCCATAACATTAAAACCACCAAGAGGTGATGTGAATAACATTGATTATCTCGTTACAGTGGCATCTGTCAAGGGGTGGGATATATTAGGCAGCAAGTGAACAGTCAGTTCTCAGAGTTGAATGTATTTGAAGCAGGAAAAATGGGCAAGCGTAAGGAGCTGGGCGACATTGAAAAAGGCTAGATTGTGATGGCTAGACGACTGGGTCAGAGCATCTCCGAAACAGCAGGTCTTGTGGGGTGTTCCCGGTATGCAGTGGTTAGTACCTATCAAAAGTGGACCAAGAAAGGACAAACAGTGAACCTGCGTCAGGGTCATGGGCCCCCAATGTGCCCTGCCGCACTGCAAAAATTGTTCAGGAATGGTTTGAGGAACATGACAAAGAGTTACAGGTGTTAATTTGGCCTCCAGATTCCCCAGATCTCAATCCAATCGAGCATCTGTGGGACGTGCTGGACAAACAAGTCCAATCCATGGAGGCCCCATCTCGCAACTTACAGGACTTAAAGGATCTGCTGCTAACGTCCTGGTGCCAGATACCACAGCACACCTTCAGAGGTCTTGTGGAGTCCATGCCTCGACGGGTCAGAGCTGTTTTGGCAGCACAAGGGGGACCTACACAATATTAGGCAGGTGGTTTTAACGTTATGGCTGATCGGTGTATATTGCACAAGTTTTCAGTGGGATTCACGTTAGGGCACTCTGATGGCCACTCCAATACTTTCACTTTGTTGTCTTTCAGCCATTTTGTTACAGCTTTGAAGGTAAACTTAGGATCATCGTCCTGCTGTAAGACCCAGTTGTGACCAAGTTTTAACTTACCGAAGCAAAACCTCAAGACATTAGCCAGAATTTTGAGATAATCCTCCTTCCTCAGCATGTTATCTATTATCTGAAGGGCACCAGTCCCTGTTCCAGCAAGACACCCCCACAACATGATGCTGCCACCTACATGCTTCATAGCGTAGCACGTAGCACTGATAATTATTGCTAAACAGCTCATCTTTTTTGTTACTTAGGGGCTTCTGCCTTGCACATCCATGGCGATGTACTGTAGGACTCCCTGAATAGTAGCTGTATACAGTGTATTTGGTATCTAATGCATCCAACCCGTTCACCAGTCCTCTTCTTGTTGCATTGGGATCTAGTTGAACCTTTCAGACCAAATTTCAACTTCATTCGTCTGTCGGCACACCTAAGATTTTTACATTTGCATACAGTAGTTTGCACAGATGCTCGTGACACTTTCAGTTGTTTGGAAATTTCTCCGAAGGGGGAACCGGTCTCTAAACATAGGCCCTTTTATCAGCCATACATGCACTCCTAATTATTTTTTAATTATGACAATTGGCCAGCAAAAAAGGCATTACAGAAATGTTTAGAATCTTCCAGACTGCTTAAAGAGAAAGTCAACTTGGTGTATTTAAACTTTTGACCCACTGGAATTAGATATAGCGAATGAATGCTGCTATAAACCTCCAGCTGATCGCCGGTGTGAACAAAGTAGACACCCTGAAGAACTTGCCAAAATAAATGTATAGTAACAGGAAACGTAAGAATATCTTTAGCCTAGGTGCATGTAAACTGCTTCTTATTGGGATTCGGAGTTTGTGTAAAAGCCTCACAATCGCTTCATCACACACAGTTCAAATTTTTATTACAAAACATTTATTGAGATTGTGACAGGACAAAAACAGAACATCCATATATTCAAATCAAGATGCAGTACAGGATCTTCATTTAAAAGCGGGGAAACAAAAACACCAGATGATAACGCTAATGATCCCTGATTTATTTTTATTTATTTATTTTTCATTTAAATTTACCTACAAGTAAGAAAACGATACTAAACGGCTCTAGTTGGTTGTTGCTCTCAGACTTCATAAAAGTTAACAAAAAAAAAAAAAGGCACCCGCCTCTCCTTGGTCTCCGTTTCCCATGCAGCGAATGTACACCAGTGCTTGAAGAGGCAGAAAAAATTGGTCCAAAGATCCGTCAGTGTGTGAACATGTGGGCGTTTTATCTGCGACTGCGATGCCTGAGAGGATACGTTAAAAAAATAAAAAATAAAAATAAATTGTAAAAGTAACAGTGGTGATCTGATAAACATCGCTGACAGGCAGCCACCAAAATGCACTGCTTTCCCTTAATGTGAAAAAAAACAACTGAAATTACAAAAAGCACAAAATATCACCGATATCTTTGTAAGAGCAAATAAACTAGCTAACATGTTGATTTTTATTATGTCAGCTTTAAAGACCTGGTCCAAAATAATAATTCTTACAATGATTTAGATTTTTTTTTTTTTTTTTAGCCAATTATAATTTTGTTGCTCGGCAATGTTTGCTCGACTGAACTCCATAACTCTAAATGACGTTCGGTGAAAAAAATGGTGTGTAGTTCGGTGGTTTATCCTGAGCAGAAGCTCATGTTCTCAGAACCCCAGCGCACGTGCGCGACTTCAGTCAGAGCCGGACTCCTCCTCTGAGCTTGGTGGTGTAGAGGCAACTTCTTCCTCATCCTCATCATCCTCATCAGCCTGTGAAGGAGAAAGGTAAAACATAACTTCCTGTTTCAACCCAAAAATAAAACCTCCGGTATCATTGACAGAAGCCATGACTACAGCAGTACGTGTATGCACGGGTTACCTTGCGCTTTTTGCTTTTGCCGTGATCAGAATCGGACGAGCTCTCCTCGCTAGAAATGAACTCTTTGCTCTTAAAGCTTTCGTTTCCTCCTCGGTCTCGCTCCTTCTCTCCCGCGCTCTTCCTTTTCTTCTCATCCGCTTTCCCGCCTTTCTTCTTCTTCTTTTCCCTGTCGCACAGCAGAGAGGGTGAGGGAGAGAGAGAGAGGGAGGGGGGATTAAATCTTACTTTCGATTAAAAGTGTCAACACTGACTGCCTAAGACATTAGCTTAATGGTATTCACTTTTAGTTTCATCGTTAATAGTTAACTAATAGCTTGTAATAATTACTAACAGTAGTAACTAATAGTTTCTTCTTTTCTCTGTATTTCAATAAATGCTATTTTATTGAACGTTCTTGCTGTGTTGTGATTATTACTCTGATATTGCAAGAAGCCAAACTATTCAGAACTCAGCCTTCAGAAGCCAAGTCACTGATCATTTTTGCTCTCAGCAAGTTTTTAAAAATAATAATAATTTCGACTTACTTGAAAGTTTGTCATTTTAATTTCTAATTAAAATTCTAAACTAAGGAGACCGATTTAATGAGATTAATGAAATTTACAGTGAAGCGCCTATATTGTTGGTATGTACCTTGCAGTTCTAGTGCTTTCTGTATGAATGGACTCATTTCCCCTACAATGATTTCAATAATTATTTATTATGGCTTGTTACAGTGTATTGCATCTTCTTGATTTGCTAAAAGTTTTTGCATATTTGTTCCACTGAATACTTTAAGATTTGTTTAAATATCTTGAAGCAGGCACATCGACGACACGGCTGTTGGATAACGTTTCGTAGATAAACTGATTTGTGGTTTTAATACGTGGTCTGTTTGTTTAGGTTTACATTATCTAAAGCCATAAAAATGATTCCATGTGACAAATACGCAATATTGTAGGAAAGCAAGAAGGGGAGTGGAGGGCAAATACTTCTGCAGTGCTGTGCAACCATTTTTCAATCTAAGCAGGCAGATTTTATGGAGATGGGGATGATTGTAGTGGAGAAGATACAGCAATAAAGCATGAGTTTATGTTTGTGTGTGTGTGTGTGTGTGTGTGTGTGTGTGTGTGTGTGTGTGTGCAGTTAGCTCACTTGACCGCAGATGATGAAGCTCCTCCGCCTCTTTCTTTATATTCTTTCATTGCTCTGTCATACTGTTTTTTAGCTTCTTCTGCCTTCTTTTCCCACTCCTACACAGACACAGAGAGGAGTGTGTTAGATCGAAGAGACATTTACAAATCTGCCAATGCTGTTAAACTCCACCGGACTGTTCCCCAAATGTCTTTTGTTTAAATGAAGCTGGTTTCTTACAGGAAGTGATAACAGACAGGGCAGAGACGGGAGTGTCTGTGGGTTTCAGTAGGAGGAGGCGCATTATAGCTGTGCCGTGTATTGTAAAACAATTATTCATTCGGGTTGTACGAGGAGAACTTCTTACGGACTGTAAATGACTACGCAGTATCATATTAGTACCAACCTCCTTGCGGCTTTTGTCGATCTGTTTCCACATCTCTCCGGCTTTCTTGGAGATCTCAGTGACCGAGATTCCGGGATGCTCGGACTTGATCCGCTCTCTGTTCGCGTTCAACCACAGCATGTAGGCGCTCATGGGCCTCTTAGGGGCTCCTGCGTCCTTCACCTTCTTCTGTTAGGGAAAGAGATGGCATGCATTTGTGTTATATACGATGCTTTTGTTATAATATATCTCAGCTAGTCATTTTAGATTTAAGTCTTATTAACTATTACTGACAATGCCCTCTGCTGGACAAGTAGTGTTATTATAAAAAATAAGATAAAATAAGATTAAATTTTATTTTTGTATATACATGTACCTCTTAATCAGGTCAGATTTCTAATTAAATTTAAACAATAGTTTATGTCCTACATGCACTATGACTTCTAAGCAGTCTGTACAGTCAGTCCTGGAGTTTTTTGTGCTTTTTTTTTTTTTTAGGAAAACTACTTGAATTGGTGAACATGCAATTATTTTGCACGGTCTTTTGCAGTGCTGTTTGTTAGTAAATGAGACCTTTTAGCTGTACTCATGTTCGAAGGACGTGAATCAAAGAGGGATCTGCGGAAAAATCTGCGGTAATTTTGAAAAATTGCAAGCTCCTCCGAATAGTTCCCTTGATTTTGCGTTAATTTCTACGATCGCAAAATCCTGGAGGGACTGACCAAGTGGCTAATTCATCCATATCACGATAAACTACGTCATAAAGCACTTTTCTGAGATGTTACTGTGATATCTTTTTTTTTTTTTTAAATAATTGCAAACAGCTATTGTGATAAACTTGTGTTTAATCTTAAAAGTTGTATTTTTTTTTTCAGTTTTAAATTAACAACATATTGATCTGTAAACGTCTATTAAACAAATGTACTATTATTAGTTATTAAAGTGTACTGCTGGGAGTTCATGAGCAAATCTGTATACTGTGATTCATATCATGTATCATAGAAATGCCTTTGATAATCGTGATATGATATTTTTTGTCATATCGCCCAACCCCCATCATGGCTACGCTCTATTAGAGGAGCATTTATAGAGAATTGGAAATATTTTAAATTGGGCCTGTGTTTTGGAAGCTTAAAAAAAAAAAAAAGGTTCCTACATAAAGATGTGTTAAAAAAAAAAAAAAAAAAAAAAAAGAAAAGAAAAAAAAAGGTGGATTTTTATGTGGAATGTAAAATCTAGCTAAATATCAGCGATCAAAAAGCAGAGAGTAAACAAATAAAACGAACCGGAAATGCATTTTCTGTAGGATTTTGTCCTTTTGTTTGAAAGCAGATGATTTTCACCTTTCTTGGTTTATACAAAATGAACCCCAAGTCTGAGAGACAGATGACAGCCGTGTGTAGTGTCTGAGAAAATATTTTATACTGCTACAGACTACTACATTTATATTTACATGCATACTAGATACTACGTGTGTGTGGTCACTATTTGACCGTCCTAATATAAACGGTATCGGGGTCAGTTTCTGGGCCCAGGAACGTACGCTCATCTGTGCATCACTAGAACTGCACATTACACAACACATCAGGAAGTAATTATGCTGCACACATGGATCGTATTAATTACATTTTTATTTATTCCCTCGGACACATGAGGGGTTGTGTGCCCAACAAAAAAAATGGGAATGTACTTTTTTTTTTTTTCCAGCTCTGTGGGAATCTGGTGTCTGTGCATCATCAACGCAAGACTAAGAACATCTTGGGACAAACGCTGTAGGTTAAACGCTAACAGATTCGGACCCTTTTCTTTCATTGAGTGCTCAGTGGTAAGGCCACCATGTCTGATCACAGCCAAATGACTGTTACGTTGAAACGACCAACATCACGACCATATATGGAGTTTGGGCTAAGGAAGCAATTTAGGATCAACCAGAAATGATTAACTACTATTTAATCACTGTTTAATTTTGTAGACTTCACCTCTTTGCGTGGTTTTCTCTCCTTCTTCTCTTTCACCGGTTTCTTGGGCTTCTTCTCGACTTTTTTCTTCTTCCCTTCATCCTCGCTATCATCATCCTCTGCCTCGCTGTCGCTCACCGAGGCATTGCTGTCATATCTGTGCACAGACAAGGAGGGGAGAAAAAAAAAAAAAAAGAGATTTTTAAGCAAACCAAAAAGTAGTATCAAAAGTAGCAAAGAAAAAAAAAAAAAAAAAGAAAGACAGAAAACTCACTCTTCAGCAATATCATCATCTTCCTCGCCAGGGTTGAAGGACTCGTCTGCAGAAAAACACAGATTTTTGTTACACAGCAAAAGCAATGAAATGATCGATATGTTCAGGAATGATTTACAAAGAATTAAATAAATTAAACACTCGTTTGTCTGATTAGAGCACGCATTTATACTGCACACCAACAGCGTGACTCACCACTGTCACCATCAGACTCGTCTCCCTCCTCTCGGATTTTACCCTCCTCCTTCATCCTCTCCAAATAAGCATCGTGCTCATCCTCATCGGAGTCACTGTAGCCATCGGTTGCCTTTATGTCCTACACATAAACAAACACAAACACACACACACACACCGACACCTCAAAGACTGCAGTACACGGCCCTGTCCATAAGACGGCGATAAAGACCTACATCCATCTACATTTACAAGTCATTAAGTACATCGAGCCCAAAAAAAAAAAAAAAAAAATTCCAACCCCTGGGGTGGTTAGATGGTTAGGTTCAGCTTTTATTGTCTCTAATGAGGCCAGGTCACGCACACTATATCCAGGCTACATCTGTTTATATACTATGTGATTACTTTACCTCCTTTAAGCCTCTGTTCTTGATGCTCAGCTTCTTGGCATTAACAAAGTCGAACAGTTTGCCGTATTCCTCTCTACGAGACAGAGAAACACGACAGGCGTTTTTTTTCCCCCCCACATTGGAAAATGGCAATATTATTGTTGATGCTTGTACTAGCTAAAAACGCAACGTAGATCCTCGACATGCAGTACCGTACAAGGGAATTCTGGGTAATGTAACGTACCTCTCGATGCTGCTGAAGGTGTACTGGTTGCCCTGCTTGGTCTCGATCTCGAAGTCGAAGGAGCGCGTGGTGGTGGTGCCTCGGGCGAAGTTCACGCAGGAGATCTCCTCGAAGCGCAGGTGCACCGGGGGTTTGTGCACGTAAATAAAGCCCCTCTCCAGAGGATACAGCAGCCCCGAGGTAGCCTTGTACGAGCATGTGATGCACTGAGCACCTGAATGACTGCACAGAGAAAAAGATATCATAAACATCAAGTTTATTCAATACCAAAAGCTTTGATGAATTCTCAAATATGATTGGTCAGACGGTGTTGATTAATTTTTTTTTTTTTTTTTTTTTTTTTATAATTGCAGTTCTGACAGTAGTCCTGGCTGCGAGGCAAATCACAGGCTTATATCAATGAGCTCGTTCGAATTTTGTTATCTATTATATGTCATGTAATTAAAGTCTAATAATGAATAAATGTGTTGTTATTTAACAACGAACACATTATTTAACGTTTATGAAAGGAGTCTCCAGGCTCAGAGCTTTGTAGCAATCAGAGGTAAGAGCTGTAAACCAAGTTTTTCCACCACGGGAAAGTTTTCAGGGTGGAGGACATTGCGCTTTGCGGTTGCTTGGTAACATGACAAACTGCCTTTCTTTTTTGTTGTCACAAGACACAAGAGAGAAAAAAAAAAAAGCAAGGCTGATGAGGGAAGAAGTGTTTATAGCTGCTGTAATAAGTGATAACAATCTACAACTTCAAATCTAACTATAAACGGATAAAAAGTCATTCTTTAATAAATAAGAATTGTACTTTTTGGCAAATTGCTGTGGTATTAGCAGAATAAAACACTTCAGGATGTTCCTTACTAGAAAAATTGCTATGTTTTATTGATCTGTCCAGTATTAAGCAACATAATGAAATCTTTTTGGAGCTTTTTTCCCTTTTGGGCATACACTATCATCTGACTGGGTATAATGGCCTTAGGGGGAGGGGCTTATGGTCTAAGAGACTGCATAGATGAGATTTCGGATTAAAGCTACATTCACACATACAGCAATTTTATCGTCTCCAGTTGCTGTACTATGAAGTTTCCAATAGGCGTTTCTATTGGAACGCCCTATTGGAATGCCTGTTCCTACTGGTTGCCATAGTAACATTTATCAGTGGGTGGCGCAACTAGCATTCCACTCTTGACAACAAACCAGTTTTCTTGTCTCTAAAATGAAACATTCTGGAGGGAGAGCGTTTGTATATAAGATTCACCAGTGTATATGTGCATCATATCCTACGAGATGAAGGAGAAGGAGTGCGTGCCCTTTGCCTTTGCAGCCGTCTATCTGCTGCGAAAGCGGAAAGACCCGAGCCAGACTCGATTAGTGTCTTCCACAAGGTCAAACCTCTTCCCCTCTGTCCCCAGGACTTCTCGGTTAACTAACCCAGCTGCTGAATAATGAACCAAATCCTCATCCCTACAGTTTTACTGGACTTTAGACTTTGGGTGTTGGATTCAAAGCAGCTTTAATGTTTTTATGGCGCTTCCTAAAAATAGAAAAACCAGCACACAGCCGACTGCGCAAACTCAACATCACTTATTTGCCCACTTCCTAAAGATCACAACCATTAAAGAAAGCATCTGCTCGCTTCAAGAACCCAAAACCGCAGCTAATGCACTTCTGACCACTTTGTGACGTGTGCGAGTGTGGGTCTGGGTGTGGAGGCATGAGAGGTCTTACCCCTGGAAGTTTCCAGGCACCGTGATCTTTCTGTTGACCAGAGCCTTCATGACCCTGCTGACCATCTCGTACAGAGAGCCGGACATGTGCTTGTTCAGCTTTCCCTCAAAGCGCCTCTCCACCTCTTCCCTGCCGAGAGAGCGAGAGACAGAGAGGTTAAAAAGAAACAAATGTTGTATGTTAAAGAGTCTGACGGAGCTAAGGTTTTCAGTATAGCTGACAAAATCATTTTAACTGTAACCAGGGGCCAGGGGGCCTTCCCCCACCCACAGAGAGACAGACACACATAAAAGCTGGGTTTAAAAAAAAAAAGAAAAGAAAAAAGGCCAAGCTACTCACTCGCTCATGCTGAGAGTGAGGTTAACGTCTTCATCTTTGGAGAAGAGGAGGATGAGGAAATGATAGCGTGTCTGGCCCTGCTTAATGGGTGGATCCAAGCTGATCTGAAAGACAGGACAATCAAAGGATACAACACAGTAAGAAAACGTGTGTGTGTGTGTGTGTGGGCACACGCAAATGTGTGGGGGTGTCACAAAGAAAGGCATGCCGCGATGCATCATATAATAAACATTAATCCGTTTCAGTTCAGATTTATGAACCCTCACAGCAGCAGTCATGCTTTTTAGTGAACTGATTTCACCGCCGTTGTTCGTTTTCACAAATAAGACAATAGCAAGAAGTTACTTCTCTTCATTTCGCTCCAACAAATCTCCATTAATAAATTAAGATCCGGTCCAAATTACATTATACTAAGATGTATCCAAAGAATGCATCTGTAATATTTTAGCGACATACAGACTAAAACATATTAAACCTTTGGTGTCAAAATTATCATTCATCTAATCAAACCATTAGGGCTGAGCGATATGACAAAAATATCATATCACGATACTTGGGAACATTTCTACGACAAACGATGCACATCATGATATATAATTTAGCTAACAAACTGTCTGCAAAACAGTAATAAAATCAACAAAAATTGCTAAACTTTGACGATACTTTTCTTTAATGCCTACAAAGACAGAAGATTAACTAAAAAAAACAAAACATCAAATCAGCAGCATCCATTCAGTACCATTTAATTTGTAATTATTATAAATGTAAAACATACATCAACATACACCACCATACCAACGAGTGTATCGTGTAATCATTTATCATGATATCGTCCAGCTATACAAACCACCGTAAGTTTTGGAGGCGGAGTTTTGTGTACATGGGTGGAAACAGGGGCAGGTCCTCATTACTCAATGAGTAAAAAATATAATTATTCAACGCCACCTGTTTAACCATTAGACCTTTATTTCCCACCACAAATATTATCTAATGCACCTTTAACCAGCTTTTTTTTCCCTTTTCTTTTTTTTCCATAAACGTGCTTCATTAAACATATGTAAATATCTGAAAACGATTTAGTTTTACTTTCATTTTGGGCTACTGACAGCTATACAGCTTAACAAAAAGATTAGAGTTCTTGGTGTTAAACAAAGGTGAATGAAACAGTACTGTGCAAAAGTTTTAGGCACGTGCAAAGAAATGCTGTAGAGCAAAGATGCCTTCAAAATAATGAAATGAAATGTTTTGACATTTAAAAAAAAATAAATAACGTAAAGAGCAGTAAACAGTAGTAAATTAAACAAAGTCAATATTTGGTGTGCCAAAAAAATTAAAATAGTAGTCTCCGGTACAGGAAATGAGCTGGTAAGTTTTATTGAGCATCTTGCAGAACCAGCCTCAGTTCTTCTGGAGATTTTGACTTTCGCACTCGCTTGTTATTTTTGCAGCAAAACCCAGCAGCCTTCATTGTGTTTTTTGGTCACTTACGTAATATGCTGCTTTCTTTAATGACATACAAACATTTTTCCGTAACGTTTAATTTTGTGCTAGAAAACTAATGTTTGGGAATCTAAAATGTTTTTTGTTAAATAATGATAATGTAGAAGTCATAAAATAAACAATCTATAACAAAGTTTGTACTAAAAAAAAAAAAAAATGGGGTGTCTAAAACCTTTGCACAGTATTGTATGTACAGCAAAACGTCAAATCAACCCAGAATAAGTATAATTACTACAATGAGTTAAGAAGCAGCTTCAAGAGCAGGCAGCAAAAGGTGAGACATGAGTCGTGTAGTGACACCTGCGCTCACTGACTGGTTCTACTTAGTGCCAGCAGGTGGCAGTAACACCACAATTACATGCTTACTGGCTAACAATACTGTACCTTCAATACAATATAAACTGGCATTTTGCTGGCTATGGAAAAAAAAAAAAATACATATATTCATCAGTTCTAGTATGTTTTTAAATCAGTCGAAATCCACACTCACCACAAAGAACATCTGCCTCTGGTCCTTGTGTGGCAGCAGGAAGAGGCGCAGGACGGTTGTGTAGGGGATCTTATAGTCAAACGTCTTACCGTGCAGGTGTAGGAAAGAGGGATAGATACGAATATCGTACCTGGATGGAAAGTGAGAGATAAAACACACACACACACACACACACACAGGTCAGTGTGTGAAATGCTGGTAGACATGTTTAAATTCAATTTCTACAGTGGTTAAAGAGGGAAAGAAAAAGTCATATTTTCCTTAAATTTCTAAATTTGTGGACAAATAAGAGTGCTTTGCGTACTGCAGGGAAATAGGCAAATAAGAGCTTTAGATCACATTACCAGTGAAGTGGAGTTCACGATGTGGGTACAAAAAAAAGGACTCGGACAAAACATGATTTTATTAAAAGTCTAGTATATCCTACTAAGCTTTGAGCGAAAGCAATTGTGAAAGCAAAAGCAATATGAAAGGGCCAGGTGTGTGAGCGTGTGTTTTACCTTCCTCTGGGTGTAAGGCACTGCAGTTCTTTGAAGATACACACAGCATCTCCGGTAGCCTGAATAACATCTGCCTGAGAGAGAATATTCTGGGAAAAAACCTGCATATGAGAGAGAGAGAGAGAGAGAGAGAGAGAGAGAGAGAGAGAGAGAGAGAGAGAGAGAGATTCTGTAACTTCACTCCAAATGAGGATTTATTTATCTGTGCTGTGTGTCCATGGCCTCTTCTCAGGAGTTCATCTAAAGACAAATGGTCATGGTATTTGAGAGGGAAATACAGCAGGGGGCCTCTTTCCACTTTAAGCAGGTTTCTACCAAAGCTTTGGGGAACTAAAGAGGTCCTGAATTAGAACAATACCATTCTTCGAGGACTTCCTGTTTCACGGTTCGAATCGCCAAAACATCATTAGTGATGATTATATACAGTCCCCTCCAAAACTATTGGAAGGCCAATTCATTTGTTTGTGCTGTACACCGAAGACATTTGGAGTTGAGATCAAAAGATGGATATGAGACGAGAGTTTAGAATTTCCTGGTATTTACATCTGTGTTAAAGAACATAAAACATAGAACTTTTTGTATCTAAAAGTTTTTTCAGTACACCAGTGGTTTCTTTCTTTTTCAGGACATTCCAAATTGTTGTACTGGCCATGCCAAATGTTTGCAATGCCTCTAATTTTCCCTCATTTCTCCGCTTCAAAATGGCTTGCTTTTCTCCAATAGACAGCTCTCTGGTCTTCATGTTGGTTTAACCTTTTTAACAACAAATGCAGTCTTCACAGGTGAAACTGAAGGCTAAAACCAAGAGTAGATGTTCAAAACTATTTATTGTTTAAACAATCAATCTAACAGGACACACCCGGGTAACAAGAAACACCTGTCCATCACATGTACCAATATTGTTTGCTCGCCTACGAATTGGGTGGTCTGATACAAAATGTGCCACGGTGTTTAACAAGTCTACATATAAAGAAGAGGAAATGAAGGCTGAAATTCTAAACTCTCTTCTCATATTCAACTTTTTTTTTATCTCAAACCCAAATGTCTTCAGTCTACAGCAAAAACAAATGAATTGGTCTCGCCGTTCCAATAGTTTCGGACTGTATCAGCACGTGGCAAAGCTACAGGAACACGTTAAAACAATCGCTCATTCTGCTTTACTGTGTGAAATAATGCTTGCGTACCTCTACAGGGTCCGCGCCCTCATCTCCGGTGGTGGGCGGGACGTAAAAGCGGACCTCCATGAGCGACACTTCGGCGTCATCGTTCTGATGGAACTCCACCGTGACCTCGTTCTTTCCCGTGGTGCACTGGGATACGTTGGCCAGGGGGATCTCGAACGCTGGACTGTCGTTAATGTCGAATGACAGCAACGGCCCTGAACGCATAACGCACACAAACGACAAGTCTTATAAATAAATTTTTAAAAAAGACCGATCGACAAGATTTTTCATACGACGTCTGTGTTTAGAGGTGTGTCTGACGCTTCGGATTCAGAATGAGAGATATTAAACTCCCCGGGTTTCTGCAGTAACCACCCAAGCACGATGGTTTTTCAGCTGTGACGAGGTTCAACATGTTTACAAACTACTGTAACTCTCTACAGGCCTCATTAGAGGTTAGTGATGTGCTTCAATGACTTTTAGGTTGGTCCCATATACTCTCTACGTCTCCCCTGATTTTCATCATTTCATTTTAGATGTTGTATTAGTATTTATTAAGGATATCTTTTTTTCCAGCCCAAGTGCAAGTTATTTGGTACTAGTCTGAGTATTAATCAATCAGGGATTTCACTGAACATTTTATTTAGCGCTGTTTGTTTCTCTAGTTTACTGTATATAGTGGCCACGAAAAAGCGCTCACGTGTGCTCATGCACTTAGAAGTCTAAACTCGTTCTTTATAAAAAGAAGCTTTTTGCGATTTGATTTAACAAAAGCGCATTAGCTAGCTACATACGTTTGTTTGGCTCGAGTAGGGCTGCAGTGGCTTTGTTTCACTTCAGAAAATCGCTTCTGTACAACTCCTTACAACATACTCATGTACGATTGTAGACCGTTATTGAGTCCTGGTATCTCTATTACGTTTAGAGCTTGAATTTTAAAAGACCTTTCCTGTAGCCAAAAGTTCTGCTTTGCGTGCCAATCTTCTGGATTTTCTAAACGAGTAAAGTAAGTTTTAAATTTGAGCCACAGATCATGACAACAATCACGATGACGGCAGAAAGTTTTCAAGAGAAACAGAGCTCATCGGTGTGTTTAGCGTCACTGTGAATGAATTTCACTAGACATTTTGCGTTACATTTTAACAGGCTTTTTGGCTCTGACGCCATCTAGTGGATGCCGCTTTTAATCCCCTAGATGTATATAAAGTACGCAAGCAAGTACGTGAACCTTGTGGCTCACGTTGTTGCTGCTTCTGCATGCATCGAGTATAAACCAGGATCAAGAACTGTTATTTTCACTCACGTAGTGTTGCCTGTAGACATTTTTTCCTGCCTAGCCTGCTGCTGTATGCAGTTAGTAACGAACTCCTCGTTTTGTTTTACCAGGTTACTTGTTGAATAGTTCCTCGCAGAGCACAGTTTGCAGTCTGCCTTGTTTTTCGCTTCACTAATCATGAAACGTGTCCAGATCACTGTCATTTTGTTTTGGAACTAGAGCATTTTTTTTTTTAACGACTGCGACTAAATAAGCAGGGTAACATGGTATACGTGATATACGTGATACCAGCGTCGGCATCGATGTGTCCCTAATATTTATCACAATGTTTGTTTGCACTTCAGAGGTTTTGCACACATTCTGCTCAAGGCATCATGCGACTCAGGAGTATTGAGCATTTTATTTATAAATACTCAATAAAATATCTTTTAGGAGCATACTTACCTGAGAATTTAGCAGTTCCCCAGTTCCAGCCTTTCACACACATGTCCTTTTCTGTCAGCTCAACTTTGTAGTTGGCCTTAAAAAATGCGGAGATTTTGTCAAAGTCCTGTAGAGCAAACAGAGTGCAGAAAGAAGAAGTAGTAATCAGAATTAATTCTTCACCCCCCCACCCCCCACCAGCCCAGCAACCATATACACTCCCCCCCAACCCCCCAACCCGACCGGCTTCATTAATAAGAGGTCGGCTGACGGCACTGCGCCCCGCAGCCCTCTGGGATAGTGGAGGTGTGCGTAATCCGGCAACAGGCTCATACTGAGCGCGCCCAATCAGACTGTTTATTTATCCAGCACCGCACAATCGCTTCCACATGTCACACTAGCGTTGTGCATGTGTGTCTGAGCAAGACAAGAAGAGAAAGAGAACGAGTGAGAGAGAGAGAGAGCGAAAAAAAAAAAAGAGACAGAGAGACACATCTGCACACTCAGCAGTGCTGGTGCTCAAAAAGAAGAAGAAAGAAAAGAAAAAAAAAAGAAAAAGAAAAAACAAAAAAGTTGCTTATAAACAACCACCATCACACACCTAATCCACCACATCTCCCAGTTTTATACACAAACCTGAACTTTCATTACAATCATTACAACGCTTGTTTTCCATTCTTAAATTAGACCCCCCCCCCCCCGCCCCATAAACATCAGGACTCAAAGTGAGCAGCCGAGCCATATATTTAAGTGCAACACACACACACACGCGTGCGTAACAGTAAGGGAGGTCAGAATCACATCGTCTTACTTTGTCACGAAATGTTGCGCGTTTTCCTGGAATGATGGTGCACAAGGAAGCTAATAAAACACACTCCCGGTAGGACGGGGACACACACACACACACACACACACACACACACACACACACACACACACACACACACCCCTCCATTAGCTGAAGCCACTGATTAATCCCGGAGAGACTCGAAGAGTCCTTTTCCTCTAGCATCTTGAATTACACAGACATAAACACTGAATATGTTACACACACACACACACACACACACACACACACACACGATCTACTGAACATTTTTGCCTTGAGTATGTCTATTTAGCATTGCATTGAACATTACATCAGATCTTCTTTAGTCCAACTTAAACACGATTAGGTGTGTTTGATCAGGAAAATCGCCAGTCCGTGATTCAACTCAAGTTCATCACCATTTTTGGAGCGTGCACACACACACACACACACACACACACACACACACACAGACGTACATGTGTCAACCATTCCTTTTAGAACAACAGTGTTTAAAGAGTATCTGTAGTAGAGCGTGTGACAGCGGCTGACCCGAGTGTGCAGAGCAGAATCAGCTATCAACAGAAGCCCTAAGAGGCCATGCATTATTATTATTTTTCGTTCTTGTTTTCTCTTGATCTTGACTTTTTTTTTTTTTTTTTCTCCTCTGTGTACTTGACATAACATGTTTTGATTGTTCTGGGGGCAACAGAAGCTTTGCGTGGCCTCATAGGGCTTCGGTCGCTGTCAGAGCATGGTCATTAATATTGATTGTAAGGTGCTGTGATTAAGTTACTCAGTGCTCGCTGAACTGAAGTGCTCGCATGTTCGTGAATACCTTCGTTTAAACGAATACACTGTTTAAAGGTCATAAAGAGGTTTTTAATCGGGTTACTTGTACCGTAGGAAGATGCTGTAGCACATCATCTTTTCACGGAGCACAACGTTTCATCATTAATCAAGAAATTCGTCCAAATAAATCGAGGTCATTTTGTGTTGTCTGTTCATTAATGCGACGCCACAGAGTAACTTATGGTATTGGATGTTAGTATCGGATATACCATTTCTCGTACGAGTATGAGTAAGGTATCGGATCAATCCACGAAACCGGTATTGTTATCAACCAAATATAGTCTTTATGTGACGTTTATACAGTACAATGAAGTGCCTTCGATGTGTTGACGTAATTTCCACTGAAACAGGAAGTCAGGGTGGGACTCAGAGCGGCTCCTCCCCGTTTTTAAATAGGCAAAAGCGTTTAGCTTACCTCACAGCCCGGGCTAAGCCGTACTCGACAGTTAGTCACAAAGCCCTGAGCTGTCACAAATACCTCCTTCTTCAAAGTGAATGAATTCAAGTCATTTCCTTTTTAACCAACTTGCAACTGGAAAACTGAATAAAACGCGCATGTTCAAACAGCCAAACACACATTTATGAACCGTGCTTGCTGATATGATCTCTCTCGCTCAACAACGCCAACTTCGGCAAGGTGATTTTTATAACGTTGGGGGCGGGACACTTCAGATTCTAGAGAGCATTAGATTGGGCAGAAAATCTGAAGAGAAGTGCAGGATGAGGTCATCAAAACTGTTGATCCGTATCGGTGGTAGAGAGAGAGAGAGAGAGAGAGAGAGAGAGAGAGAGAGAGAGAGAGAGAGAGACTGTACATTTCGAATGCATGTATCTTCTAAACGTGCATGTTGTCGTTGTTTTGGAGCGCACTAGCTTATAGAGAACCTTAAGGCGAACATATTCATACTAAAAGCCGCAAAACTTTTCATTTCACTTTAAAATCAGAAAGGTTTCAAAAGAGAAAATAATCGGTGGTAAACAAGCATCGCGAGTCTCAGTAGGACGTCACCACTCTCCTAGCTGAGTTAATGACCAAGTTACGGATTAAAATCCGGATTAG
The DNA here is from genome assembly GCA_023630585.1 of Cranoglanis bouderius. NCBI lineage: Eukaryota > Metazoa > Chordata > Actinopteri > Siluriformes > Cranoglanididae > Cranoglanis > Cranoglanis bouderius. Next base: position 6,067,598 of record CM042542.1, on the reverse strand, counting down.
GGTTAAAAACTAGGGCTGCATCCGAAATCACCTACTGTACTGTGACAGTACCTACAGTACCTACTGCACGGCCGTAGAAACAGTACGTACGTGTAGTACGAACACAATCCCGGCCATACTACATCCGCCATGTTGGCATTGTCACGTGACCTTCGACGTCATCATAAACACAAAAATCTTAAAGGGACCACCAGATTAAAGCAACCACACTAACGGCGAAATGCACATCAGGAAAGTTAACTGAATTAGCAGTTTAATGTGGGCGGGGTTAACAGGCTGAGGTACATTTGTTGCCGTTAGCTTGGCCGGGTAAGGCATGAGGGAGATCACAAAAGCTCTGCGACAACTGTTCTTTTGTTTAAAACTTCAAAACGTTAAGTATGTATTCGGGTATTGTTAAACAAGTCCTGTTTAACCAAGGTTTACTGCTTAAAGCGCCGACGCGCCGTCTTCCGCCGTTTTTTTTTCCTGAGCTCGTCGCGTAGTGTCCATCAGTTGCACACTGCAAAATCTCGCAGGGAAGCAGTATGCCATCCAGGTATCTCTCGCCTACTGAGAATTCGGGCATACTAACCCTCTGGCGTACTGCTTTTCGCCTACTGTGTAGTAGGGTAGTATGCGATTTTGGATGCAGCCGAGAACAAAAAAAAAAAAAAAAAGTGAGGAAGTCAAGGATATTCAAATAAGATTTGTAAAGGCCCAACATCAATTCTTTCAGCTCTAACATGACTGAACGGTGACAAGGTACTTTTAATGCCTTTCATAAGTAAAGGAAAGACATTCATTTTGAATTTTTGACGTGGGGGAAAAAAAAAAAAATTCTTTGTCCATTCGTTTTTAAACATTAAAACAAGAAAAAAAAAGAAAGAAAAAAAAACAAAAAAAAAAAAACCCCAAGCCATATTGTCGGATCAGTAATCAGACCAGAGAAGATAAATAAAATAAAAACCTATGAAAGTCTAGTGAGCGTTTTCGCATAACGGCTCCATCTCTGATCCGACGAGCCGCCTTCAGCTAAATCATTTCCACAGACGCACACGACTGGATAAGGATGTACAGCAGAAGCCATTACAGTTCATCTTTCAAGTCGCTGAACTATGATCAGGTTTTTCCACGGGATCTTCTCAGGTCCTCAAGTTTCCCCTGAAATGCTTTGCTGGGGCTGCATACAGAGAACACTCTGCCAGTGAAAAAGTTTAAACGATGTGAACGTTTCCAGCTGATCGATATGTAATTCACTTACGCGCGCTAGTTAACGTGGTCGTCATATGGAAAAAACGGACACGCGAGATTGTCACGGTCATACGCCGTGTATCAAATTGAAGACGTTTTTAAGCGATCCTCTAGATAACGATACAATAACAGCGACCGAATACGCTTATTGCTTATCACGATACCAAAGCTCCGAGTGCCTACTTTCACGTGAGCCGTTAAGCACGACTGTGGAGCGCGAGATCACGAATAAATTCAACGCTGAACACGGGCACACCAAAACCAGGTAGACATTCCGTTCTTTGACCTCTGGTGAAAATGAGTTAAGCGATTAAGTAAAAGTAAAACCACCGACGTAACCGACCGCGAACGCATCACTGTGATGAAAACCGTGTCGTTTAAATTATTCCGTGAATGCATACTGCAATGCAATCGCCATCAGTTTCCCACCGCGCACAAACATAACGGGCCACCACGGATTAAACGTGGGGTGCGGTTTGAAATCGGCGACACGCCAAAGGAATATCTGACCAGTGAATAAATGACTTCCTGTTGGACTTTTCACATCGTGTGCGCGTCTCCGATCGACTGCCTCGGGTAGTTTTCACTTCAGCACGTTGCTCGCATGCTCGTAAACGCTATCGGTGAACCATTGTTATCAAACTTTGTAGATACGTTGCGCGTTTATGAACACGTTTTTTTTGTTCGCGGAGAAACACGGCACAACACATCCTCGGTCCGTTACCGTGTCTTTGAAGCCGTCGTATTTGTAGACGTGACCGCTGCTTGTTGCGAGTTTGATCCCGTGGCCGAGACAGACGCGACGCCACTGGGCGAGAGACAGATCGGGGGCAGAGATGCTGTCCACTTTTCCCGTCTTACTGCTCTTGTAGACTACAGACTGTTTGCTGAACCTCAACCGGCCGTCATTCTGTAAAGGACAGGATATACATACGTCACGTAAATGTAAATAGTGTTTAAAAAAAAAATATCTAATGCACAGAGGACTTGTTTTAGGGGTTAAAACTGAGCACTGTGTTTATGTCAGATATTCAGAGAAGCACATGTGTGTGTGTGTGTGTGTGTGTGTGTGTGTGTCTCACCCAGCATCCTTTCACCTCCTGGTAAATCTCATTGAACTCCAGTGTGTCTCCCATCTCTGCTGCCTAATGAACACACAACACACACAAGCCTGCCTTCAGTAACTGTTAGACCCTAGACCGAGTCTGTACATTGTGGATCATCCTGCTCACTTCACTTAACCCAGTTTCATGTCTAAATCACGTTTTTAACACAAACTCCTTTCGTTAGTACACACACAGTGATGGACGCTAACTCAAGTTAGCTAGCTGTCTAGCTGTATAACAGTGCTAACCTGTTTTTCAT
>CM042542.1:6052500-6060000 GCA_023630585.1 Cranoglanis bouderius | reverse complement strand
TGTTTCTTGTAGTTGCTTGTGGTTTTCTTGTAGTTACGTTTTTTTCAACTTAAAACCTTTAAACCTAAAAAAAAAATTGTTTTTCTCAACAAATCCCAAGAATTATACTAAACATCAGTGCTTTTATGCTTTTCTATCACTGTAGGGTCCTTTTGCTTCTCAGTAAAGCTAAAACTGAATACACTGAGGATATATACGTATATAGAGTAGGACACACACACACACACACACACACACACACACACACACACACACACACACACACACATTCACACAGATGCAATGAAACACAAAGGGGGAGGGATGGAGTTCATAGGTCGAGGGTCACCCTTGTTAACTGACATTAATATGAGAAAGTACATGATTCATGTTAGTCAAGGTTTGAGCACTCACACACACACACACACACACACACACACACACACACACACACACACACACACACACACACGCTTAGGGTACACACAGACCCACACATACCACCTGTCCACAGGGAACCATGTCTGTGAAAAGGAGGATGAGTGTGTGACGAAATGATGCGATTTACACTAAAAGAAAGCAGCAGAGCAGCGTGTCATGCTCACACCACCCACACACACACACACACACACACACACACACACACACACACACACACACACACTTCCTCCTGCTCCCTCTCTTCCTCCTCTTCCAGTTTATCTTCTGTGCTTTTTTTATTTCCGTCCCCTTCACACACACACACACACACACGCCAGCTTTGCACACTTAATCCATCATGGCGATCACACAACCACAACCGCCGAACACCGAACACACTCCAACTCCTGCATATGGACGGTGTAAAAAAAAAAAAATTTTAAAAAAGACAGCGCCGTTATTAGCGTGTCAGTGCCGTCCACACATTTGCATTTTTACCCACACGAACAAAAGTTTGGCGACAATTTGAAGGGGGGAGAGGCGAAAAAAAGATGGAGGGTAACTTGGAAGAAGGAACATGGAAGACGAGAGGAAGAGAGGTAGAGGAGCGTAGACGCTTAAGCTTGAAAGGATGAGATAGAGAGATGGAGTGATTGAGAGGGGGATGGAGAGTGAGGGTTAATGCAGCCCAGATTCCCTCCAAGAGAAAGAGAAAGACAGAGAGAGAGAGAGAAAGAAAAGTAGAGAGCGAGTTAGGAAAAGAGCGAGTGAGGGAGAGAGAGAGAGAGAGAGAGAGAGAGAGAGAGAGAGAGAGAGAGAGAGAGAAAGAAGTGCACAGGGGAATGATATAAAATGAGTTGGTCACGGTTTGAACAGTTACACATGCTGTTTACATTTTTCCCAAATTAACATGGCCCCCTCGCTTTACCGACTCCCTCTCTCCTTCCCTATTTCCTTCCCTCTCTTTCTCCGTCTATCTCTTGCACGTTTCCCTTCTCCACACTTTTCTGTGAAGAACGGGAAGTTCGGATAAGTAGACCGCTCCCTGCCACTCGTTCGCTATTTATTTTGATGAGAGGGCCGTGTCAGGAGTTAACAGAAACCTGAGGCTGGAAGATGGAAAAATGGAGGGGTGGGGGGGGGGGGGGTGGGGGTTTCAAGAGGGGCAGATAATTAAAAAAAGGAAGAGAAAGGTAATTAGAGAGGTAAAAAAGAGAGGACTTACGAGAGTCAAGCGGTGCAGAGAGAAAGACAGAGAAGTTTTTTTTGGAAGATCTGAAGGAAAAACAGTCAGAAAAGGAGGGATGGAGGAGAGGAACGAGAGGGGAACGGGTTTGAGGGATTGTTGTAAATCCAGGTTTTTATTCTTTTCTTTTTTTTTTTTTCTTATTCCTCCTTTTGTTTTGATGTTCGTTGGCGGAGTTGACAACGTTTCAGGCCAAATGTGATCAATTTGAATTTCAAACCGCTTCCAAGCGTCCACAGGGAGACAGCGTGCCAGTGTGTGTGTGTGTGTGTGTGTGTGTGTGTGTGTGTGTGTGTAGAGGGCGATGGATCTTTACATGATGGCTCGTACATGTGAGTGATGCTAATACACAATACTTGAGTGTGTACTCCATGTTCACGGTCTACATATTGGTGTGTGTCTGTGTGTGTGTGTGTGTGTGTGTGCGTTGAGTTAGTGAAGGAATGCACATTTGATTGAGTGCAGGCTGCACATAAATCTCCACTTTAACTGTACACAGACACACAACATGGACCCTGACCCTTAACTCTCCCCTACAGACACACTCTTCCACATACACACACACTGACATGCGCACACACACACACACACGCACACACACGCAAACACTAAGCTCTTTGTGTATGGACCTGATCAGTTATTTGGCTCGCATAACATTTTATTGATGCGCTATGAAGTATATCATGTTTTATGATACGGTGCATTCCCTAAAGCTCGGGTGTGAAGTGCAACAACAAATCAGAGAAGTGTATCCTGCTGTGTACGTATGTGTGAGTGTGCGTGTGTGTGTGTGTGTGTGTGTGTGTGAGACTGAGAGAAGAGCAGGATGTATTGATCTGCACATTTCTCATCATATCATTGCTGCCAGCTGTTGGCTCGTACACACTCTTTTCCTCTTCCACACACACACACACACACACACACACACACACACACACACAAATCCCCTCTAATAAAAAGCGTCATTTCTCAATGGGTTTCAGAGATCCACTTCAGAGGAGACGTCTCAGAGAAAAAAGCTCGCCTCAATATGATAGTGTTTAGATCATGCTCAGCCACCTAATTCCCTTTCGCTTGGTTTCGTCAGCGCCGAAAATCGAAACATCAATCACAATTAGGGCTCCCTGTGTGAGACATGCTGTATATTGGCGAAGGATCAGTGCTGCTCTGTGTTCCTTCTCCAACTGTATATGATGAATTAGATATGAGACAAATGCAGTGAAAAGCACGAATCAAAACAGGGATGGAAAACGAGTACACAAATGCGGTGTAGCTCTATTAATAAGAATTCAAGTCAGAATGAAAAGTTGTTCATTAAAATCGTGCAAAAGTTGGGTACACATTATATACAGTATATCCTATATTAAGTAATAAATCATGTATAACCTGGCAGCAAACTTACCATTCAGCACTTTTACCCTTTATCAAGATATGCAGACGGGTGGCATGGTGGTTTAGCGTGGTAGCGTGCAGCTCCACGGTTCGAGCTCAGGTTACTATCTGTGTCGAGTTCCATGAGCTCCTCGTGTCTGCGTGGATTTCCTCCAGGTTCTCCATTTTCCTCCCACCTTCTAAAAAAAACATGCCGGTAGGTGGATCGGCTAAGATAAATTGCCCCTAGGTGTGAATCACATGGTGCCTAGAGGAGTGTACCCAAATGTGAATACATTGTTTGTACTAAACTGATACTAATAGGAGGCACTATTTGTTTTTCGTGTATTTTTTTTTTTTTTTTGCCAGAAAGGTTCACAGTCTGGTTGAGAGTTGAGGTGCATCAGGACTGGGATTTAAAAAAAAAAAAAAAAAAAAAAAAAGCTGTGCAAGCAGGAGGAGGCTAATGAGGACCTCATTAGCAATAACGTGTGTTGACAATCCTTAGTAACTGCCTGGTCAGGTGGCGGTGGTTTAAATTAGACTATAGGTTTGTTGATATTTCGGGAAATCGTATCAGCTTAAATCATTACAGCATGAATATGAATGAATATGAGATAGATAGAGTATGAAATTGAGGAAGTGCCAGAACCATGCAGAGTAAAATCTGCAGTGTTGAATTAACATCTATGGTATTTATTCATGTCCAACTGGACTTAAAATGAACACTGGGGATTTTGCTGTGTGCTGACAGTGCTGACATTTCTATCTCTGGGTTGTTGGGTTTTTTTTTAGTGTTTTCCCATGTTTCCATGGACATATTAGTAGGGTTCATTCATTTTAATTACAATAATGATGAAATACATATTAATTAAATCATTTTAAATACATAAATACATTTTGAAAAGAAAAATCCAATTTAAGGCAACCTTCAGGTTTAAATCTGTATAGATATTTGGAGATCCAGATACAATTGCATTCCATCCCTAATCCATGGTGTATTCCTGTGTTGTGACCAGTCTTTCCCGGAATAGGCTCCACCTTTATCCTGACCTTACTGAAGATGAATGAATGAATGAATGAATTAAGAAATCCAGATTCTATGGATATGTAAAACCAAAATGTCCACAATCCTACAGAGCCCCTTTCCTTTGATGTTCCATGGTCTGCATTTGTATATCAGTACATGATAAGTATATTTCATGACACGTTATTCACCAGTCACATGTTCGTGATCAGATTCGAGATCTTCAGCTCTCTGTTTCTGAAAAGAATTCAGCGACACTGATCATTTTCGTTGGCGCTAGCCTCAGATTCCTGTTCATGGTTGACCGGAGTTGAACCCGATGTGGTCTTCTGTTGTTCTTTTGTAGCCCATCTGCCTCAGGGTTTGAAGTGGTGTGCTTTCTGAGACGCTTTTCTGCTCGGCACGGTTGTAAAGAGTGGTTATTTGAGTCCGGTCAAATAGCTCGAACCGGTCGGGCTGTTTCTCCTCTGACCCTGCTCATCGGCAAGGCGTTTGTGTTTTCCGCATCATTCCGTGTAGGAACCGTTGTGTTTGAAAATCCCAGGAGATCAGAAGTTTCTGAAATACACAAACCAACCCGTCTGATAGGGTCAAAGGCACTTAGATAAAGCTCTTGATCTGTATCTGCATGACTGTATGCATTGTGCTGCTGCCGCATGACTGGCCGATTGAATAACTGCATGGATAAGCAGGAGGACAGGTGTTCCTATTAAAGTGGAAGGTGTGCATAATATATTTCTATTAGTTTTTGGAAGAAAAAATATGCAAATCATATTGTAGATCTATATGAATGAATAATTTCAGTGCCAAGAGAAGGCTGAATGTTGCATTTGTAAAAATTTCTGGGTTTTTTATTTATTTAATTTTTTTTAAACTTTTAAAAGTTTTGGAAAAGTCTTGAAATCAGGTGCTGAACTTTCCCACTCCCGGTTGCTCACCGGACTACAGACTATACTCCCGGGATAACTGCCATAAGTTGGAGTCAGGAAAAGGTGTGTCACTCTGTGTTATAAAGTTATATTTGCGTGAGTGTGTGGTTAGAGCGCACAATTTATCATGTGAAACTTTCTTAGCATATTTAATAAAAGCTTTTGTGCGCAGCTCTCCTTTTCTGCTACCGAAAGAAAAGAGAAGGAAGAAAAGAGACGCAGAGGAGAGAAAAGGAAAACTGGCAGGCCTAATCGAGGTTAATAAGCTGCTGTTATTTTGGCTGGGGGCGAAAAAGAGATAAACCGCTTCAAAAGAACGGCAGAGAAAGGAGGTGTGCACAGGAGGAGGATTAAAAACAACTTGACAAGCGAGGCCAGCACTGAGGGAGAAAAGAGGGGAGGGGGAGGCGGTAGATTGGAGAATTGGCGAAAGAAGGAAGGGAAGAAGGTGAAAGAGGGTAGGAAGAGGTGCGAGGGTTTCGGGAGTGGACAAAAGGATGGCAGACGGTTTAAAGAGGAGAAATGAGAGGTAGAGATTGGGAGGAGGAGGAGGAGCGGCTGCGAGCACATATTTCACACCTGCTGAAGACTCAACGCCTCAAACAAGTAATTACACATCTCCACCGTGTCCCTCTCGCTGCCTGACAAAAGAAAGAGTGTGTGCCATGTTTGTGCTGGAGGACACCCTGAGGCTTCCCCAGACACGCACACACAAAATTAGAGTACTGTCTGATCCTCTCTGAAGTATGAGAGATCATTTGCTGCCATTTTCCCCGCATGACTTCAAGGCTTAAAAGGGTTTCGAAGACTCGTGATGGTCTCACACATATATATACACACACGCACACACGCATGCACACGCACACACACACACACACACACACACACTCATCATAAACACTCATCATAAACACCCAGATAAGCAAACTTTCCAACGTCAGGCATGTAAACTGTGAATTGGCTTTAGGACAAAGATACCGTATCCCAAATTGGAACATGCAAAGGCAATTTCCAAACAAAAACACACCAGACCACACACACACACACACACACACACACACACACACTTGACGCACACCGCCGCAACGTAATTCTAAAAGTTCCTTGATAAGATTCCGTTCACTCAAGACGGACATTTCATATCTGAAAACACTTTTGCTACGCTAACATCTTAAACATGACTCATCCCCTGTGTTTGTTTTTAACCACAACTTCAAACTGGAATTGAGTGAGGTTTTTTTTTTTTTTTTCTGTTTTGTTTTGTCCTCAAGGCATCTTCACTGTCTTTGCCAGTTGACGTGACAAAAACACACAAGAATTATATTATATTAAAAAAATAATAATAATAATAAAAAAAAGTGGGGTGGGTGGGTGATGAGTTACCGAGTTACACCAAGGAAGAAATTTGTGAAACAATGCTTGGGAAATCATTAACTATAACCTGCCTTTTTTCCCCCTGCTTGCCACAGTGCTTTCAGTCGCTTAAAATAATTCCACATGTCTGGCACTGCAGTTTTGCACAGTAGTAAGTCTCATTACTTCCTCACAAAACATAATTAAAAGTATAAATGTAAGCCCATGAAGCCACAAATCGCAATCTACAAAACTAGCACAACTTTTTTTTTTGCTTTGTTGCTCTGATTTGTGTTCGTGTTGTAATAATGAGTCATGATGGTGGTATATTTTACAATGGAAATGGTGGATATAGCCTTTGCACACTATAAATTTTAAATTATGTGCACACACACACACACATACACACACACACACACACGTAAATCTTAAACTTTATTTTTGATCATTCTTCAACACGGAAAACATGCTCTTAAACTTTAAAAGGAAAAAAATATGCATAAACCTTTCTCTCTTAAATGATGAACAGTAACAATGAAAAGTAACATAGTTGAGGTTGGGTTTTTTTTTTTGTTTGTTTGTTTGTTTTATTTGCATGGAATTACCAAATACACAAAACGTGGCCCATTCTATTAATTAATTTACTTAAAATTCAACATTTTCAATTTAATATCTTACTTTCAGTCAATAATTTGGGTAACAAGGTTGTGCTTTCAAAATGACCTCATCAGTTAATATCCCAATGTCATTCAAAATAAAGAATAACGTATCGAGAACGGATTGTAATTTTGTTCTTCTCGGGATCTTCAGGAAATTTTCTGGCGATGCAACGTTCTGTTGATTATGTGACTTCTGGAAGGTTCCATATATTTTATAGGGGTGAATGTGTGCGGGTGACGGGGAACACATTCGACTCAATGTTTTGGGAAGCTGAAATGCACGTCTTTCTGAACCCGTATACCGTATACTTCCTCATTTGTAAGTCGCTTTGGATAAAAGCGTCTGCTAAATGGATAAATGTAAATGTAAATGTATAAAATCCAACTCAGAAACGGAAAAGGATGTTAAAAGGATGCGCAGTGCAATAATAATACAATATTTGAAGTATTAAAAGGATTTTAATGATTATATTTCAGGGTAAAGTATAGTTATGACAGGCTGGGATGGGATAAAAT
>CM042542.1:6002500-6050000 GCA_023630585.1 Cranoglanis bouderius | reverse complement strand
TGAGAAACACACAAACACACACACACACACACACACACACACACACACACAAACACACACACACACAGCGAATGATAAATCTGCTAGCAACAATAAATTCATCGTTCTTACTGGTTTAAATCTGCAGTCCATCAGGCTCACGTCGTGCTGCTGTTGGCCGCCGCTGTGGGGTGTGTTCAGGTGCAGGACCACGCGCTGATGTTGTCCAATGAGAGGAGCACGATAGAGAGAACGTACGAGCTGACCAAATACCTGAACCACCAGCTGAAGGAAATTAAAGACACTTACGTGAGTCTGACTTCGTATGCTAGTGGTTGTGCATGCTTTTGTTTATGTGTGCGTTTTTTCCGCTCATCTCTCTGGCATCCTCGTTCTTTCTCACACATACTTTTTACTGCCTTTGCTTCTTTCCTTGTTCCTTTTCACATCTCTGTCCAAAGAGCATGTGTGTGTGTGTGTGTATGTGTGTGTGTGTGTGTGTGTGTGTGTGTGTGTGGTTTCTTTCTATGATGAAAAACAGAGGGAAAGAGACTAATAAATTCCTTTCTATTTTTTTTTTAGCAGAATATATCTAGCTATTAACAGATGCCTATCAATTCACCTGAAACAAAATTATAATCTTTTATGCACTGAGTAAAAATGTGTATAAATATTTATGATTCTGCCAACATATTTTATGCAAGATAAAAAAAAATAAATTAAAATATAAATATATTACACTCTTTTGCTTTTCCTCAAGCCCGGTAACACTTTCTATGAAAGCCATATGTATAATGACCTAGAGTAATTGAGCTCCGCTACTATACAGTACTTAGCTATTATTTTGAGGTATTTAAACTTTACTTGAGTGTTATTTAAATGTAATATGCTTACTCTTACTTAATTACAGAACTTACTTTCACTGCTTACAGTTTTATTTAGACCTTAAAAAGCTCAAAAGTCTTTTATTCTCTCATTCAGCCAATGACTTTACTCGGCCAATCTGTCAACTGTGACCGTCTCGTGCTACACCGTGTAGTCAGCGCAATAGCAATCCTGCGTCTAAATACGGATAAGCCACCCAAATGCAGTGCTGAACTTGAGGATGAGTGCCCCTGGCCCTACCTCAGTAAAATGGTTCAATATGCTGGAGTAAGCAAAGACTATAAAATGTGTCATCTCATTTGCGTCGCCAGAAGGAACACAGAAATCCATGTAATTTGAAAAAAGAAAAAAAAAATCATGCTGAAGTTTGACGTTTTGCTGATTTGCTAACATTCACTGGCTATATTTAACTAAGTTAAGCCTGTTTTCTTTGCTAATGCCAGGTTAGACTAGTATCAATTCCAGTAGCTAAAAGTACTGGCTAGGCAGCAAGTTCAATTCTAGCTAATGGTAAAAATATTGTTCATTTACAGGATATTATACTACAAATACAAATTCACTACTACAAATCTGTAGCATTAGTTATGCGTATCACTGAAATAAAATAATTCAAGGATCATCATATTAAAATTAAGGCCAGAATTTCCACTTAAGTAAAACATGTAACTTTTACATATTGATACGATGTCCATGTTGCTACAACAAATTAAGTTTGTAAATGTACAGATTTTAACGTAAACCTGACATTATTTGCCAATTTACTATTTGTTGCACTTACATATTTTGCTTAAGTGGAAATTCTGCCCTTAATTTAAATACGTTGATCCATCGATGAGTTTTTTCAGTGTATGAGCAGCAGACTTAAACAGATCGAACGATGTTTTCAGGCAAAATTGTGTGGTTGATTTAAAAATGAAAATCAACTTCTTACAGCTTTAGATCGATAATAAAAGTTTTTGCATGAAAGCATGACACTTAATTTCATGAAAAAAAAAATTACTTTTTAATACTTGAGAACATTTAAAAGTACCAACTTTTTGACTTTCACTTGACTACATTTTTGGCTGCATACTTCTACTTTTAATTGAGTAAGCTTCTGACACATTATCTATACTTGTATTATTATTATTATTATTATTAAGTATTATTTCTCAGTACTTTTTCCATCCTTGCCTATAAATACATTCATAATATGTTATAATTGCATTTACAAGGCATTATACACATAGTTATAACTATTTGTACATAAGAAAGTCAGTTTTAGCTATAGATATACTTTGGTTATAGATAGTTATAGATATTATAACCTTATTATTAACTAAATATAATAACCTACAAGCTGTATTTATGAGCTCTAGGTAGAGTGAGACATTTTAAATAAAGGAATGTATTAAACCGACAGTATTTCCAATGTTTTATGTCTCACAATTTGACTAAACCCAAATCTACACTGTAGTTCTGCATAGACTTAAAAAAAGAAAAAAAGAAGAAAAAAAAAAGTTATTTCAAAGGTTGTAAGGATTGTTTATTACAGGGGGAAAAAAATCAAGACAAGACTTATAAAGCAGCGTGCAAAGTAGGGCTTGATGATATAAAGTGTTATGGACACTACTTAAAATGCATCATGTTAATAATTCATAGCACATTATAAAGCTAGCTATATATAAAGTGCAATGCATTTTTTGATAAATAATTATAGCGGTATCTATAACGCCTTATGAATGCACAATAACATTATAGAAATGTGCTCATAGTTTATTACAGATATGACCATCATATAAAATGTTACCGAGAGCTCTTTGGAAGGTTACCAGTTTCTAGCTTCTTTCTGAAAAGGTTTTCTATGAAGGAACTTCTGTTGTTCTTTGAAAGTTTAAGAGTTCTCCCAGAGACGAACCAAAAAAAACTTTCACGTCACAACGACGCAGAACGCTTTCTGACGTGCCCGCTATTCATTTTCTATGGAGACAGGTGAATATCTGGTGCAGAGGGTAGTGGGAGGGAAAAGCATGAGACGAGAGGGGAAAAAAAGAACTTTTTGCAATTTACCAGCTGGCCAATCAGATTTTTTGTGCAGTTTTATGTGCTGTGTTTGTCACGTAGCAACCATCCATGGCTAATCCACGACTACAGCAGCACAATGACTGGAAGTTTTTAAACCACAAAAAAGTCGTTAAAATTTACGTCTAAGTTTTTTATTTATTAGGAACATGCATGGAGTGGAATTTTAGGCTTCTACTGTAAATCTGAGTTTTGATTTCCCTTATGGAAAAACCGCATACATTTCACCTTTTTTTTTCACGCGGGATTTATGTGTGTAATATATGATGATTTGAAAAACACATGCAGGTTCATTTCACCATGTGAATTCCGGTAAACATGCGTGACATCATGTGATCATGTGTGTTTATAAAAAGTAAAACCGCATTCCCCGTGGGAGAAAATCACGTGGAAAAATAAAACCACGTTCACTACACGTGAAATATATTTGAAACATAACATGTGAAGTGTGTAAAAACCACATGAGTTAAAAATCGCACATGAATCATGAAACGTGCGAATTGGGTGACTTTTTTGTATGGGTTTTCAAGATGTCAGATTTATGATGTTATTATCTCAGGAAATCATGAAAACTCTCCTGAGAAAATGTGTTATAATTTTAAAAAAAACAAAAAAAAAACAACTGTGGCTTTTAGGTCTTCTGTAATATACAATAAAATAATAAAAGATGTATAATTCACATATAATAAGTGCTTAAGATGTGTGTTCACTGTCTGCCCCTCAGCTCTCATATCTCGGTCCTCCATTCAGTGACCCAGGCTTCTCCCCACCGAGGCCCAACATCTCGTCCCTGGCGGTTCCCAGTGCAGCCACGCGGGAGGACCTGTGGCGTGGTCTTGAGAATGGCGCCCGTCTGGCACAGAACCAGCGAGCCTACAGCGTGCTCCTGTGTGCCGTGCGTGAGCTGGCGCGCTCCACGCTGTGCCCATACCTCCAAAGCTCGCTCCTTCACTTCTGCTCCGGCCTCAGCGGACTCCTGGGCTCCATCTCAGGGCTGATGAACGCCCTGGGCTACACCCCGCCCCTTCATAGCAATGCTCCGCCTTCTCAGAAATACACACCGCTGTTGTCTTCGGCGTATCAGCGGGCGAACGTGAACGGCCCGGCCCCTTTGAGGAACCACGCTTCTCGGGTTCAGAGCGGCCCGGGAGGAATGAGGGATGGTACGGCTGGGTATGAAACCGAGAGGAAGAGGGATAGAGAAAGGGAGCGAGCTGAACGAGGGAGGAGAGGTAGGCGGAGAGAGGGGGTGAGCTGGACGGAGAGAGAGGAGGAGGAGCGGGAGGAAGGTCTGGAGAGGTGGAGGAGGAGGAGAAGACTGCTGACTGTTGAAGATGAGGACGGCGGTAAACAAACAAGCCACAGCTACGATCCAAACAGCAACAACAATAACAACATGAACAACACCCAAACAAGTTCCAAGCACTATTTCAGCAAATATGGCAAAGGCAAACACTTTAACATCAACAGCACAGGCAGCGATGCCCGGCTTCCCATGGAAACAGAGAGAGAACGAAGGATAAGCAGAGACGAAGAGGCGGACGAGTTCCAAGAGGATGTTCCTGTCCTCTTTTCCTCTCCGTCCCTCCATTCTGGGCCCTCTGGACGCCCAATATCCTCTCCCCACCCACCGCTCTCTCCCCTCTCCCTCCTTTACGCGTACGAAGATGGGGTCACCGAGGTTGACTCGCACTTGAGCATGGCCGCTCCCTCGCCACGCCCTGCCCTCAACGACTTCACGCGGAAAGTGGAGGGATTCTGGGTACTCAGAGAGCTGCAGAGTTGGCTGTTTAGATCAGCCAAGGACTTCACCAGACTGAAGAAGCGACTGCGTGTCTGAGTGTCTGACTCTGTGTATGTGTGTAAGTGTGAGTGAGTGAGTGAAAGTTCTTGGAGAAAGGAACTCAAAAGGACTCACATTTTGCACTTGTATGGAAAAAGCATCCTGACAAAAAAAAAGAAGACACAAGGAGAGACAGAGTGGCTTTTCAGAATGAGAGGCGAGTCAGCAGCTTAAGGAACGTGAATCACATTTCCGTCTTTTTGAGATGGACAAAAGGAAGACGTGAAGTGGAAATAAATGGCAGAAAAGTGTCTGCTTTCTCATAAACTGACTCAATACACAGTGACTCGTGATTACTGGGCGCTTTTATGCTCACACACACTGTCACACTTCTCATAACGGGGCTGTGTCATTCGGCTTTGTAACCACTACAGTATGTGATCGTCCACTTACTGCCATATTGGGCCTTTTTCCACTGCAAGCGTCTGAACCTTTGACACCAGAAAGCAATAAAAGTGTTTGTTTTTTTTCCATTGACCACTGCTCAAGATTGGTACCAAGAATAGGGTCGGGTTACGACGTATACACAGAAGAACACAACACAGATTAAAGAACACACTATAGTCTAAGTTGATCCGTAAATCTTTCTATGAGGGCCATATATATATATATATATATATATATATATATATATATATATATATATATATATATATATATATATATATATATATATATATATATATATATATATATATATATATATATAAATCATTGTCATATACTCAATTATTTGAAAACAAAAACCATTACAGGTTATAGCCATAGTAATAATGCATTTATTAATTGTTATTAGAATCCAAAGACGTTCAGCCCCAGTTTTCTTCAGTGACACAATTTTTTTTTTTTTTTTTAATCAAAAGCATCCCCAAAATTTCATTTAACACAATATATAGATATAAAGCACTAAAAAACAAATTTTAGGCCTGGCTTTCTTTGGTCTTAGTGTTAAATTATTATAGCTATACCTTATGAATGCATTATAACGTATTCAAAGTTCATAAATATACAGTATAAATATGATCTGTATAGAAAGTTACCCACTAAACGATACCACTGCTTGTTACTGGTATTTACAGAAACGGTACGTGAATATGACATGATTGACATGTTATAATGTATTTCACACATTTAACGAATCATTTCTTCCCACCTGTTTACTGTATTTTTCCATGGTGAAATGCACCTTCACATGTTTTTTTTTTGTTTTTTTGTTTTTTTTTCCACATATAATCACATATTACTCACATAATCACATGTGAAAAACTTTGGATCCTGTGCAATTTTTTCCCCCTCAAAAGGGAAGCTTTATTACATACCCGTCATCCGGAATGCAAATCTTTGTGTGTCTTTAATACTTATTTAAGCCTCATAACAGAACCATAAAAATGGCAGGTGTAAACGAATTTTAAAAAAAAAAAGATACCGCATATTCACTTTACCAGATGGAGGACACATAATAAAGGTACAGAAGACAAGCAGCGACAAGCAACGGTACAGTTTAGTACCATTTTGTGTCTGAGAGTGTTGTTGCTGGTGGGAGCCTCAATAGCAACATTGTGCTGTTTTATTTCTGAACCTTTTATTTCTCAAAAAAAAACAAAAAAAAACAAAAAACAAAAAAAACCCCGTGTCAGCACAGTGCATTTACAGTTTAAACGCAGCACAAATGAACAAAAACGCTTTCATTTTCAAATCAGGTCAGATGCCAACTTTGGGGCGGGTGTTAGTGGGTCGATGAATGTCTTTACAATTATTTTTTGTCTGTTGAAATGTGAATATGTGTGGATTTAAAAAAAAAAAAAATTTAAAATGGCTTTTATCATTGAGGCATTTCATCAGTAATTTTGCTGGTAAACTAAATGTTTGATCAGATAATGGAAAAATAATGTAAATCCAAACTTTCCTTCCATTTTAGACTTGTGTTTTTATGTTTTTTTTATACTACAGTCACTTTTATTGTCATCACTGTGACATCATGTTTTTTTTTGTTTTGTTTTTTTGCTAGAACCTCAGAACTTCTCTTGGATCATGTTTGGGCAATTCTTGAGTTTTTATGATGTGCAGTGGAAAAAGGTCCATTGTTGGTGTTCATAAGTGCTTTGTGTGTGTGTGTGTGTGTGTGTGTGTGTGTGTGTGTGTGTGTGTGTGTGTGTGTGTGTGTGTGTGTGTGTGTGTGTGTGTGTGTGTGTGCCACACTGAGGTTGAGGTGGCACTAAAAGGAAGCACATCAACAAATGGACCAGGAATCCTTTTTCACATGCAAAGTGACATTGCTTTATATTTGTATATTTCGATATTGTTTTTTTTTTTTTTAATATTCTGTAATATTTATTAAAGGGTTTATTTATTATTCTTTGGTACTATTTGATTAAATGAAATCGAGTGTCTTAAATCCTGGTTTTGAAGTGTGTTTCCTCTGGCTGCCCTGTTTGTGTGAACGAGGTCTCATGGCTGGAGGGGAAAGCAGGCTGACTCGGAGGATACAGAGTTTTATTAGTCTGTCTAAATGAAATTTATGGCCAGTCTTTCATCTAACACCACAGCCTCTCATCTACGTCTCATCTCTTCCTCTCAATCTGTCTCTCTCACGCCTCTCCTTTTTCCCCCTCACACTCACCTACTGTCTCGCTCTCACACTCGCACACACGCAATAAACACAAGGTACGCATGAACGGTTAACGTGACGAATGCGATATACATTCATGTGCTGTAAACACTGTGGCCACACACACGCACGCAAACGCACACAAGCAAACACACACACACACACACACACACACACACACACACACACACACACACACACACACACACACACACACACACACACATGAATGAAATGGCGCACCCTCCAGTCTGTGTTTGGGGAAAAAGTAAAGAATCGGTGGGAATCTTTCTCATCCCTTCAAGCTACACACCTGCATGTGGCCAGTTGTGAAACCACACCCAAAACACTACACACACACACACACACACACACACACACACACACACACACACACACACACACACACATACGCATACACACCGCACACACGAACACACACACACACATACACGCATTCACACATGAACATACACACACACACACATACACATATGCACACAAGAACATACACATACACACACTCAAAGATGCGCACACACAAACGCATACACTTGCATACCCACACGAATGTACACACACCCCAACACACCACACACACATACATACACACGCACAACCTTTGTTTTATGAAACTATTTCTAAAAACAGGATATGGTTGATGAGGTTCACATGAGAAAGAGAGAGAGAGAGAGAGAGAGAGAGAGAGAGAGAGAGAGAGTGTGTGTGTGTGTGTGTGTGTGTGTGTGTGTGTGTGTGTGTGTGTGTCTGACCCTAAACGTAACCTCATTGTTTTATCTGATTAGGTTTTAAGCTTTTTTGATGAGATTTTGGTCTCTCACACAAACAGTCTCACAAACCCCACTTTATTATAACCATTGTGTGTTGTTTCTAAAGACCTGTGTATTATTATAGCTTAATAATATTCAAACCTGACCCCAAACCCTTACCCCAGCAACCCTTAACTTAACACTTCCTGTAATCCTGCCCAAAACTTTAAAAAAAAAAAAAAAAAAAAGTCAGTATCCTGTCTGAAATAAAAATATTTTTGTGATTTTCTAACCATTAAACTTTCCCCCTTTTGCCCAAACCGGCACTAGCTTCCTAGGCCTATTATTTTTATTATTATTATACCTTTTTATTATTAGTAGTAGTAGTAGTAGCACTTATACTCTTTTTTGCCAGTGACTTAAATTATATAGAAAGGTTCATTTGTAGCTAGTGCTTATTTAGTTTGCTGTTTAATAAAAAAAAAAAGCAAAGAAAATAAAATTCAGTTCATTAAAATAACTACTAACGCGTTAAAATCTCTAAGCGTAATGTCAGTAACCCTCTACCCCCACTAACCTCACCTAACCCTAAAACTGGAAACTCTAACCCTAATCTCAGGACTGAAAGAAAGAAATCTAGGAATAGTTCTCAGAATGTTTTTTTTAGTGTCCAGTCAAAATGACCTCACCAAAAAAAATAAATAAAATAGTCCCCATAAAAATATCATGTATCGCTGTACCCTTGGGAACATTAGGTCCCCGTAGAGAGATAAATACATGAACACGTTTATAATCATGAAGTAACAATTTTGTAACAATTTGGATTCTTTTTGTTTTTTTAAATGTGTTAAAGTTTTATATTATTATTATTATTATTATTATTATTATTATTATTATTATTAATTGATTATTTTTATTATCAGTAGTAGTAGTTGTTGTTGTAGTACTCTTATTTGACACTTTGCTGAAATGAAAAGGTATAGAAAGGATAAAGGATGGACACGATAACATATTAAGTTAGCCGTTTTAGCAAAATAAATGAAAAGAATATAAAATAAAATGAAATAAACGTTTCATAACATTACCTACAAAAGAAATAACAAGTTGACACTATCTTTTAGGTTAATTTGTTTTTTCTCTTCAGTATACTAACATAGTCAAATCTATGATAAAACCTTAATGTCAGTAACTCAAACCTCACTAACTCAAGGTTTTTTTTTTTCTTAATACACTGCAGAAATACCATCTTAGCAAGTAAAAGTATCTCGAATATAGTTGAATGTATGTAGTATTTCCCATATGATTATTAAACGTATTTCTACACATTCATTTCAAGGTTGAAAGGTTCAAGGTTGTTCAAAAAATTGTATATTTGTTTGAAGCGTTTGTTTTTTTAGATAAAAGCAAAATTATCTGCCAGTAAAAGAAGAAATTTTCTTCTTCAACAGAGTAAAAGCATTTAAAAATCTTAATCTAATATTTGATTTAAAATAATCTCATAATAAGAAACTGTAGATAGAATTGGCCCATATTTATGATATTCTCTCTAGCTAAGGTGTAGTGTAGTGTCCAGTCAAATGTCCCCGCAAAATTGTCATGTATTCCCGTAACTCCGAGAACACTAGGTCCCGACGGAGAGCTAAATACATGACCCCACACACACACACACACACACACACACACACACACACACACACACACACACACATAATGTATATGCCCGAGCAGTCGCTTAAATGCGTAATGCAGAACCTCGTGGACCGCAGCATGACCGAAAGATATGACCGCTTGTAGCCAACAAAGGCAGCTTTGTGTACGAGTGTGAGCACACGTGTACACGTTTGTGTGTGTGTGTGTGTGTGTGTGTGTCATCATGTGGGTTCTCTGAATCACCGAGAAAGTCTTTTAGTGAATCACTGTCACACTGTGCATGTGTGTACGTGGGTGGAACTGTGTGTCTGTTTATCTGTGTGTTTATGTATTCATGCTCCTGTCAAGTAACTAGAGTCATTTGTACTGGTCCAAAAGCCTGGTCTCATCTCTAATGTCACCCTCTCTCTCTCTCTCTCTCTCTCTCTCTCTCTCTCTCTCTCTCTCAATATTTTTGCCATATGCCTAACAAAGTCTGACTCTCCAGTCCTCACCGCTCTTCTCCTGCCAATCAGTCTGTCATCAGCTCATCAGCTGTGTCTTTAGTGATTGTTTATCTCTCCCCTATCGCTCATTCTGTTTCCTCACTGGCTCACAGTCTTACTGCTCTGTTTCCCTTATTAATCCTCTCTCAGTCTCTCTCTGTCCATCAGTCTCTCTCTCTTTCTCTCTCTCTCTCTTTCTCTCTCTCTCTCTCTCTCTCTCTCGATCCTCGCTCACCTGCAGCACATAAAAATTCCTCTTTTCTCTCTCCAGAGGATTGCATTGTCTCCTGGGGAGTTATTGCATTCCTGCCGAGCTAAACTAGGCCTATTTGTCGGTTTATTTCTTTAAATCTTTTGCCAAAATGAATGCCCCGATTTCATGTCTTTCTCTCTCTCCTTCTCTCTTTCACTCTCTCATGCTCTCTCTTTTGCATTTTCACTCTCTCCCACTGTCTCTATGTCTCCACATAGAGCTATGTAGACTATATTCTTACCAGCCATTTTATTAGGAACACCTCTCTCATGACCTCTCTCATGAACTGCCGCTCACTGGATGTTTTTTTTGTTTTTCGCACCACTCTGTGCACAACTCTGGAGACTGCTGTGTGTGAAAATCCCAGGAGATCAGCAGTTTCTGAAATACTCAAACCAGCCCATCTGGCACCATCAACTCTGCTACAGCCAAACTCACTGAGATCACATTTTCCCTATTTTGATTTTTAATGTGAACATTAACTGAAGCTCTTGTCCTGTATCTGCATGATTTTTATACATTGCACAAATGCCAAATTATTGGCTGATTAAATAATTGAATGAATGAGCAGGTGTATGGGTGTTCCTAATAGTGGCTGGTTAGTGTATAGTTTAAAAAAAAAAAAAAACTTTCTTGATTTTTTTCCATAAATGTTTAAAAATAATAATAATAATAATAATAATTGAACTATTTTCTTTCCCAAGGTTTTGCCTTTTCCATGTGTTCCCTTTCCAGAATTTTCTCCAGGCTTATAGTAGATTTATATAGTTTTCCAGGACTTTCCATGTTTGCCTTTTTTTTTTTTATTGAATTGTCTAAAGACTACAGATAAAAAGCTTTAGTGTTTGGAGTCTATATTATGTGAATTTTATTTCTTACCCAAACCTTAGCCAGCCTGCAAAAAAATATATCTCTTGTCCTAAACCTCTATTTTTCATTTTCTATTTTTAAAAAGTTTCTAACTAATTAACAGTTTGTTGTATTAAAAATAGTTTAATATTTTAATAATAATAATAATAATTTTTATATTATTATTTTTAATATAGTTTATTGTATTAATATTTTATTATTATTATTAGCAGTAGTAGTTGAAGTAGTAGTAGTAGATATTTGCTATTTACCGATTATTTGCCAGTTTAAAAATAATACATTAATAAATTTTAAATAAACGCAAATGTAGAGTAGGTATAAGATGTGTAACGAAAGTAACAAAGAAGTAATGAAACTACTAACCTAGAAAAATCTAACCCTAACATTGCTAACACTAACTCTAACCTGAAAAAATCTAGGGTTAGTTTGCAATATAATAATCTTTGGCATGAAGATTGCGATATAATAATCCGTGGCATATCGCTCTCTCTTACCCTTAGACCAAGCCTTCTTCCTGTTACAGCACTGTGCTCACCTGCCGCTCCCCCGCCCCCGCTCCTGCCGTGCAATGGAATCTCCCACCTCCATAGCTGCAGGGCTGGGCCGACTCTCCCAACCGCTCGGCGCAGGGGGAGACCTCAGGCATCAGCTGACTGATTTATGGCTTACTAAACTCATCTTTCCAGATAACTGCAGGTAACCACAGAGGTGTGTGAGTTTGTGTGTGCTTGTCAGGGTGTGTGTAAATGTGCTGTAATGTGTTTCAGTGTTATTCAACATGATTGCATTGTGCATGATTATTTTGGACAGTGTTCATAGATTTTGACGTCACTGCACGTGTGATGGTTGGGTTGAAGAGATGGGTTTCTTGGGGGGTGTGTGTGTGTGTGTGCGTGTGTGTGTGTGCATGTCTATGTTTATGAGGGAAAGTGTTGAGTGAAGGAGAAAATAGGATGACATAGTGAATGTTCAGTGGAAGCTAATGGGAGGTCTGACATGCTCACTGGCAGCATCTCAGATCCCTTAAATGAGCAACACAAAACAAAGGAGCAGAAAAGGCGGGAGAGTGTTAATATGAAGTGTTTGAACTCTGTCAATAAGAGGGTGTCAGCCAAGTCTCTCACACACACACACACACACACACATACACACACATACACACACTCTTACACTCATGCACTCTTATGCTCACGCGGGTTCATGAGGACACTCACAAAGAGCACTGTGTGTGTGTGAAAGGTAAATAAAAAGCTTTTAGTGTCCCAGACAGAACGACAGAGATTACAGTCCCAAAAAACCTCCCACACTTTTTTACACACACACACACACACACACACACACACACACACACACACACACACACACACACACACACACACACACACACACACACACACACACACACACACACACACACACACACACATTTATCCATTCTACCATTCTAATCTCTTCTCACACTCTCCCCCCTCCCACCCCATACACACACACACACACACACACACACACACACTCTCTCTCTCTCTCTCACTCTCTCTCTCTCTCTCTCTCTCTCTCTCTCTCTCTCTCTCTCTCTCTCTCTCTCTCTCTCTCTCTCTCTCTCTCTCAGTTGGTCCTATTTTAAGAGGCTTTTAAAAGTTCCAAGAATTTTCAACATAAACGAATGAGCCCATGCAGTCCAGGTTCCATAAAATCCGGATGAAAGCGGAAGGTTCCTTCATTCCTTTCTGCTCTCTCTCTCTCTCTCTCTCTCTCTCTCTCTCTCTCTCTCTCTCTCTCTCTCTCTCTCTCTCTCACTCATTTCATCCTGTTGTTTCTCATTGACCCAAACACGGTGTGACAGATGAGGACTGGTTTTCTCACGCTGAGAGAGAGACAGAGAGGGGGGGAGAGCAGAGCAGGTGATCACTTGGCGCGCTGGAAAGCAGAACTTGATGGAACTGGTGCGCGCGCCCTGGGAATAGTTCCCCTCATTAACGGCAATTTGAAATTACACTGGCGACGTTCCATCAAATCGTCAAAGAAGCACACATCTGAAAGAACACTCGCTTTTCGTTCATCATCAAAGAAAGAGCGATGGGCCTGTTTGTTCCTGATTTAATGAGGCGTGAATAAACAACACGAGTAGGCCTGAACAGCTTTCATAATTTAATTCTCAGGTGGGATGGATTTATGCTTCCCTTCACGTGGTCTTTTTTCATGACCCCGGTTCCTGCACGTAAGTCGTAATTATGAAGTAGCAATATGGCCTGAAGTATGTATCTTGGTATTTTTATTTCATTCTTAAAAATTTGCCTACATAATGCAACCAGCAGTCACAGATACAGTATTAAGCTGGCATCCATGGCATCAGTCACAATTGAAAATAAGTTGTTTTTAGGAAAGTAAATTGGTACTAAACTGTACAATTCTTTGTCGCTGTGACTGTTCTCACAAGCGTACATGTACTTCATGTGTATCTTTTTACTAGTAAAGGTGTACATAGTGTTCCTTTAAAGTTTTATTAAAAGGTAATTATGGTCCAACTGTGTATTTAAAATCTTTTTTTTTTTTTTTTTAAGTTACACTATTTTCCCATTTATGGGTGAAAAATATATATTAGGTAAGGTACAAAAGAGAAATAATAAAAGGTTTAGTACCATTTTTTTCTGACAGTGTAATTATAACTTGAAGGAAAGTTTATGTGCAATTTTCAGGTTGTGAACCCATAAAAACTCTGATATCACATAAAGGAATAACATTCTGGAATATTCCACAAATCTTTAATTACTTTAGGAACATTATTGAGTATTCCCCAAGTCTTTAATTACTTTAGACACATTCTGGAATATTCCTCAAGTCTTTAATTACTTTACATACATTCTGTTGTATCCCTCAAGTCTTTAACTGCTGTAATTACTTTAGAGACATTCTGGAATATTCCTCAAGACTTTAACTGTTGTATATAGCACTGCGAAAAGAAAGGCAAGCGAATTCTTTGGGTGTGGATAAATAGTTTTTCAAAAAAGCTGATTGCTTGCTAACCATCAGCACATGTGTCTGATTTCACTGTTCAGCGAATAGTGATGAGAGATGTTAATAATACTTAATTAATTATTTAATTAGGGTTAGGAATAATGAATAACAATAAGTGCTACATAAGTGAATCTGTGGCACGGGCACTGGTTCTGTCACGTCATTTAGGTGCAGACTGAATAATTCACAATATACAGTAAATCTGAATTCTTTCAGATTTCAGAAATCACAAAGCTTCCTAAATTTACCAAATCAGTTCAAACCTAAGGCCCAAAGCACTACCTGGAAGTCCTAGCTCTTCACCAAGCACGTAAATAAGCACTAATTTAAAAAAACAAACAAACAAAAAAAAAAACAACTTGTGTGTTTTTCTTGTTGTACTCTCTAACAGGGTTTTAGCTTGATGGTCTGATTTGTACTAGCTTAAGAATTTGCATATGATGTAGACTATTTTCTTAGGATAAGCGTGTCTGCTAAGTGCCGTAAAAGTTTTACATCTCTAACATTTGCCCTATTATTGCCTTGCTTTGTAGTTGTAATTGCCTGCAGATAGGTTTGTTGCATACTAGCTTAGCTTCTAGATTTATTAGTACCACAGAAACAATTCATTTATCCAGAACTATAAAGTTCATGAAGAACTAAACCCCATGAAACAAATTTTACAACAGAAACTATAATAATTTGCAGTGCTGTGCCTTGCACTATCCCAAGTTTCCCAGTTAGCTAGCATAAATTTGCTCAAAAATGCACAACAAATGTTCCCTTGTGGTTCATAAAGTTATTTCAAGATATTTCATGAATGTTATGGGAACGTTATTAAAGAGTCATGGGAACTTTGAAAACATTGTAGCTGTTTTTTTTTTTTTCTGACGAGTTTACAAGAGCACATGTCTTCGTTTTATGCAAGGTATCAAAGAGATTTATGAAACCATGTTACACGCCACTGTAGGTTAGAATATTTATTTATTAATCTACTGATAATTTGCTTTCTTTTTTTACTGGGGAATGCAAAAAATCAGTAGGGCTAACTGATTTTAAGGTCTTTTCATGTTTGAGTTTCACATACGTCTGCCAAATGCCATAAATGTAAATGCAATTGTACATACTGATTTTTGTAGCATTTCAGTCTGTTAAACATGGCTGTTTACATACGGTAACAGCTGGCATTAGGTATTTGTACAATAAAACTGTTCAGATCTTTTAAAATGTAAGCTCCTGGATTGTAGAAAATCATTTTTTAAAATAAAAGTCTGATGCTGTGTTTAAGTCCAGAAATTTACTACATCAAGTACAGTCATTCAAATGTAATCACTGTTCAAAGAGCGCATAGTTTAGTCTATTTAATATTTCTTGCAGAAACGTCTTGCAATTTTCAGATGTGAATAAACCCATTAAATTTACA
Source organism: Cranoglanis bouderius (assembly GCA_023630585.1). Taxonomy (NCBI): domain Eukaryota; kingdom Metazoa; phylum Chordata; class Actinopteri; order Siluriformes; family Cranoglanididae; genus Cranoglanis; species Cranoglanis bouderius. Next base: position 6,034,179 of record CM042542.1, on the reverse strand, counting down.
TTTACAATTTACAATTAGTATTTCGCACATTTTTCACATGTGGACTTTACCCAAGTTGTGCATTTCCAATGATTCATTTATTTTTAAAAGTCTGGTCTGGCTGTTCCCCTTGTAGCCTCAGTTTCCTTTTCTTGGCTGACCGGAGTAGAACCCGATGTGGCCTTTTGCTATTGTAGGCCATCTGCCTCATGGTTTTGCCATGCTGTGTGTTATGAGATGCTTTTCTGCTCAACACGGTTGTAAAAAGTGGTTATTTGAGTTACCATATGCTTCCTGTCAGCTCAGCCCTGTTTGGCCGTTCTCCTCTGAGCTCCCTCATCGACAAGATGTTTCCGCCTGCAGAACTGCCGCTCACTGAATGTTTTTTTTTCTGCTGTTTATCTCACCGTCTTATCAACCTTTACTGAAATACGTCTGGCACCACCAACCACTCAGAAAAGCTTAGGAAAATGCCTGACGCCACCTGACATTAAGTTAGACGCTGAAATCTTGTGCATATATCAACATATAGATTTATTAGCGAATTATTTAATGAAAAGCAAGCATAAAGGTAAGCCATCAATAATTCAGCAATGCACCATATCTGAATTGCTGCTGCTGTGTAAATGGTACATGACAGAATACAATATCCGATTGCAGATCGTATTTATTCTGTGTCAACTTCTGGCTAGTCATCTGATGGCCTAATTATGAAAGAATTTATCTAGAACTCAGCATCTTTCCACAACCCAGCCGCAGTCCAAGAAATGCTCTGTTCCATTTAGTTAGAGCTGTCAAAGGTAAAGGCGTGCTGTTAAAATAATGAAAAATGAAAATTCTCCGGAGCCTTCCTTTTAAATGCTTGAATGCTACTGTTTAGGGGAAGCACACCTGCTTTTGGAGTAAAAGACACACACACAGATGGGTTTCAGCGCAGCACTGCGGGTGAAATTGCAGACACATGTTGGCTCGCAAGGTAAGAAATAAGACCCTACAAGGGCTCAAAACCTCTTCTGTGACCTTTAGAGGATGCAGACTGGGGGCCAGGGTCAAGCACACAGAAATGAGACGGATGAGATGGGACAAAATGTAATTCCATATGGTTACAGCGATACCGTTTCGTTTTCATGCACACTTACAAAAATAACTACAGCAATTTACTGGTAGCAGAGTGTATTTACTGTGGATACTTGTAAATATAATGACAGTACAAACTAAAATATACAATAGGAAATTAAATATAACCCACTGCATTTGGCCATGTGGTTTTATCCACAGCAGTTTTATCCAGAGCAAGTCAGATGTTGAAGGTTAAGGTTTTCGTTCAAAAAACAAACCATGGCAGCTTTGAGATGCTCAGATTTGAACACACAACCTTTGGATATATAATTCAAAACCTTAACTACTGAGCCACCGTGTCCATCTCAATACGCTTGCATTAATACAACCATCACCACCTCCACCACTGAATTAACTCACACTAAAAGATTAATTTCAGTGCTTTACTAAACCAAAGATTTTACTAGCATATAAAGTTCAACTCAAACAGGGTTTGTATTCACCTAAAATAGTCGCTAGAATAAAGTGCACAAAAGTGATCCATTAATTTGCAGATGTCAATACAAGAAAAAAAAAAACTGTACCATTCTCACATCAAATTTTTTAAAGTACAATTCTGTAAACTATTATACAGTATTTTGCTGTAAAACCATTACTGTACATTTACAGCATTTTTTTTTTTTTTACAGTGAAAAGAGCCAAAAAAATAATAATCCACACAAAGGGAATCAATATGTTCTTCTCTTGTCAAAGGTATTTTTAAAGGCTATGCTCTGAAAAAAAAAAATACTATAATATAAATCTCTTCATCTTTCATCTGCAAAATCGTGTAAAATAATACAACAGTATTTTGCAAATTTACAATTTTTTTTTCCCCTGAAACAAACATGAAACAATACTCTATGTGTAAATTGTTATTACTCATGTTACAAGCTCCTTCAGGAATCAAGTCATTGATTGACATGATTGTTAAATGTGTTAAATCATTCATTCATCTTCAGTAAGCCTTTTATCCAGGTTGTGGTGGACCTGGAGCCTATCCCAGGAACCCCAGAACACACCCTGAGCAGGATGCGAGTCAGACCAAACACACCTACTCTGGCATGTTTTCGGAAAGTAGGAGGAAACGGGAGGACCCAGAGGAAATCCACGCAACACAGAGAGAACATGCGACAGTGACCCAAGATCAGGATTGAAGCAGGGAGCCTGGAGCTGTGAGACGGCAGCGCTACCACCATGCCACCTTTACACAGTGACACGAGTCCTAAATGAAGATTTTGATAATGCTAATAAAGGACTACAGTAAAATGCATTATTTGAATAGACCATAATCCCTCGTGTACACATAAATATCATTAAACAGCAGTCATCATCAGCATATTACTATTTAAAGTATATTTAAAGCACAAAAGGTTTAAAGAATTGACTGCTTGATTTCTGAATTTATTATGAACTATAAAGATGGAAGTCAGGCATTTGTGTGCAAGATTTGTGCGCATGGAAGGCTCATGTTTTGGACATTTTATTCAGAAAAAAACAAAGAACAACATCCTGTTGTATATCAGTATATCAAGGAAATACACTCACCGGGGAAAAAATAAAGATCGAAATCACTTCCTGGAGGAAGTTTCATTCATCATTCATGTGTTTGGAATGTAAAGATACAAAATGGTGCAATAAATATCTCTTTATCTTATCACTTGTAAAATGGTTATCAACAAATTTGCAGTTTGGACAAAGAGACATCTGTTTTATATGACTGAAATGCTTTTAGAGACTAATTTCAAATAGTCGAAGAAGTTTTAGCAAAATGTGTTGGTATTTTTGATGTTTTCAAGTCAGGGTCATTAATAACAATTAATATTAATGTTAATATCAATCTTGCTACAGACATCTGTAACTGATGTTATGATTATGATAAAACATGGAAATTCTAAATGTAAATGTAAATGTTGTAATACATTTCCCATTACAAGTTCAGGGATTCCCTTTTTTTTTTTTTCTTTCTTTCTTTCTTTCTTTTTTTTTTTGCCATGACTTAACATTAATCACTATAAACCTACAGTGGGGTCCAAAAGTCAGGAGTGAAAATGCTTCTATTTTGCATTCTTTTCTAATTTAATACAACTATTTTCATTACAAATTATATTACTAATAACAGCTTGAGTGAAAAGTAGAATCTTTGAAATATTTGCATGAATTTCAGAGTTTCTTAGTATTTGGTACGTCCTCTTTTTGCTTTAATGACTGCGTGCACTTGAGCTGCATGGACTCCACAAGTTTGTGCAAAACCTTATTATCCATTTTAGATTGAATCCATCGGAGTGTCGACTGACCGCACGCTTCAATAGAAGACGTGACGAATGAGTAAAACCTGACCTTTTGTACAAAGCAGTTAACATGGGAAATATCACAAAACTTTGCTTATATTTAAATAGAGACCTAGAAATAATGCAGAATTTTGATTATTAAATATTCGAGATATTGAACATTTAATCTTTCTTTGATTGAAATATTTCAAAATTCTAAAACCTTCTGTCAATTTTAAATAAAAAAAAAATCCCAGATTTTCAATGTGATCTTGGACCTTTGGACCACACCATATACTATTTTGAGGAAAACCAAAAAACAGCTGTACTACTGCACACAAAATCTTCATGCATAACAGTCAGGCATTTTCCAAAATTGCTTTGCTGTGTCGCTTGCCGGATGTCCTAGAAGTTTGTTGAACTGCTAGAAAACCATTTTCTCGTGAACCTTTCAGGCTGACTCCTCTCAGAGTTCTATATTATTATTAATATTATTCTAACATTAAATTCAAACTTGGAAAGTTTACAAAAAAAAAAAACAGTAAACAGTTCATAAACAGCATATTTTATAGTACATGTAGGTTTCTTAATACCAGACTTTATACCCCAGCACTGTTAACTTTCTGAAAATGATAGGAGTTGATAAATTTTCTATAACAGTCGCTCTGACTGTACTGCTGGATGTAGTTAAATTCCCATGTTTATATTAATGTGCATGTTCTAATACATTATAGTTTCTATGAGAACAACTCATACGCATGGACTTGTGTGGTGGACGCTCCACATAATTGAAGTCTAATAATAAACTAATTAAAAGCGTGTTGTTAGCAAATGAAATGGATAATTGATAATTGTTGATATGGTGATGTTTTCTGTAAGGAGATATTTATTAAGAATTTTTTGGGGGGAGTGTCCAGTGTGTTCGAAGTTTTCCGCCACAGGAAAGTCTTCAGGGCAGAGAGGTTTATGCTTTCCAGTTTTTCAGTAACTTGACAAGCTACATTTGTCTTTTTTGTTTTTGTTTTTTTGTCTTATTAACTTCAGTAGATACAAATTTTCAACTTTAAATATGACTATAAATAGTTCAAATGTCTGATATTTTGTACATTAACAAATAAGAAATCGCAATCATTGGTAATCTTATACTGTGGTATAAGACGAATAACACATTTCAGAATTAGTAAAACAGTCAATTCAGGGTGGTAATAGTAGTCGGGGCGAATTTTCATATAACAGCACACCCGCAAGTGCTTTCTTACTTACATAAGCCATTGAACATAATTGTTCTATGCAACTGAACCTTGAAATCAGCTTCTTCCCTTTTTCTTTTGTGGTTATCAATCATCTTAGTTGCCGGAGGTCCCGACTCATTTTCTCCTTAAGACTCACATCATTCAAAGGGCCATAATGTTTTTTTTTTGACACTGAACCCACCACAGTCCTGAAGTTATCCCACTTTTATTGTAGGGGACTTAACTCCAAATTCCCTTGGGGCCTACAGTGTCTAGAGGAGTTTGTTCTAACCCTCTCTGTTCTCTTACTTATTAAATAGGAATTAGAACTAGAAATAAAACTCACACCGTGAAGTCCTCAATGGACCAAGCTGGGAAATTACTGCCTTATAACAGACGACTTGTAAGGCTGACTTATAAAAGTCAAAAAGTGTGTCCTTTTTAACATTAACATGTATCCATTTATCCATTTATTCATTTAGATCCAAAGGATTTCCCAAGTGAGACAGAATCCAATCCAAGCACAGAGCACCTAAAGGAGTTACAAAGGAATCATATTATTAAACATACAATTTTACAAGGTGGAGACAGTTAACCTGCAGCAGAGTGCTGGATAATAATCACCCAAGCATCATCAATCACCTCAGCACATAACAGGACAGCAAAAGGGAACACGCCTAGTCATATACACCCACACACACACACTCAGAGGGTGTTTCGGTATCGACGTTCAAGTGCTCTCGAAAGAGCTGAGTCGTCACATTGCTCAAAGGTTTGTAAAAAAAAAAAAGGGGGGGGGGGGGTTGGGATGCATGTTTTTAGTTTTCTGAAAATATAATAGATCATACAATGGAAACTCAAACGCAGCATTCACACAAGTGTTGTATGAAGCCTAGTGAAAAGGGGAGGACAAGCTTCTGAATTTCTTTCTCATTTACTCTTTTTCACACACACACACTGGTGTAACTTTTTAACTTAGTTTTAAACACAAGTGCTAAAGTTTAAACACAGTTTACTGAAGTTCAGAGCCAACACACACGCCATAAAACATGTTTTGGAAAAAAAAATTGAGCCAGACAAACACTAATGGGCTTCTTTGTACACTTCGGAATAAAAATGTCACTTTCTGTAAGCAAGATAATGCAAAAAGAAACAGAAGTGAATGGATTGCTTTATACATAAAAGACACCCAATACAGTTTTTCATGAATGCTTATACACTCTTAATGCACAGTGACACATGATTCTTAACAACTAAGGCTCATCTGTCTTTTACTTAAGCACTTGCAGCGAAACACATTTTACTGAAAACTGTTCTCATTATAAACTTTCTTGATAATCTCTTGTTCCATATTTTTGGGGAAAAAACAACAGGAAGACAAACATTACAGAACGTCTCGCTACAGTTCTACATCTGGACACTTTGGACACTTATAAAAGAGTCCTTTGAGGGTTCTTTGCTTTTTAAATGGATTTTACTTGGAACCCAATCAATGTGAATTAAAAACCCTTTGTTCCAGTTTTCTATATATGTAGAATCGTCAGAGCTTCCCTTGCTGGAAAAAGCCAGAGATTTACATTAGTATATGTACCAAGGATCCTATAACAAATGGAAACCAATGGAAAAGATTGCAAATGTGTTTTTTTTTTTTTTCCTGTAATGTTTACATATAAAGATACTAGATTGTTAGGGCTGATTTAAAAATATATATGTCTTGTGTCATCTTTAATTATAACACAAAGAGGCAGAGACAGCGCTGCATTTCTAAGAGCGCATTTATGCCCAATTTATAGTGTGAATCAGTCACACCTGTCATCCAGTGTTAAATGGGACGAAACCAAGACAGAGTAGTTAGAGAGAATGAAGACTGAGCTAGAAGTGGAGGTATACAGTAGATAAGGTACGAGTACTAGGTACACTTTAGATAGTTAAGTGTTCCTATCCTTTTTTTTTTTTTTTTTTTTTTTTTTTTTAAATGGTTCTACTTGGAACCCTTTCCAATAAGGAAACATTTTGTTGTGGAACCTTTTAAATAGTTCCTCAGAGGTCCAACCAAAGATTTGTCCTGAATTTCCTTACATGAAATTGCATAAATTTAGGGAGACAAAATATTTGTTTACAGTATTATTTGAGAACACTGTATGTGTAGACAATGCAATAAACAATCATGCTTAGTTCTTTTTTTAGTTCTACAAAGCGACAATTTCTGTTAATTATTTTTATTTTATTTTATTATTATTATTATTATTTTTTTTTTTTTACATTTTCTTTATTTATTTAGGCCGGTGTGGTGTATCGTGTGTTGTTGTCACATCACAGCTCCTTGGTCTGATCCTGAGCTATCTTGAACAGGCTACTGTCAGTGCAGAGTTTCGTATGTTTTCTCAAGTTTCACATGGGTATCCTCTGGGTTCTCCAGTTTCCTCCTACAGCCCAAAAACGTGCATGTACACGGACTGGTTATGCTAAATTTGCCTGTGAATGTGTGTGCTCATGGTGCCCAGTAATGGACTGCCGGGAATTTACTACTCAAGCCCAGGGTTACAGGAATAGGCGCCTTTATCCTTGACTGGGATAAAGCAGTTACTGAAGATGAATAAATGAGTTCTATAGACATACAGAACATTAAAAGTGTTGCCTGGAGGTACACAGTTTTACCAGTTTTAGATTTGCCATTTTTTCTGAGAGAATAAAATGAAATGAGAATGAATGAAATGAAATTCAGGTTGCACTAGTTTACCTACTTCAGTCATGTACAAGATTTTAACAAATAAACATTTTTGTCTTTATTTTTATGATACCTTAATTCATTATTAATTACCCATTCCTTTATTCATCGTGCTGTAGGTGGCATGTTAGGTGGCATTGTACAAATCTGTTCTTTTTACATGTGAAAACATCAAAAGTAGGCTACAATGCGTAAGAATTTATATGATGTCTTTACCTTTACATAAATATTTCATAGTATATCCTTGGCAATTTAATTTTGTCACAATATATGCAAAATGTTTGTATAGCTTTGAGAAATAAATGCGTCGGATTTGATTTATTTATTTATTTATTTATTTATTTACGCATACTGTTGTTAACTTTACGAGGTGCACGTGCGCAAATTTTTAGTGCTCTCCTGCCCCCTTGTGGTCACTATTTGTATGACAGCTGAGTTGGTGCACTTGCCTTCTTATAGAGTTTCCTTTATATTAATGTCTCTTTACATCTTCAACACACCCTCCAGCTGAGGAAAGAACAATAAAATGAAGGCTTTGGAGGTGGAATCCCTCCAGATTCGGGATGAAACCCAAGCTCAGTCAAACCCCAACCACTGCCTGATGATGAAAATTAAAACCACATGAGAGAGCCAGGGATTAAAAGTGTGTGTGTGTATGTGTGTGTGTGTGTGTGTGTGTGTGTGTGTGTGAGAGAGAGAGAGAGAGAGAGAGAGAGAGAGAGAGAGAGAGAGAGAGAGAGAGAGAGATGTCTGTTTATGTGTTCATACTGATTGCACAGCAATTATCCGGAGACAAATTGAGGAATGATAATGAGATCTAAATTGAACTGATTTGCACTCTGATCAAGACCCTGTGGGAGGTTGACTGACTACTGACTCGAAATACGCTGAAGTAAACAATTCCCAGATAATCACATTAATTCAAACCGTGTGAACAGGCCACACTTTCTTTTAAAATCAACACTGTTAAAAGAACCTCAAAAGTAGTTCTCAAGGTGTTTTGTCAGCCCAGGGCTATTTTTTATGTAACAGCCTATACGTTGTCCTTGAAAGTCTTCTCACGTTAGATATAATGAGAACAATTTCCTTATACATAAGTTTCACTGAGCTACCAAGTTATAATGCTTTAATAAAATATGCAAAGCCGTAATTGGAAGATTTGGTCCATAGTATCCTCTGAAAGATATAAGAATATTATTTCCCTGTCTGAAATACACCCAAAAATTTAACTCACTCCAAAATTTCTCACTCAATTTCTCACTCAAAAATGTCAGTGGATACTTTGGATGCTCATGTAAAGTATGTAATGATAGACATAAAGTATTTTTGGTTAAAAAAATATCTATACAATAATCTTCCTTATATAATACAAAATACAGTGCTGTGAAAAAGTATTTCCTGATTTCTTCTGTTTTTGTGTACATCTCATACTAGTTTGTTTCAGAAATTAAAACAAAATCTAAGATAAAACAAAGGCAACCTGAGTAAACACAAAATACAGTTTTTAAATGATAATGTTATTTATTAAAGAAAAAAAAAGATCCAATACCAACTGGGCCTGTGTGAAAATGTATTTGTCCCCATAGTTACTAATTCCCCAATCTGTGAAACTGCATTTATAATGGGGTTCAGCTGGACTAGACGCAACCAGGCCTGATTACTGCAAACCCTGTTCAATCAAATCAACACTTAAATAGAACTTTTTCAACAGCATGAAGTTTGTTAAAAGGTCTTACCCAGTAACACACTATGCCAAAGTTGAAAGAAATTCCAGAAATGATGAGGAAGAAGGTGACTGGAATACATCAGTCTGGGAAGGGTTACAAAGCTATTTCAAAGGCTCGGGGACTCCAAAGGACCACAGTGAGAGCCGTTATCTCCAAATGGAAAAAAACACGGCACAGTAGTTATCGGAAGCGTTTGGTTGCAGTTATTGCTGCTAAAGGTGGCCCAACCAGACTTTAAATTTAAGGGGGCAATTAGTTTTTCATAGGTGAAAACACATGTAATTCAAATATTGTGTGTTTACTCAGGTTGCCTTCGTTTTATGTTGTATTTCCTTTGAAAATCTAAAACTATTTAGTATGCGATATACAAAAAACCCCAGAAGAAATACTTTGTGTCTTTCTTGGAGAAAGTAAAAATCCGGATGTTTATCATGTTAATCCTACAATCCTACTGACTTCAGTGTTACCATGTAAAGATAATATTGCTATAAATATAAACAATTTTAACAATTAGAATTAGAAATTAAGATTAGCTGATGATTAGATGATAGCTAACCTTATGGGACCTTTTAAACTCCCAGCATATTATTCAGTATTGTTTGGAATAAACACAATGGGGTATGCTTTTGTAGTAAAATAATCAACGATTTGTTGGTGTATTGAAGCAAGGTTACTGTTACGACCATGAAATTGATTCTTTTCCAATGATAGCGTGTCCTAAAAAAAATGCTTTATTCCTCTTTTACCACAGTTATTTTTCAGTGATTACAAATTTTCATTTATTAATGAATGACACCTCAAACTTTTTATCTGTTATAAGTTACATTTAACGTAATGTCCTTGACAAAAAGGTTAATTCCCATTATCACTTGCATTATAGCATCTATAAACAGTTGTTCCCTCAGAGGCCTCTCTTTTTCTCTCTGTTAAGTTAAATGTACAGTGCAGCTTGTCACGTAACTGAGAAATCCTGGAGACTTTCCCAGCAGAGCGAAACATTGAACTGAAACTGACTGAAGAGTTCTTTCATAAATGTAGCTTCACCAGAGGAATTCTTTATGTTTTATGTTAAAGAACTACAGTTTCTTTAAAAAAAAAAAATGTGCTTAGCAAAGTCTGGACCTGCTGATGGCTCCTGAGATGTTGATGATGGTAGGTCCACTCAAAATACTCCCGAGACAAAGATGATGACATCACTTTTGATGAGTTTTATAAACTCCTGGTCTATTCTGCAATATTTTTATTAACTTTAAACCAGATTGTAAACATGTAACTTATGCTATCAACTGAGAAAAATTCTGGAGGTACAATGACTCCAAACAAATCAGAAATGGTGCTGCTTACACCATGGAGTAACCAGAAGAGTATGCTTTAAGCTCTTTGCATATGCAATTAATCCACTATGAAAAATGGCAAAACGTCTTGCCTAGGACACTTTAAAAGCCTTGAAACAAATCGATACTCAAATCATACTGATTGGGGCTTTAGACATATTTATACAGCTGCATGGCTGTACACAGAGAAACTGTGGGAAAGAAGGACACAGAGTGGCAGATTTACAAAACACGAATGAATATTAAGGCCACGGTTTGGCAATGTTTGTCTTCTACAAAATAAATGGAGGATTATTGAATTGTGGTTTTCTACATACAAATGAAGTGTCCCGAATACAGTCAAATTACTCCACCCTTTGTTAGTTTGTGTAAGGCATGGGCTCCTGCTGTGGAAAAGAACCGTTCAGCCAAAAATGAAATGTACACAGTTATCCCCTAACCTCAAGTGTAGTCAATCAGCCAAGACATGTGTAGTGTCCAAAATTTTCTTCTTTAAATTTGAACTGGAGTTCTGAAGCAAGTAAGGAGGCTTATATTTTATATTTTAAACTGCACATATAAATCATCACACACTTGTCTTAAATGTAGCACCATTTGGTCATAAACAGAATTGGAACCACATTATCATCCAAACTGATTACATTGCAAAACAATATGGCCTATGGGGGATTTTTTTTCTTTTCTTTTTTTTTTTTTTTTTTTGCTGAACTACATCCATTATATATAATGTAAATTAAGGATTTAATGCAATGCCACTTTCTGTAACTCTATCTGTTTAGTGCTCATAACATCTGTAACTGTATTCAGATTTAAACCTGAAGTGGGTGTGGAAAAAATGTCATTTAAAATAAAAAATGTTTTTAATGTTTAATGTCATTGTAACAACTATTACTATTCAACTCCTAAACTTTTACAGTTCCTCAACCTCAGCTACATCATATACAAGATGATAATTGGTCTCAACCGGATGCCCTGTGAAAAATAAAATGAATAGTGTGCCTCATATTCATATCTATATTTGGATCCATTTAGAGTGTATTATCTGTTCTTCGGTTACATCCCTAGTGTTAAAATATGTTACACAGTACATGCTACGCAGTTTCTTATGGTAGGCTATAATAATGGTTCTCAAAATTTTTCCAACAACAGAACACATTTTTATTATTCATATTTGGTTTTAAATATTTGTCATTAGGTCCAAATTACATGTGAGGGTCTATGGGAAACTCATTTATTTATTTAATTATTTGGTTGGTTGGCTGGCTGGTTGGTTTGTTATTTATTTATTTATTTATTTATTTATTCACTGTATTTTTTGGATTGTTCTTTATTCTGCAGAATGTATAGCTGTTACCAGAATTCTTTTTATTAGACTTTTATTAATGTTTGAAATGTGTAATATGGTACCTGTGTAAAAAAAAAAGGAATTATTAACCAGGTATTGCAATTATCAGCAACAGATACAAAGTCAGGAAAATATATATATATATATATATATATATATATATATATATATATATATATATATATATATATATATATATATATATATATATATATATATATATATATATATATATATATATATATATATATATATTTTAATTGTCTTCTCCAGTCACTAGGAAAATGCTTTCTCAATAACAAGACGAACAGCAGAGGTCATACATTAGCTTGAAGAGATGAGTAGACACATTCATGCAATTATCCAACTGGCAATCATGTGGCAGCAGTGAAATGCATAAAGTCATACAGATACAGGTCAAGAGTTCAGTTCATGTTCACATCAAACATCAGCATGGGAAAAAGTGTGATTTCTGTGATCATGACCATGGTTGTTGGTGTATTTCAGAAACTGCTGATCTCCTGGGATTTTCATGCACAACAAAAAACATCCAGTAAGTAGCAGTTCAATGGGTAGAAATGCCATGCTGATAGAGATTAGAGGAGAATGGACAGACTGATTTAAGCTGACATGAATTTGATGGTAACTCAAATAGCAGCTACCTCCCTGAAATTAGTTTTTGAAGGGTGGGATGTCTGTGATACTTGAACAGTTCACATCAGTTTACATGGGTTTCTCAGAAATTCTGTCAGATTGTCTCATGTTAGCTAGCTGACTAGCGTTAGAAGTAAAAATGATTAACATATATGAATATGAATTACAAATCCTCTCAGAAATCCTGTCAGGTCCGCTAATGCTAGCTAGTTGCCTAGCTCTAGCAGTGAAAATTATAGACATTAATGAAATCCTCTCAGAAATCCTGTCAGGTTAGCTCGTGTTAGCTATTCATCAAGATTAAAAACATGTATGAATAAGATTAAAAAACATTAAAAACTTTTGATGATATTTTGTACTGTAGATGATGAGATATGCATAGTCTTCACAATTTTATGTTGAGGAACATTATTCTGAAATTGTTTCACAAATTGTAGACGCAGTTGTTCGCAGATTGGTGAATCTCTGCCCATCTTTACTTCTGAGAGACTCTGCCTCTCTAAAATACCCTTTTTATACCCAATCATGTTACTGACCTGTTGCCAATTAACCTCCAGCTGTTTCTTTTTAGTAACACTTACTTTTCCAGCCTTTTGTTGCCCCTGTCCCAACTTTTTTGAGATGTGTTGCGGCCATCAAATTCAAAGGTACCTTATTTTTTTCCTTAAAATGGTACATTTCCTCAGTTTAAACATTTCTATTGTGTTCTACTGTGAATAAAATATGGGTTTATGAGATTTGCAAATCATTGCATTCTGTTTTTATTTACATTTCACACAGCGTCCCAACTTTTTTGGAACTGGGGTTGTAATATGTAAAGATAATAATATTACTTCCACTGAAACAGTCAATGTAATCGAAAAAAATAATACAATTCCAGTCCGACTACACATCAGTTTGATTTTCCTTGCATTCCAGTATTTCCTGACAAGTGAGTGCAAGTGTGAAAAACATGGTGGTGCTGAGTAATAAGAAACTTTACAAGATGTAATCAGGTGGAATTTAATATTGTTAAATATTCACATAAACACAGTAATGAAATAAACATACTCTTATATTTCATGTTTAGAGATGTGATCAAGACTCAGCAGCATCACCTGGGCCTGCTTAACTGATGCAGCTACATTAAATACAACATGAAACAGAAATTCTAATATAATCCACTCTGAAATTATTAGAACAGCAAGGCCAGTTTTTTATTTATTTTTTTGCTATACACTGAAGACATTTGGGTTTGAGATCAAAACATGAATATGAGACGATAGATCAGAATTTCAGCTTTCATTTCCTCATATTTACATCTAGATGTGTTAGGACAACTTAGGACATGGCACGTTTTGTTTGAACTGACCCATTTTTCAAGTGATCAAAAATATTGGAACAGGTGACTGACAGGTGTATCTTGTTGTCCAGGTGTGTCCTGTTAGATGGATTGTTTAAACAATTAATAGCTCTGAATGTCTACTCTTGGTTTGAGCCCTGGGTTTCACCTGTGAAGACTGAATTTGTTGTTAAAAAAGAAAAACCAACATGAAGACCAGAGAGCTGTCTATGGTAGAAAAGCAAGCCATTTTAATGCTGAGAAAAGAGTGAAAATCTATCAGACCAATTGTACAAGTATTGGGCATAGCCAGTACAACAAGTTGGAATGTCCTGAAAAAGAAAGAAACCAATGGTGTACTAACAACCAGACATCAAACAGGTTGGCCAAGGAAAACAACAACAGTTGATGACCGAAATATTGTGAGAGCTTTGAAGAGTAAAACCCCCAAAACAACAGTTAGTGACATCACCAACAACCTTCACAGGGCAGGGGTGAAGGTATCAAAATCCACTATTCGAAAAAGACTTCAAGTACAGAAATATAGGGGCCATACCCCAAGATGCAAACCACTCATGAGCAGTGAGAATCAGAAAGCCAGATTGGAATTCGCAAAGAAATACAGAGATGAGCCACAAAAGCTCTCAAGGTTTCTTCCTCATATCGTCTCAGGGAGTTTTTCCTTGCCACCGTCACCTCTGGCTTGCTCATTAGGGATAAATTCATACATTTAAAATCTATATCCTGAATTTATATATATATATATATCTGTAAAGCTACTTTGGGACAATGTCCCTTGTTAAAAACGCTATACAAATAAAACTGAATTGAATTGAATTAACCTCTACCAAAGTGATGGAAAGGCCAAAGTGTGGAGAAAGAAAGGATCTGCTTGATCAAAACATACAGTATGAGCTCATTGGTCAAGCACAGTGGAGGTAGTGTCATGCATTGGGCTTGCATGGCTGCTTTTGGAACAGGTTCACTATTTTTTTTATTGATGATGTAACTCATGATGGTTGCAATAAAACAGAAACATTCTGTCTGCCAATTTACAGAGAAATGCATCAAATCTAATTGGGAGGAACTTCATCATGCACTTCATCAAGACTGTGAACCAAAAAGCACTGCCAACACTACAAAGGACTTCATCAGGGGGGAAAAGTGGAAGGTCTTAGATTGGCCAAATCAAACACCAGACATTAACCCAATTGAGCAACATTTCACCTCCTGAAGAGGAGAGGAAAAAAATAGAAATAAATAAATAAAAACAACAACAACTGAAAAAAGCTGCAGTACAAGCCTGGTCAAAGAATCACAAAAGAAGAATGTAACAGTTTGGTGGTGTCAGTGAGTTGCTGGGTTGATGTAGCTATTGCAACCAAGGAATGTGCAACCAAATATTAAGTGTTATTGACTTTAAGTTACTTTAAGACTATCTATTCCTATACTTTTGTAGGATTACAGCTAAAACATTGTCTTTTTAAAATGATATAAATGTATAAATGAATCTTACACAGTCTGGCCACAGGACAAGTCTTCATTAAGGGGTATTTCAGACATGCTGAGGATACAGTCATAAAGCTCTAGTCTAGTCTAGTGCAAAACAGGAAAATCCTCCATCTTTTACCTCTGGAACATCTGAGACATAAACATGAAAAAACATGAACAAATTGGACTACTTTACCATAATGTATGTTTCAAAAACATGTTGGCCACATAATATAGGTTTAACACTAAGGTTTTCGATTCTCTTTTGAACAATAAAGCAAAATACCTCCCCAAAAGAACCATAGTCTCAGTAAAGAACAAAACCACATCTGTCTAGTATTACTGTATTTTCTGATGCATTTGTATTTCAGTACTTTAACCAGAAAATCATTAACAGTAAAAAAAATCGTGTTCACCTTTTTCCTACTCTACTTCCCATATACTGTACCGTGCAAAGAGCATACAAATTATTTTAATCAGTAAAAATTGTTGAAAGCCTGAGCAATAAAAGTAAATTTCATGTCAGTAGACTTATAATTATTATAATTATCCCAGTAAACCTACTGGAAAATGTGGTTCAGTTCTTTTAACAATGTGTTCCAAAAGTGTGAGCCTTATAATATTACTACTACTACTACTACTACTACTACTACTACTACTACTACTACTACTACTACTACTACTAATAATAATAATAATAATAATAATAATAATAATAATAATAATAATAATGATTTGGGGCGGCTGTGGCTAGTGGTAGAGCGGGTTGTCCACAAATTGCAGGGTTGGCAGTTCAATCCCCGGCACGATGGCATGCTAGCACCTTGTGTGTGTGTGTGTGTGTGTGTGTGTGTGTGTGTGTGTGTGTGTGTGTGTGTGTGTGTGTGTGAATGAGAAACGGTGTGAAACTACTTAAAAGGTGCTATATGAGTGCAGACCATTTACCATTTAATAATAAACTGATCAAATTGTGTGAGTTTAAAATGATTGTATAAATTCTGCACCTAAAGATTGCTTATATGTTGTGTTTACTGGAAATACATGCTACCTCCAGACTACTTTGCAATGAACTTTGAATGTATTTAATAAAGAAACAGACAGATACACACAAACAAACACGTAACAAAGAGATACGTTCTCTTTGCCAATCCCAGAGGCCATGATGATTTCTGGTCATGTGACCCAGATATTCAAAACAAAACAAACTTTGATCAACAGGAATGAACTTTTGTCAACAGGATTAGGTGCCCCCTACAGGATGCCAGAGAGCAGAAGAACATATCTCGTGGTGTACGTTGCTACTGAGTCACTATTACAGGTTTCTATTATTCTTCATCACTATGATACAAACAAGTGGCTGACTGCTACTGAGTGATGGTAAAAGGTTATTGGTTTGTCTTTCTAGGACATACTTTACGAGTTCTTTGTAGAACCCAACAACAAAGGTTTGTCTTTTAGAGAGGGTTCCAAGTAAATTCTTTTAGGAAGCTATTTCATACAGGAGGGTGTAGTTACAATAATGCATTGTGATGCAATTGTAATAATATGCAATAATGCAGACTGTGCTGCTTAGGTCAATGTACATACAGTAGATACAACAATAACTCAGAGAGTGAGGTGTGTAGTTGTGTTACAATTTCAATAATGTGTATACTTTGTGAATGGTTTGGGAATGGGCCATTCACTCTTAGTCAGGAACCATTCACTCTGATATTAACACTAAAAAGTGGATGACTGAAGAAAGTTGTCACTGAAGAAGCAGTTAAAACTTCGATAATGATAATATCAGTGACTTCCAGTTGCAGCACTCATTCATTCTGCCAGCAGATGTCACACAAACATAGAGTTTTAAAAAATTGGCCTAATGTATTTATTTAATTTTCTTTATAAAGGAATCAGTGTGTGGTGAATGTTAGAGCTATAGAGACTGTATGTGAATAAACACAACTTATTAACATGAGGTGATGGCAGACTTCAACAATGTTTATTATGTGTAATAAATGGGGGGTAATTTAGCTTTTTTTTTTTTTTTTTAAACTCAGCGATAAAAACAGTTGGGTTACACAAACTTCATTTTCTACAATCTAATTATCTCACCAAGTTCAATGTTTCATGTATACTTTTCTCTGTCTAGTGCCTTTATACTCTAACAGTGATGACAAACATGCAGAAACCAATCAATCAATCAATCAGTCAATTAATCAAGATTGCTATGGAAATGGCAATATTGTTTTAAACTGGCTGATAATTTGAAACCCAGAGTCATATTTTACAGTACCAGTTACAGGTTTATGCACTATAAACCGACCAAAAACCAGTATATTTCCAGTATATGGCATGCTCTAAGAATCGAGATATTTGCTTTATTACATAAATTTGTATTGCCATGGGATTTATTTAAATCACAAACGCCCCTTTGGTGAAAATGTATAAAAATTAGTTACTGTTTTTTTTTTTTTTTTTTTGTTTTTTTAACTGGTGTGACCTGAAGAGTTTTGTCTGTTCTCAAACACTTTTCTTGGGTTACTGAGTTTTTCTTTAAACAATTGTCATGTTAATTTCAAGTCGTCTAGACGTCTGTCAATTGATTTCCTTCAACATTCCACTGAAAACGACAGAGGTTTTATGAGGGAAAGGGATATTTTAATAAACCTAGCTTAATAAACACTAATCTTACTTTGAAATAGATGGAGCTTAAGGTCTTTTTGTGCAACCTACAGCATTTTTGAGGCCCTTTGAAGTTTTTTTTTTTTTTAAGAGAAAACCACTTATGTTTTATCCAACTGTGCAGTGGAAAAAAGAACCAGTTTCTAATATCCTTTCTTACCAGGTGGCCACTGCGATGAGTCTGCTTCCACCAGCACTGGGAAAATTATTAAACAGTTCAGGCACCAAATTCTTGGTGATTAAAGTCTGAACAATGTGACAACGTGTTATGATTTAACGCATGTTTACATCATCATAATGCAAATCATCACTGTAGGCTAAATTTTTCCCTTAGATGTATTATGTTTTAAATATATTATCCATGAAGCTACAATATGAAAGTAAAAGAGCACATGTCAGACAACAAACATGTCCTGACTGATCAAATACTTTTATGGTGAGGGGAATGTTCCTGGCTAAACTGTTATCCACTTCTGTGGAATAATGAAAGAATTATGTCATTGCTTTTGAAAATTAAACGGTTCACACACTGCTAGGTGCTGAAAGAACAAATAAAAGTTAAAAAAAAAATTATTCTGTTTACTCATACTGGTATTTTAATACAAAGTAAAACATTCAACCATATCACTGACTCTAGTGTTAGAGAGAAATACATTTTAATTCTGTAGTTTATGTTTTCATTTAAATCCAGGAATTAACACCTACACTGCGTGTGTATACATATATATATATATATATATATATATATATATATATATATATATATATATATATATATATATATATATATATATATATATATATATATATATATATATATATATATATATATATAGTGCTTGATAGTAATTAACAATAATTAACATTTTTATTAGAATTTTGCATGTGATATGTAAAGAATAAAACAGGACGGGGTGTGCTGTAATAGGATAATAATCCATGATGGTGTGGTGTGATACGGCCTAACAAGAAGCTGAGTTACTGTAAGTTGATTATTTTCAGATAACAAATAGCACTTCTTAATAGTTACATTTAATGTTGTGTAATGTCCACGAGACAAGTTCTTGTTATCACGTATGCTATTTATGCAATATTACACAAGCAATTTATACTGAATACGGCCGTAGGTAATCACAGCCGTGCTGAAATTCAAAACAACAGCACAATTGCGAGTGTGATATTGCTTTTATACAACAGTTCTATAAACAAGAAATTAATATCTAGTAATTGACATTTCAGACACAATTTGTTCAAATATTTTGTTTTTATTTGCCCCAAATATGAAAATAGTTCCAAAATAAGCCACAGTTGGACATACGGACTGACAGCCCGTAGTCAATGTAGTAACTGTATTAATGTAATGAACTATTGCTAGAATTGTAATTTTATGCATTGAAAACAGATAAGCAGAGTGATACAAAGAGTTAAAATGTTATACTAAATTATCAGCACTCTTGGAAATACGCTTGTCAAATGAAATTAGTAGACCGAAACTAACTGTTGTATAAAGCAGTTATAAACAGTAGTTCTCTCACCAGTCTCTCCATTTTTGCCCCTCTCTCTCTGGAATTAAGCCTTTCTAGCTGTACACTGACGTTCCATTGCGCCGGCAGAATGGAAATCGACTTAATGGACATTTTCAAACAATAAATAAAAAAACAAAAACAAAAAACAAATAAATTATTTTATTGCAGCAAGTCTGTTATAACATTAGTCAGGACACTGTTGGGTTTCTGTAGGTAGAGTACCGTGACTGTGTTTAGCTGCTGGTGAGCAGGGGGATGGGAAATGGGAGGGGTGTGAACCCCCTGCTGGGCAAACAATTCACACCTCTGTTACAGAGATAAAATAGACAGCTTTTTGATAGCAAACAAGCTTTTTGACATTATACAACTGCAAAAATAAAATTATAACATTTAGGTAAAAAAGAAATGCAAAAACAAAACAGGCCTCTGGTAAAAAAAAAAAAGACAGACAACACAAACACACACACACACACACAACATGTCATGTTACCTACAAACCAGAAAACACAATGTCCTTTGTCCTTCAGACTTCCCCATGGTATACATTCATGCATTGGCATCACTTTGTTTTGAAAAGTGGTGGGGACAAAAATGGGTGGTGGTCACTAACCATTCTACCTTACCGCACTACTCGTTTTGCTCTTTTTTTTCTTCTTCTTCTTTTTTTTTAAAAAAAAAAAAACATTACTATTTAGTAAGAGTTTTATTATTCGTGGTTTATCCCGTTGTAAAGAGCTGATGTTCTGGCCGGCGCAAGTAAAGTTTATGTTACATGTATGAATTATATTATGAAGAATGATGGTTTGTAGATGGTTTTCCTTTTACACATACTTTCTGCAAACTGTTTTTTTCAGTGGCTTTTAAAAAGTGGTGGGGACACAATCAACTCTGGCAAAAAGCGGTGGGGACATGTCCCACCCGTCCCACCCGCAAGTGACCCCTGTGTATACATGGAATATAAAACCAAGGTCTGAATTAAAGCCGGAACTACTTGCAAAGCTGTTGTTATAGACAGTTAATTAACGTGTTGGCGTCACCTGACCTGATCAGAGAATTCAACGACGCTTTATGTGGTAAATGAATGAGAGTCATTTTTCGGAATGGTGAATCAATATTTCTGTTCGAATCTTGTGAGTCGATTCGTGGACGATTTCAGCTTTCATACGCTTATGAGAGATTAGCAGCTGAGTGAAGAAAGAAAGAGAGTGAGAGAGAGGGGATAGAGAGAGAGAGAGAGAGAGAGAGAGAGAGAGAAGTTGTCTTTCTGTCTGAGAAGAGCTTTCTTTATAAGCGGCCATTTAGGCAGCAGGGAGGGGACAAGGAGTGGGACTTAAAAATCTACGACCACCACAACTTCTCATACATTTTTCAGTACTTTAGTAGTGGAGAGAGAGAGAAACATAGCCTGTGCTAGATAGTCGCTGTTAACTCATTCATAGAAGTTCACGTCTAGAAAACATTAAAGCAGTAAATTTGTTACTACAGTGAAATTATATCGAGCTTCGCGATTTTTTTTTACCGTTGAATTGAGGAGGAAGGGGTTTGAACAAGACGTGCGGCTGCAAAAAAGAAAAAAAAACCTACAATGAAGTAAGTTGAAATGTTGAAACTTGATTGCTGGGTAGCATTTAAGTAATAAAGTAGTAAAATATTGCCAATGTTTTTGCTTAAAACCTTTATAGGAACTGTATACGTTAGTGTAAATGTGTGTGCTATAGTTACACACGTGGCACTACAGTCACCTCAGAGTAACTTACACACAGTAACGACGTCCTTGTCTGTTTGTTGTGTTTGTGTTTCCTTTTCGTTTACTTTATTCTTTATACCCTTCTTACAAACCTTTGTCTCATTTTCGACTTCTTGTAAAGTCGAAAAAAGTCGACTTCTTGTAAAGTCGAAAAAGGAGATAATTCGTTTAAACTCGCAACTGAATGGGTTGTCGTTGTAGCAGTGTGTTTGGGTGTGTGTGTGTGTGTAAAACAAAAGCCGCCAACTTCTCTCACACATGAGGAAACACATGGCGCCTCAATGAGAGAAAATTACCCCCCCTCTCTCTCTCTCTCTCTCTCTGTCTCTCTGTGTGTGTGTGTGTGTGTGTGTGTGTGTTTGGTGTGTAAACTTCAAGAAAAGTCAGTGGTTAAGTTTAGGCTTCAGTTCTCTTGGGAAAACCTCTTAGTCTTTGTGGAAAAGAGGGTCGTGGCCATTTGGCTTGAAGCAGCTGGATGCTAAACACACACACACACACACACACACACAGTGTTTGGTTATTTAAACACTTTGCTTCGAGTGTTTATTTAATATGCCCTTTTCATTTATATTCATATTATCACATCCTTAAGAGTGGAAAAATGCATTAGAGGTCAAATAAAATACAAAGATAAAGCCTATACATAGAAATGTCTGAAAGAGGATTTGTTTAGCTGCACTACATAGCTACTTAGAGGTGGCTGATAGAGCTAAAAAAAAATATATCATGTCACAAAGACATTTTTTATGATATATAACATTTATCATAATGTTTATGTACATAATACAACATATCAGCACACAGCATTGACATTTCGAGTACCTTTATTATGGGTTCAGTGCTATATCCCAGCAGTCGTGTGACAAAATAAATACACCCCATGGAAATTGTGGAAATTAAAAAAAAAAAATTAGCACACCTTCAAATCAATAAAATTAGAATCAGGTGTTGAAGATTGGGTGCCAGTGATTAGAACCTGCTTAGGGAGTGCAGGTGGAACCTGTCTTCTTTATACAACCTCTCATATCTAGTGTCTGGTGTTCCCTTTGCTATTGAGGTGCGTGGTGTCATCATGTCAAGATCTATAGAATTCTGTAAGGCCTTCAGAAAAACGGTTGTGGACGACTATGAGTATGGCAAGGGACTTAAAAAAGATCTCCAAAGTATTTGAAATACGTCATTCCACTGTAAGGAGAAACATCTACAAGTGGTGCAGATTTCAAACGACTGCCGGTTTGTCCAGGACTGGCCGTCCCAGCAAATTCAGCCCAAACGCAGACCGTCTGATGCAAAAAGAAGTCTCCAATAACCCCAAAACTTCATCACACGATCTGCTAGTAAGTCTTGTAATTGTTGGTGTCAAAGTGCATGCTTCTACAATCAGAAAGAGATTGCACAAATTTGACCTGTATGGGAGGCGTGCCAGGAAAAAGCCTTTGCCGTCTAAACAGAACATTTAGAACATACAGTTTGCCAATGAGCATATAGGCAAATACCAAGCCTTTTGGAATAATGTGCAGATGAATCAAAGATAGAGTTGTTTGGTCACAGTAACCAGCAGACAAGTTTGGCGCAGACCAAAGACAGCTTTTCAGGAGAAGAACCTCATATCAACTGTGAAGCACGGTGGTGGAAATGTTATGGTTTGGGGTTGCTTCGCTGCCTCAGGGACTGTACAGCGTGCATTCATTGATTCAACTATGAATTCTGCATCATATCAAAGAGTGCTTGAAAATAATGTGAGGTTATCTGTCCAAAAGATGAAGTTGAACCGAAAGTGGACCTTTCAACAGGATAGCAAATGGCTTAAAAAGAAAAATGGAGGTTATGGAATGGCCTAGTCAAAGCCCAGATTAGAATCCCATTGAAATGTTGTTGGGGGGGGGGGGTGAAACGTGCAGTACATGCAAGAAAACCCTCAAACATCTTGCAACTGAAAGAATAATGCATGGAAGAGTGGTCAACGATTCCAGCAAGCCGATGTCAGAGACTGGTGGACAATTATGCAAAACACCTACAAGAAGTTATTTCTGCTAAAGGGGGAAATACTAGCTTCTGAGGCCAAGGGTGTACTTACTTTTTTCCACAAAAGAATATCACATCTATTGATATTTCAGTTGAATAAATGATTTAAAAAGATATTTTTTAAATATATTAATAGGCACTGTTTCAAAGAGGATCAAATGTTAGCTTGTCCAAATAAGTAAAAAAAAAAAAAAAAGCCAACAATTTCCATGGGGTTTGCTTAATTTTTCACATGACTGTACCTTGAAAAACATATTATTTAACAAGGTTTTATATTTTAAGCTCCTGCCACTCCAGGTACTTGTCGCCACCTGTGATACTTTCATATGGGCGATATGACAAAAATATCACACCACGATACTTTAGAACATTTCTGTGATATAGGATGCATATCACGATACGTAGTTTAGCTAACAACCTGTCCGCAAAACAGTAGTAGAAAAAACAACATTAAACTGTCTTTGATGGTACTTTTGTTTAATGCCTACAAAGACAAAGACGATCATTTTTTTAATATTTACATCAAATCAACGGCATCCATTTAATTTGTAATTATTAAAAACATTTTAAAAATGCATCACCATACCAGCGATACCTCAGAAAAGTGTTTTGTGTAATCATTTATCACGATATCGACCTTATATAGATATGTCGCCCAGCCCTATCGATACCACAACATCGTACTTCCCAGCCCTAGCTACTCTTATGATATGATTGTGAACAACCACAGCTCAATTTGTATTTCAGAAATGCAAAATTCGGGGGCAGAACGATGTTAACATTCATTCCTTAGACATGAAATTGAAATGACTTTTTTTTTTAATTCATACAAATTTCGCATGAAATTAAGTCACAACTTTAGTATATAATTAAGACATTTTACATTTATGTGTTTTAGACATACATTAGATATGTGTGCTATATTTTTGTCACACTTTACAGAGTAGTGTTAGTTAGAAAAAAAAAAAGATAAACCCTCTTGTCATTGTGTGACATTCATTATACTTCATGAATTTCCTGGATACACAATTGCACTTTTTGACCATGTAGTACACAATTATAGAAGGGAGCTTATTTTTAATCGCACTGTCCGGTGTCACCCAGATGAGGATGGGTTCCCTCTCAAGGTTTCTTCCTCATGTCCTCTCAGGGAGTTTTCCTTTGCCACCTTCGCCTCTGGCATGCTCATTAATGATAAATTCATCAATTTAAAATGTATATCCCAAATGTACATATTATTGTAAAGCTGCTTTGTGACAGGGTCCACTGTTAAAAGCGCTATACAAATAAAATTGAATTGAATTAGACGACATTTTATGTTTTAAACAAATACAAAATGCATTACACAATTTTGTATTCCTGTTTTCTGGTATGTTGATTGTTTGTATCTGTAAAAGATACGTTACTGAATTAAACTCTTCACCTGTACGTGAATGGACCTTAAACCAGAATTTGTTGGCAAGATGTATCCATTCGAAATGACAGATAATGGTGTAATCTCTGTGTTATCAAGTTCATTAAAAAAAAAAGAAAGTATGCTGCATAAAAATTAGACCAGCCAAGTCATGTCAGAGCAGCCTGCAAATTATTTATATTGAAACATTTTCCACATTGCAGTATTTGACTGGTGGTACCTTTTTGCAACACTATTGCTAACGTGATTTCCACATAGTTTCCTCACTCAGCCTTCATATTTGAGCGGTGGGACGTTAGTAGCGTCGTCTGGACAGTGGTGTGTCGAAACATTTGCAGAATTGGGCAGATGTACATAGTAAAACGATACCTTTGTAAAGATAAACCTTTCACACAGTTTATTTACCAGTGAAATTGGTGGGACACTCAAATGTGTAGTGTTCTAGAATCAGAAATTGAGTACAATTGAAATGTGTCACTGTACTAGTAGGACTACTGTGTGTGTGTGTGTGTGTGTGTGTGTGTGTGTTTAATATGATGTATGCTAATAGGCTGTATGACTTACAGTGGAAATCCCTCTGTAAACCGGGCTGCTGAGGACAAAGCTACCTAGTGGGCTGTGTCTAATCACATTAAACACAAAGAACCCCACACTGAAGGGGTGACCTGCACACTTAAGTCTTGCCCTCACTTGAAGTCAAATGAAAAGGTTTTTTCCCTTTCTTTTCTTTGTCTTTTTATCCCCCGTTCCTTACACTTGTTTGAGTCTTCATTGCTGCAGTGACACGAATCTCGCCGCTCCGTTTTGTCACGCCTGCAATTCATGATGGAAAGTACAACAGTGCGCACGCATGCTTTTTATACCAATGAATAATGGGAACACGTTTATCCTGCCATGGAAATGCAGGCTGACCCAGCGTGACAAGCATCGGCATTGTCGCGAAACATTCATTGACTCGTTGGCTATGCTTGGTCACACCGCTCTTTTTCCATGAGAAGGTTTATGACGGTATTACAGGTGAATCCGGGCAACGAGCCTTCTGCAACGAGTAGCCAAAGGGACTGAAGTGACCTCTTTCACTATTTGTGTACAACACAAATGGAAATAGAGAAAGGTCACGCAGATGACGTGTGCCGAGGTTTACTTATTAACGTGGAGTTTAGTGCTCCAAATATAGCACACAAATAACGCAGTGTGTTTATATGTACAATCTTTATTTCAGACTTTATCAGATTATATCGAGTGGTCATATAAACAGTGTAACGATTTCATTTGTTAGAGGCTGCGTGATTTTTAAAGACTCGCCATCTGGATTTTAAGCCTTTAGTCATGATATTCTGCAAATTTTAAAAGTACCGATAATTTCATACCTCTCACTTTTTGTGTACAAATTGAGGATAAAGTCAAGCGTCTGATCAAAAATACAGCTCGAATAAGGACAGCATTATGTGCTGCAATCATAAGAAAGCCCTAATAATGATTTATCAGTAAAATGAATATCTGCGTGTGTGTGTGTTATAATTAAAAATATAGGATGTGTATGTGACGAAAATGAAATGATAGTGTTTATGGAAGCTCTGTTTACAAAATATTAAACTATTGAGATGCTGCATGGTTTAAAATGTCGATGTTACCATCTCACTGATTAATGTAGATTCCCGATAATCAGGTTCCTCAATGCATGCAAATGTGCTGATCAAATGATACAAAATCAGAGTTTGTGCATTAATCAGATTGTTATATGTAAACACTCTCACTGGTTTAGTGCATTTGAGCAGTATTAAAAGTGTCTGGAGTACAATGACTAGCAAATACACCGCTTGTTAGACGCCTTTTAACTTTGAAGCTTTGTTTGATGCTCTGGCGTCAAGAGCCTGGAGCTATTTCTAACCTTCTGGGTAAGCAGCAGGTGTGTGTTCACGTAGGTGTTCTTTTCAGCTGCTTTTCATGGTTTGTGAAAGAAAATGGCAGAGTGCATAAAAACACTCGTTGTTCAGCAGTGCGCACTTGGATGCTCATTTCCGTCCCTCTCAAAGGCACGTCAGCCGAGAGGGAGAATTAAGAGCTGTACAAGCCCACTTCTTTTGTCTTTTTTTCACTGACAAGGTACCAGTGCTAGTTCTGGCTTGTATCTTTAAAAGTAAAATAGGGGTCGGCAATATCACAAAAATATCACATCACAATTCTTGAAGGCATTTGTACGATGCATGATGTGTATCATGATGTATAGGTTTGCCAACAAACCGCAAGGAATTTTATATTTAGAAATTATTTATTTTTTAAAAAATGTAAACATTTGAAACCGAAAAAGAGAGAAAAATTTAAATACATAAAATACATATGTAAAAGGGGCAGAGCTGAGTCGTTCAGCTCCTAGTGGGGGTGGGGCTAGTTTCTGGGCCGGAAATGATGTTAAATTTGCAGGTCTATTGCATGGGTCTATTGCATGTTATTGTATATTTTTCTAGGCATTCTTAAAAATATATGAATGTTACAAGTCTAGGAACAATTTAAGGTGTTATTATTGTTATTGTATTATGTTATTATTGTTTCAAGACAAAGCAGCATTTTTGTTCTGGAACCTATCAGATTTTACAGGCCAAGAACCAGCTCTTTTGTATCTGTATATAGAAATATGTTATAGTTTAAGCATCACTTTGTGGTTGGAAAAGTGCAGTTACTGACATGTAATTTGATGAATCTCACGCTCACGTTTTCTCTATTTTCTGACAGATGGCTGGCTCCCTCACTATCTCAGGCGTACCGGAGGCGATGGTGGATGGCCGGCACAGCAGTGGTGGAAAATCTGGGATTTTCGGCTGTTCTCCTTGGTTGGGGATCTCTGCTCATCATGCTGAAACACGAGGGCTTTTACTCGCACCTTTGCACAGGTGAGCTGCCCTAGAAAGGATGGAAAAACACACTCAGGCACAGCCATTCTAGGTCATTCAGCCATGACACAAGAGCCAGGACTGACCAAAGCCATGAATAAACCGTACGCTGATCAGTTCTCTTTTGTCTCTCCTGTCTCTCTGTCTCACTGCTAGAAAATGACACAGAGGTGGCTAATGTTAGCACTAAGCATCATGAGGATAGGCTCAGCTGTGTAGAGCAGGAGGAGATGCTCAACCTGGGTTTTACCATTGGCTCCTTCCTGCTCAGCGCTGCTACACTGCCACTCGGCATCCTCATGGACCGATACGGGCCCAGACCACTGCGCCTCACCGGGAGGTACTCACACAAACACCCACACACACACACACACACAAAACATCAACAAGCCTTCCCTTTCTGCCAACTGGCCCCACCCATAAAACAGGCACAGCTCAGCTAACCAGTGTCTACTGGGGGAGGGGCTAATTTCTGGGCCAGAATTTATTTTTTTTTAATTTGCTTGAAATAAAGAACCTAGCCAGGTCCATTGCATGGCTTTATTGCAAACCATAACTTTTTTCTAGGTAAAAATATATGACATTTAAAAGTCTAGGAACACTTTAAGGCATTATTACAAACAGCACCTTTAATGTTCTCATAAGCACAGCAATGTGAAAAAAATGTCCTCATGATTCCAGACATTTCAAATTTACAGTATTTGAGAGAAAAGTAAACACACACACAAAAAAACCAGATCATTAGTCATAGTGTAAATGAGTGTAAAACTTCTATTCAGAGTCTTCCCATACTTTCTCTTAGAGGTGTTTCTTTAATCCCACTCCCATTAGTTCCCGAAGAATTTATGACCAGTCTGGCCCCTCCTGTAGGTATTTTTTTTTGTCTATTCCTGTCTCTGATGTTTTGTAATTTAACCCACAGCAACCTTGACCAGGATAAAACAGTTCCTGAAGATGAATCAGTGCATGAGCACAGGTTACCCTCGTGTTAATCAACGTGGCCTTTTTTTTTTTAATTCAGTGGGATCCAAACACACACCTTTGCTTTCAGTGAATTTTCTTTATGGAAATCTCTCATGTCTATGACGATAGTGTGTTATCACAGTGCTGTATTTATTAAGGCATTATTCCAAACCCACAGGAAGTGTAATGAGTGCTGTTATATGTGCAAACTGCGAACATCGATATTCATTGAGATCTGAAATGAGAATATTTGTTATGCATTATTTGTTACCACATTTTCTTGATAAGTGGTTCCAGTAAATCTGAACAGTAATGCAAATGGCTTACAGTTGAATTAATCCCGTTGTCTGGTCACACTAAATACACTCTCGATCTGTTTCTCTCTCAGCGCGTGTTTTGCTCTCTCCTGTGCAATGATGTCTGTGTCCGCATATCAGCCTCAAGGTGAGTCAAAGATACGGCAAACTCACACCAAGTAATTACACACACACACACACACACACACATACACACACACACCCTTGTATCATATTGGTAAGGGAATATTCTGTACTGATGTAATAGGTGCAGTATCACAGAGACCAAGCTGATTCTTTGCAAAGGTTTGTAGCCAAGTTTTAGGAAATGTCACAGGTGTGATGAGAACGTGCAATAACACAATATCTGTTATATATTCTTGTGGAACATTTGTGCAGTGTCAGTTAACATCATATACATACATAGTGTAAAATACTGTATATAAATTAACAAATTCTTATTTTTTTTTTTAAAAAAAGATAGAAAATGTGTGTTGTCTTTTTTTTGTGTTGTGCTTTTCATACTATCCTACATCCTCAACCCAGTTTTTAGACCGATAGTACTCTTGGTCCGTGACCTAGTGAACAAGAATGAGGATGTATTTAATTATCGAGACTTCAAAGCACTTCTGTAAGTCACTCTGGATAAGGGCGTCTGCCAAACGGCAAAAATGTCAACGTAAACCAAGAGACCAATCCAGTTCTTTAGGCCAGTAGCAATACTCAGTAGTTAGCTAATGCATTCCTACGTGCCGTTTCAGCTACAAGACTCTGAATGTCACTCCTCGTGTTTCCCCATTCTACCCATGTCACCTGACTGGAAAAAGCAACTAGGGAAGATTAGGCAGACGTTGTCCTACCCCAACCACATAAGAACCTGAAACTTGACCCCCAAGTCTGTTGTAATCACAGTAATATATATCACAGCACTGTTGAATTCTTGATTCTGATTGGTCAGATTAATTCTCTGCAACTGTAGCTCTGTTAAGAGACATTTATTTAACATTCATGGAAGGAGTCTCCAGTGTCAGTGCTTTTTCTCTTTGACAGTAAGTTTCCTGATGCTGCGTCTCAAATAGCCTACTTACACTATGCACTAAAAGTTTGCACTCTAACACATACTAACACGTCATGTAACATAAGAGAACGTTGTTGCCTGGTTACACTACAGCTACATAATACTAGTTACACACTGTCACCGTAAACACATAAATTTACATAAAATATAGTAGACCCTCCGAGTACCTTTGGTATACAACGATTTGGGACTCACGGATTCTAATCTCGGATAATATTGAATTAAGGTGAAATAATTCACCTTATTCCTACTCATAATCAATTCATACTATTGAAATAAGGTGAATTGAGACGCAGCATGTGACTGGCTTTCAGGACAGAGGACGTTGTACGTTCAGGTTTCTCTGTAACATGACAAGCTGTAGCTATTTTGTCTTATAACCTCGAGAGAGGGCAAAAAAAAAACAGTAAGGCTGGTGAGGGAATGTCTATTTATAGCTGCTATAAAGTAAATGATTAAGTGAGTAACAGGAAATTATTTGTCTTGCAGACATTCCACAACATTAAATGTAAGCAAAAAAGGTTCAGAAGCTTGACATGTTGCTCACTAATAAATGCAAAATTGTAATCGTTGCTAAATTGCTGTAGTATAAGAGGAATAAAACACTTCAGGAGGTGTTATTGTGGGAAATAATCAACTCCGGGGTGGGATCAGTATCTCTGTTTTGCCCACATACAGAATGCATCAATTACAAGATAATTTGATACGGTTTCTTATCATTCTGTGTCTTTATTCTTTTTTCCAGTCCTCTCTGCCCTCATTTTTCTTGCTCTGTCATTCAATGGTTTCGGAGGGATCTGTTTGACCTTCACGTCTCTCACGGTAAGAAAACAGGAAGGGGAGGATGCATATAGAGAGAGAGCGAGAGAGAGAGAGAGAGAGAGAGAGAGAGAGAGAGAGAGAGAGAGAGACCAAAGCAGACAGGCCAGAGATTTGTTTTGTTGTTGAATTCTATGTAGCTAAGCACATGGTGTTTAGCCATGACAGTTATGAATTCCACTAAGAGTGTGCGTACGTGGGTGTGAGTTGCAAAAGCTGTTTCCACCAATCACAGACGCAGGTTCCTCCACACCTTTTGCAATCCCTCCACCCACTCTCCTTTACCTAAAACAGACAAGGACACACGCACACACACACAGCACTGTAATGCCTCCACGTAAGTCTGTATACACTACAAATGTTGTATTCATCAACATCCTCCCATAGCGACAAACTGTCTACAAAAATAAGGGTTTGTGTTGAACTTTCTATATGCAGAGTGTGTGAAAAACCTTATGTAAGAGAATGGACATATTTATCACACACACACACACCACACACACACACATACATCTTTCACCCTCGTGTGAGCACACAAACACTCCACACGTGTAAACTATTACACATTCCTAAATGTGTACTGGAAAAACATGTGACCCAGGTGCTCAGCTCTGAACACAACCAGCCCCTTTCATCCCATGACGCTGTGTCCTGCTTTTCTTAGAAATACAGATCCCAGAACACCCCCATCTCTTTTTCTCTCTCCCTCTCCCCACCTCTCTCTCTCTCTCTCTCTCTCTCTCTCTCTCTCTCTCTCTCTTTCTCTCTTTCTCATTCTCTCACTATATGGGTTTAATACCAGCATGTACAGAATCACACCATGCTGTTTAGACATTGAAGGTTATGACCTGGCAGTTGCTCTCTCTCTCTCTCTCTCTCTCTCTCTCTCTCTCTCTCTCTCTCTCTCTCTCTCTCTCTCGTGCTCTCCCTCCCTCCCTCTCTCTCTCTCTTTCTCTCCCTCTAAAACATTGATAACTGCATTCTTTGCCCCCCCCATCTCTTTCTCTCTCACAGACACACATTTATATATACACACACACGTGTAGCAATATGAACTAAAACAGGCATTTTTAA
>CM042542.1:5932500-5997500 GCA_023630585.1 Cranoglanis bouderius | reverse complement strand
AGTAAAAAAAAAAAAAAACAGTCCAAACCACTGATTAAATCTTCCGCACTTGGCATTATTTTGGCATTACGAAATTTAAGTATCAGAGCGAGTCTATTACCAGATATTAATAATTCATACATTTACAGTCTTAATAAATAAAATTTACAGAGTACAACTGATGTTTCACACCCTCAGGAAGAAGATGAGTTCAGGTGATGACTCTCAGAAACACACTCTGACCTCAGTGGAGGAGAAAAAACAAGATCAGCTCAACAACTCGAGAGACAAACTGACCGATGCAGCCCATATTGCAACGCGTATGTTATACCAGCACAAACGTGCACACACACACACACACGCACACACACACACACACACACACACACACACACACACTACCATGGCTCTGCTGAACTAAGAAATGACTGCTGTAGTCAAACAAGGACTTTGGTACCAGTTCTGATGCGCAGTGTTTGCCCTATAGCGGTTTTTAGGTCAGTGATGGACATCTGACTAGACAGACAGACTGAAGCAAGCAAATTATAGCCGGGGTAAAATATGTCAAAGCAATAAAGGCATGAATTAAGATTATTGTGTGAGCTTTGCTCAGTAATAATCTTGAGTTGCTTAAAGTACAGTTTGGTGAGCTTTAAATCACCAAATCAGAGGTCATGTAGGTTCATGCAGTTAAACAAAGCTCTTCATGGACTGAGACAATGACAGCAGTTTTAAGTCTGTCTCATCTCCTTTTTAGACTATATATAAGATTCTTACGGGGGGTCTGAATAGCCAGACCTGGTACTGAAACCAGCCTTTAATAATGTCTGAATTCCAAACCTTATTGGTTACCCTTTATTCTTTCATTTTCAGTTCCTCCCTTCAGGCTTTTATATATATATATATATATATATATATATATATATATATATATATATATATATATATATATATATATATATATATATATATATAAAACAACTAAATGTTTTATCTTAGAAGCCAAATTATTACATCCCTCTGAGCACAGAAGCTGCTGAAATCATGGGCACCGCGATCAACAATTTCCCATAGCTTCTGAATGGAACGTTCTATCACGAGTTCACACGTAAATAAATGTTATTTTATGGCAAGCAGGTGACCCATGCTGGATTAAGAGTCAGTATCTATTATTGAATTGTCATTGTAATTTGCTTATTTGATTCGGGTCTTTGAATTGAATGGGTTTCAAATCTAAACCTTTAACTGAGTTAAAGTGAGTGTAAAGTTCAGGAATAAAAAGCTCTATGGTTCCAATACATACAAAGTCCTGTCAGATCCAGGTGCAGATACAAGATGCAAGGTCTGTATGGAGTCATAGGGTGCTTTGACTTTGCAGTGAGGAAGCTGTTGGACGCTGAATCAAACATGGCAAGCTGCTAAACTTAGACGCCAGATGCAAACTGAGCCAAAGAACAAATCTCAAGTAGAGCTGCAAAAACGCGGTGTTCTGGATATTTGGACAAAAGAACAAAGAGGGAAATTTTAATCGGAATCTGATACGCAAAAATGCTTTAATATAGATATTTCCATAATTATCTAATCATTAATTACCGGTAGCTCCAGGTTCGCTGTGACTTTTGTGATTTCTGCACGCAGTAGGCAATGCTTTACCTTTTTCCGTCGGCCAGATCAGCCTTTTTCCTCTCAGCTTGTACCAATTGATGTGATCTATTTCTTTCTGTTTCTCTGCTACAGTCTCCATTCCTTTCCGTCGCTCCGTGTTTTCTCCCATCTTCCTGTGGAGTCTGATTACCATGGGGATGACTCAGCTGCGCATCATCTTCTACATGGGAGCCATGAACAAATTGCTGGAGTTTATGGTCACGCATGGAGACGATCACCGTGAGTGTGCATGCATATACATAAACCAGGATACATAACTAACCTGGGGACATTTTCCCAAAAACAACATAAAGTTAAAATCTTTTTAACTGGTCGAGACAGTGTTTAATGTGATGCTCCTCCGCTCTACCAATTAATGGTCTTTGTGCTACGATGCAGTTGGAAATTTGCATTACTCATGAGATTCAGTGTGTCTTCTGATTATGTTGTTGAATTTCCTCGATTTCATTGACTTGATTACATTTGTTTCTTTGCCCCTTTCAGCCTCTGAGGAACTGGCAGATGAAGCTGAAAAGAAAGGTAAGGAATGGGTCAATAGGTTTATATTTGGGATTTGCATTTGGTTATTCTAACATTTGGAGTCTAAATAAAGCCTCCCACATTTGCACCATCAACAAAACGTAATGACAACAAAAAGACTAACCTTTCAGCTGTTAGCTGTTGTTGGCTAGCCTCTACCAGGATGGAACATGTCTCCAACCACAGTTATTTTAGTCTGGCTGGCGGTTTTCACTTGTGGGGTGATGACGTGTTCTGTCTGTTCTGTAAGTGTTGTGGTGTCGCTGCATAATTTCCAAACCAGAGTTTTGGCCTTGAATAAAGGACTTAAGCACTTCAATTCCTACAAATTAGGGACCATCAAGTAGATTTGACTAATTAGACTTTGACTGGTAGCACAGTACTCAGTATCATTTTATACAGTTGAGGTCATAAGTTTACATACGTCTTGCAGAATCTGCAAAATGTTAATCATTAAAAAAATAAATAAGACGGATCATAAAAATTGCATTTAGTTTTTTATTTAGTTCTGCCCTGAATAAGCTATTTCACATAACAGATGTTTACATTTAGTCCACAAGACGCAATAATAACTGAATTTACACAGATAAACCAGTTAAAAAGTTTACATACGCTTGATTCTTAATACTGTGTGTTTTTACCTGGATGATCAACCACTGTTTTTATGTTTTGTGATAGTTGTTCATGAGTCCATTGTTTGTCCTGAGCAGTTAAACTGCCTACTGTTCTTCAGAAAAATCCTCCAGGTCCTGCACATTCTTTGCTTTTCCAGCATCTTCTGCATATTCGACCCCTTTCCAACAGCGGGCTATATGACGCTGAGATCCATCTTTTCACACTGAGAACATTTTTTATAACTGAGACTCAAAGACAACTATTACAAAAGGTGCAAACATTCACTGATGCTAAAGAAGGCACCACGATACATAAAGAGCCAGGGAGATGTAAACTTTTGAACAGGATGATTGGTGTAATTTATTATTTTGTTTACAGATCTTATGTTTTTCATTTAGTACTGCCCTTCAGAAGCTACATAAGATATTTACATGTTTCCCAGAAGACAAAATAATAACAATTTACACCGATCATCCTGTTCAAAAGTTTACACCCCCCCCCCCGGCTCTTAATGTATCGTGTTGCCTTCTTTAGAATCAATGAATGTTCGCATCTTTTATGTGAAATAGCTTTTTCAGGTCAGTACTAAATAAAAAAACAAAATGGAATTTTTATGATCCCTCTTATTTAAAAAAAAATAATAAATTAACATTTTCATCAAGGTTTACGTATTCAACATAATTTTAATGTAACTGGAGGATGGGTTATGGTAAATGGTCTGCACTTTTATAGTGCCTTTTTTTTTAAGTGTAGCAGTTCTACAAAATTTTACACTGTTCCTCGTTCACACACCAACGCAGCCGAGCTGCCATGCAAGCCTTGCTAGCCTGGCACTGGGAGCAACGTGGGGTTCGGTGTCTTGCCCAAGGACACTTTGACATGTGGAGACATGCAGGCCAGGGATCGAACTGCCAACCGTGCGATTAGTGGAAACCTGCTCTATCACCTGAGCCACAGCCGCCCAGATCTGGCCTGAGGTCCGCCATTTAATGATCCAAATTCTAAATGATGGTTACAGCTTTGTTTAGGAAAGGATTTAAAGTAATAAGGTAAAATCTAGTAGATTTAGCATTAAAAATCGATCATTGTTGTCACTTGCAGGTACTTGAATACTCGTATCGATTTCGAAACTTTACATTTACACATGTTTAGGACAGAATTCAAAAAAAGTCTTGTGTATATTTTTATTCTGTTTAGTGTTTGGGAACAGGTTGTGTAAAGCAGTCGGCCCATTTTAAAGCACCTCTATGTCTGGGCTTCCTGTCGTGAGCTATTCGTGTACTGATATGTGTGTGTGTTGTTTTGTGGGGTTTTTTCCCCCACAGTGAACTTTTATGCATCCATCTTCGGTACACTGCAGCTTCTGTGCCTGGTCACGTGTCCTCTGATTGGCTACATCATGGACTGGAAGATGAAGGAGTGTGTGGAGGAGCAGAGCCCTGTAAATGGAGAGAAAAGGTGAGGCACACACATGGATATGGTGACAGGCAGTGTGGTAAAAAGGATATGAGATTGTAATAAGCAGATATGTGAAACTGATTCTGATTGTCTTGTCCTGTAGCAGTTCTACCTCAAAACCAAAGCGTGACAGAAAGATCCAGAAACTGACAAACGCCATGAGAGCCTTCACTTTTACCAACCTGCTGCTCGTCCTGTTTGGCATTATGTCGCTTATTGACAACCTGCCACTACAGGTAAGCACAGACAGAGATGTGGGCAAATATTGTTTTATTTATATATATATATATATATATATATATATATATATATATATATATATATATAAAATTTAAATTAAGGACTTGAATTGTACAGCTTTAGAGCCTCCTAATTGCACATTTGATAGTAAATATACTTTAGATAGGTCACTAATTAAAGGAAGAACCACCAGAAGAGCTTCAATGCACCGTGGCACAGATTCTACAGCTGTTCTGTTAGCAGGCACTTCAAGCAGGAAATCAAGTCTGATACCGTGAATATCTTTCATTCGGAAAAGTGAATGCTGTGTCTGAGCCTTCTTGAGCTTCTAAAGCTCTGGCAGAGATGATAATCTTCTTGCCGTTCCTCGTTCTCAGTTACAGTTACAGTTACATCAGCTTCTTCTTTTGGGATTATTATTATAAATGCTGCTCTCTCTTTAGAGTGCAGTGCAAGAGACATTGTTTGCTTTAGAGAATTATTGAAAGCCTCAGACTTGGTGGGTTTTTTTTCCCTCTTGACTCTTGTAAAGAACTGAAAATGAAGAGTGATATTTTAATATATCAGTCTATCTATCTATCTGTGTTTGTCAGTCTGATCTATATTTGTCTATCTCTCAAACTATCTACAGTGAATATAAAGTATATAGTATATAAGTATATACGTCTACACACCCCTAAAATTGCAGGTTTTTGTGATATAAAAAAAAGGAAGCAAGATAAATCATGTCAGATCTTCTTCCACCATTATTGTGATATACTAACAAAATTTAAGTGAAAAACAAATAGAAGTGTTTTAGCAAAAACATAAATAAATTTTTAAAAAATACCCTGGCTGCATATGAGTGCTCAACCATTAACTAATACTTTATTAAAGCATCTTCTGCTTGAAATACAGGCAGTTTTATTCCACTCTTCCTTGCAAAAATGCTCTACATCGATCACATTGTGAGGGGATCTCCTGTGCCCAGCCCTCTTCAATTCATTCTACAGCTTTTTGATAGGCTTTAGATCTGGGCTCTGACTGGGCCATTCCAAAACGTTGATGTTCTTCTGAAGATCATTGTGGTCATTATTGTGCTGGAAGTTGAAATTTTTCTCCATCTTCAGCTGTCTAACAGAGACCTGCAGGTTTTGTGCCAAAATTGATCGGTTTTTGGAGCTATCCATGATTCCCTTTCTCTTGACTAGAGCCCCAGTCCTAGCTGAAGAGAAGCAGCCCCATAGCATGATGCTGCCACCACCATGCTTCACCGTGGGTTTGGTGTTCTTTGGGTGATAAGCTGTCTAGTTATTGCACCAAACATTTCGGCCAAAATAATTCTCATTAGACCATAACACATTTTGCCACATGGTTTGGGGTGATTTAGTTGGGCTTGGATGTTTTTTCGTGAGAATAGACTTCCATCTAGCCAGTCTAGAAAACGAGAGATTTTTGTCACATGCAGAGTGTGACCAGTATTCGCCAGATATCTTTTCGTCAATTTTGGAGGAACATCCGGTTCTTCGCATTGCCACTGTGGTGCCCCATTTTCTCCACTTGTTGATGATGACTGTTCCCACGGTACATCTAATATTTTGAAAATTCTTTTATACCCCTCTAATGATTGATACCCTTTGACAATGCCATCTCGCACATGCTCTGTAAGCTCTTTGCGGTCCATGCTTTCAATGGCCGGATGAAACCAAGAAGGTGTCAAAAAAATCCTACAGAAACTGCTGATCTTTATTTGCGGTTAATCAGAATCACTTCCTTGAAGGCAGGTGTGTGATAATTACTTCTGAACATGAGATTGAATGGCATTAATTAATGTGGTTATTTCTGAGCATATTCAGAATGCCCCACTATAAAAGGGTGTACACACTTATGCAACCAGGTCATTGTAAGTTTTTTCTTTTTATATCAATTTTATCTATATGGTATATCTGTCTATGTCTATCTATTATCTATATGTGTGTGTGTGTGTGTGTGTGTGTGTGTGTGTGCGTGTGTGGTATGTCTCCGTCTGATCACATTTCTCTAACTTTTGTACACGGCCCACATCAACTACAATGACGCTTTCCTTTATTACTTCTTGACACTGAGGGTGTGTTATCACTGTATGAATGGTGTCATTAAAGCTGGAAGACAGCAGAGGAATGCAGAACTACCTGTTTCATATCTACACGGCACAAATTGGGAGCGTTTCTTGATTCTTGCACGAAGGTGGTGTTCTGCTTCTCTAACGAGCTTGTGGGAGCTGCAGAACCGCTGTCTCTCACTCTGTACTGCTTGTTTTAGCCTTCATCTGGTTTTGGTTATTGACTATTTGTCCTCACCCTGTGTCACTTACTCTGTGTATAGATCTTGACCTTCATCTTGCACACCATGGTCCGAGGTTTCATCCACTCCTGCTGTGGAGGATTGTACGCTGCTGTGTAAGTATACACACACGGTCTAATATAGGCTTTTGACCTACAAGACACTTTTTTTTTTTTTTTTTTTTTTTTAATTGAGCAAATCCTCAGTCGTCCACGATGTTAGTGGGAATTCATTCACCAAAAAAAAAGCAGACATGTGCGGATCAGTTGCACTGATGTGCCAATCGTCAGGCATCATTGCATCAGAAAAGCATCGATACTTTTTGCTCACCATAACCTCTAAATTTCGGACCTAAATACTTTTTACACATGTTCCAGGTAGAGGTTATGTGTCAAATCTATTGAGGTAACTTACAAAAAGTTACCTTGCATGCCCAAACTGGTCAATGTGTGCTTGCTGCAGTTTTGAAGAAACATGGAGCTGAAATGATTGGAAATTCTGGGTTAGTATTTAACACCTAACAGGCGAGTGTCATTTCATCATAAATAATATTCATGTATTACACCAGTCCTTCGGAGGAAGGGGATGGGAACATGGGGCACTTCCAGTTTGCAAATTCATAGTTCAAACTTGTGTAGGGAATGTTTTGACTTTCAAAACCACCATCAGTCCATACAGGATTTTGTGGAGTTTTTTTGTGATTGTTGCAGCCTAAATTGCTTTTTTTCCCGGAAAACGACTCGAATTGGCGAAATTGCGATTGTTTTGGACGGTCTTTCAGAGTGATGTGTGTTGGCAAATTAGACCTTTTAGCTGCTCAAGTTCGACGCATGTGAATCGAAGGGGGCTTTGGCTGAATGCGTGTTGTGATGACACCACACGACACGTCTTAGCCCAAACCTGCGGAAAGTCTGCGGTAATTCCGAAAAATTGCAGGCGTCTCCGAATTTTGCAAAGTTTGCTTGATTTTGCGTTGATTTCCGCGATCACAAAATTGCGAAATCCTGGAGGGACTGAGCCCTGTTTAACGATTTTCTGATCAGTCAGTGATTCGCTTCCTATTAGTCTGTATATAAAGATCTATGAGAGAACCTTGAACACAGTGGATAATAGAGTTAATAATCTATAATGTTCTTGTTCAAACAGAAGCAGTATTCATTCTCTCTCTCTCTCTCTCTCTCTCTCTCTCTCTCTCTCTCTCTCTCTCTCTCTCTCTCTCTCTCTCTCTCTCTCTCTCTCTCTCTCTCTCTCTCTCTCTCTCTCTCTCTCTCTCAGCTACCCATCTAACCACTTTGGTTCTCTGACTGGGCTGCAGTCTATGGTCAGCGCTGTGGTTGCCCTGCTGCAGCAGCCGCTCTTCATCGCAATGTTGGGGCCACTGAAGGGAGATGGCTATTGGGTAAGACGCTCACACAGAGAATGCTTTATTAAATACAGTATAATAATTACGGAACAAGACAAATTAGTTTCTGCTATCATAGCATAGCTTGTCATAGCTTGTCATGTTACCAAGAAACCACAAAGCGTAAAACTCCTTCATCCTGAAGACTCTTTACAAAACGTTGACACTGGAGACTCCTTCCCTAAATGTTAAATAAAGGTCTCCTTACAGAAAACTTCCCCTGTTAGTTGTTAATATAGAAATTAGAACATATTAGAATAGAAACTTGTGATTGAGGTTACAGCCAGCACTATACTATTAGTATATGGTGTTTGGCAGTGTTGCAGTGTTACAGTATTATATTACAGTTACAGTACTGTGGAAAGGTTTTTGGAAACTCTGTTTGTTTTTAGTACAAACCTTGTTATAGGTTTTGTTATAAGTCAGTACAAAAAACATTTTAGACTCCCAAACATTAGTTTTCTAGCACAAAATTAAATGTTACAGAATGTTACTGTTACTGTCATTAAAGAAAGCAGCATATTACGTAAGAGACACTTTTCAGACAAAAAAACACAATGAAGGCTGCTGGGTTTTGCTGCAAAAATAAGAAGCGAGTGCGAAAGTCAAAGTCTCCAGAAGAACTGTGGCTGGTTCTGCAAGATGCTCAATAAAACTTACCAGCTCATTTCCTTATAAAACTGCACGGAATATTTATAGACAAATGGATAGAGTGGTGTGTTTATTCAAAAGTTCGAAATCTGATTTTTGGCTCTGATCAAAATTAGTAATGTGAAGTATCAGAGCAACATAAAGCATAACCACTACAAATTTGCCTTCTTTATAGCAATGAATTGTTATTCATTAAAACTTAAAAATGTATGTGGTCACCATTCAGTCATGTTATAGCTGGATCTTCACAATTTTTTTATTTAATACCCCTAGAACATAATGTGCTAATATAGTGTCTGTCATTTCTTTTTAATCGTTTGAATCCGATACCCTGTTTCTTGTGAATAAGTGATAAAAATGAACAAATAACAAATTGCCCTTCTCCACGAATCAGATCAACGTCGGCCTGCTGATCTCTTCATTAGCCGGCTTTCTGTTGCCCGGATACCTGTTCTACCACCGCCGACACCTGGT
Organism: Cranoglanis bouderius; assembly: GCA_023630585.1. Taxonomy (NCBI): domain Eukaryota; kingdom Metazoa; phylum Chordata; class Actinopteri; order Siluriformes; family Cranoglanididae; genus Cranoglanis; species Cranoglanis bouderius. Next base: position 5,988,196 of record CM042542.1, on the reverse strand, counting down.
GCAAGAGAAGGCATTACGGGACAAGGCAGCTTTAGAGAGTCAGGCTCTCAACCAATCAGAAGCCAACGGCATTAATGGACACGCACCCCAGGAAGCCTAGATCCACCGAGGAACAATCACAGGAATGTTAATGCTTTTTCCATCCCAAAAAGTGCAGACTCACATGGCATATCAGATTAGCATTAGTCATCATTAGCTTCAGACTTTGGTGCTGAATTTTTCATTAAAGCCATAAAATTTCACTTAAGGACTTCTAGGAATTACACACTGTTGTGTAAGGTTTTGGAATAGCCGTTATACTTTACCGTGTTTATTTTTATTTTTATTTTTTGTTTTTTTGTTTGTATTTATTTTGTAGCTTGACAGGCTGAAAGCACCCCAAATACACACTCTATCTCACTTGACTGTAGACAAGCTACCTCAGCCGATCATCGCCTCCGTCACGCTGCGCCATGGGCCGGTTGGTCAGTTTGTCTGTGAAATGTGTGTTGTCGTTCACCAAAGAGTTGTTCACCATGTTTATTGTCCTTTTTTCTTGAAAATGAGAAATAGATAGGAAAAAAAAAAAAACATTAATGCTATCATTTCAAACACCAAAGACAGCAAAAAGGATTTCAAATATATTTTAAAGGATTTGTTTTAAACTTTATCCGTGTAACCTAACATATTTTCGTTCTCATTTTGACCAGCCATGAATGGAAACTGGTACTTTTGTCTTTATAGCCGTTGGAAGGGAAATTTTCTTCTTTCTTTTTTTTTTTTTTTTGCCTACGCATTGCTACTGTTGTATTTTATGCTCGATATTTTAGCGCTGCAAACAGCGATATTCATGCTTTGTATTTACTTTCTCTTGCTTGTAAAGCTTGTGTGATATCAGCAGTGGACAAATCATACCACATCCTTCAATAATCAGGGGTCAAAGTGACATGTCACATGACGTGTCACCCTTTTCGGAGCACTTTCGTTGTTACAGCCAAATTTCACTTTGTTCAGTCTGTGTGTGTTTGTGTGGAACCTGTGCCTTATATAAAAAATATCTACTTACATATCTTTGAATGTACGTTACGGTTCACAGATGCAACCAAAGCGATTTCAGCCTCTTTGTGGAGGTCACTAAGCCATGAGGGGGAGGGGGGGTGTAGTTTTCAAGAAACATGATGAAAAGTTCCTATTAAAAAGATGTGCAGAAAGACACGTGTGTGTTTTCTTTGTACTAGACAAAATAGATTTGATCTAAAAATCGATTTGATCTAAATGGATCATCAGGTTTTACAGAAACCTGCGGAGTCTGCGTCGGCTCGAGTGCGCACTCGTTAAAGCAAAAAGGCGACATAATGTACTAAATACTAAGGATCTCTGAAATTCATGTAAATATGTCCTAAGATTCTACTTTTCACTAGTTATTGCTGAGAATATCATTTGTAATGAAAACCTTTGGGTTGAACTGAAAAAGAAAGCCAGACAGAAGCATTTTTAATTGTGCACTCAGACTTTTGGATCCCACTGTATATAAAAACCTTTACAAGTGGTTGCCTACATAAAGGATGTTCCTGATTTATTCATTTAAAGCACAATCCTGCTTCTTCCACAGTTACCCATCAATTACATTACTCGTGCCTTCAAAATTGAAGGTTGTCGATTGTCGTGCTTCTCAAAGTGGAAAACGTCCTTAAAACAGCCTGGAGGTCTGCGGGTTTGTAATTTTGTTGCCGTGGCGGAAATCCCAACTCACCAATATTAAAATTATTATGGTTGTAAATAATGTCAACTGTAATCCAATGACAATTTTAACAAACAAACAATTCCAAGTTCAATTCCTGGCCTACATGACTCCACGTGCTGAAGTGTCCATGGGCATGGTAGACCTGCTGCCGTGTGTGTGTGTGTGTGTGAATGGGTGAATGAGACACGGTGTTAAAAGGTGCTATATAAATGCAGACATTACCACACAGTGCCCTTGACTAATATTGGCACCCTTGGTATTTATGAGCACAGAAGGCTGTGAAAAGTTGTCTTTATTGTTTAACCTTTTGATATTTTGGTCAAAAAATTCACAAAAATAATCTGCTCTCGTGGATATCAAACAATTGCAAACAACACAGGTTTATCAAAAAAAAAAATCATCTTTGTTAAATATGTGTGCCACAATTATTGGCACCCCTGTGAATTCTTCTTTTCCTTTCGGCTGTTCCCTTCAGGGGTCGCCACAGCGAATCATCTGCCTCCATCTAGCCCTATCCCCTGCATCCTCTTCTCTCAGACCGACTACCTTCATGTCCTCCTTCACTACATCCATAAACCTCCTCTTTGGTCTTCCTCTCGGCCTCCTGCCTGGCAGCTCTAACCTCAGCATCCTTTTACCGATATATTCACTCTCCCTCCTCTGAACATGTCCAAACCATCTCAACCTGGCCTCTCTAACTTTGTCTCCGAAACATCTCACATGTGCTGTCCCCCTGATGTACTCATTCCCGATCCTATCCATCCTTGTCACTCCCAAAGAGAACCTCAACATCTTCAGCTCTGCTACCTCTAACTCTTCCTCCTATCTTTTCCTCAGTGCAACTGTCTCCAAACCATACAACATCGCTGGTCTCACTACTGTCCTGTACACCTTTCCTTTCATTCTTGCTGGTACTCTTTTATCACACAACAGACCTGACACTTTTCTCCACCCATTCCAACCTGCCTGTACACGCTTCTTCACCTCTTTTCCACACTCCCGGTTGCTCTGGACTGTTGACCCTAAGTACTTAAAATCCTGCACCTTCTTTATCTCTTCTCCCTGTAACCTCACTGTTCCACTTGGATCCCTCTCATTCACACACATGTATTCTGTCTTGCTGCGACTAACCTTCATTCCTCTTCTCTCCAGAGCAAACCTCCACCTCTCTAGACTTTCCTCCACCTGCTCCCTGCTCTCACTACAGATCACAATGTCATCCGCAAACATCATAGTCCATGGAGATTCCTGTCTGACCTCATCTGTCAGCCTGTCCATCACCACCGCAAACAAGAAGGGGCTCAGAGCCGATCCTTGATGCAGTCCCACCTTCACCGTGAACTCCTCTGTCACACCTACCGCACACCTTACCACTGTCCTACTGCTCTCATACATATCCTGCACCACTCTAACATACTTCTCTGCCACTCCAGACCTCCTCATACAATACCACAGCTCCTCTCTTGGCACCCTGTCATATGCTTTCTCTAAATGTACAAAGACACAATGCAGCTCTTTCTGACCCTCTCTGTACTTCTCCATCAACATTCTCAAAGCAAATATTGCATCTGTAGTGCTCCTTCTTGGCATGAGACCATACTGCTGCTCACAAATGCTCACTTCTCCCCTTAGCCTTGCTTCCACTACTCTTTCCCACAACTTCATTGTATGGCTCATCAGCTTAATACCTCTGTAGTTTCCACAACTCTGCACATCTCCCTTGTTCTTAAAAATCGGCACCAAAACACTTCTCCTCCATTCCTCAGGCATCCTCTCACTCTCTAAGACCTCGTTGAACAACCTAGTTAAAAACTCTACTGCCATCTCTCCTAGACACTTCCATACCTCCACTGGTATGTCATCAGGACCAACCGCCTTTCCTCTCTGCATCCTCTTCAAAGCTCTCCTAACTTCACCCTTGCTAATCCTTTCTACTTCCTGCTCAACAATATTTGCCTCTACTACTCTTCTCTCTGTCATTTTCCTCATTCATCAGTTCTTCAAAGTACTCCTTCCATCTTTCCCTCACCCTCCTGTCACCTGTCGACACATTTCCATCTCTATCTTTAATCACTCTAACCTGCTGCACATCCTTACCATCTCTATCCCTCTGCCTCGCCAACCGATACAAATCCCTCTCACCTTCCTTACTATCTAACCTTGCATACATGTCCTCATAAGCTTTCTGTTTAGCCTTTGCCACCTCTATCTTAACCTCATGCTGCATTTCTCCTATATTCCTGTCTACTTTCCCTCCATCCCTCTCACTGTCCTACTTCTTCCTAGGTAACCTCTTCCTCTGGATACTCTCCTGAACTTCCTCATTCCACCACCAAGTCTCCTTGTCTTCTTTCCTCCTTCCAGATGACACACCTAGCACCTTCCTACCTGTCTCCCTGATCACTTTGGCTGTAGTAATCCAGTCATTTGGAAGCACCTCTTGACCACCTAAAGCCTGTCTCAACTCCTCCCTGAAAACCGCACAGCACTCTTCCTTTTCCAACTTCCACCACTTTGTCTTCTGCTCTGCCTTTGCTTTCTTCATCTTCCTCACCACCAGAGTCATCTTACACACCACCATCCTATGCTGTCTAGCTACACTCTCTCCTACCACTACTTTGCAATCGCTAATCTCCATCAGATTACATAAGATATAGTCCACCTCTGTGCTCCTGCCACCACTCTTATATGTCACCCTGTGTTCCTGCCTCTTCTGAAAGTACGTGTTCACCACAGCCATCTCCATACTTTTAGCAAAGTCTACCAACCTCTGTCCTTCTGGGTTCCTTACCTGAAGACCAAACCTGCCCATCACTTCCTCATCCCCACTATTCCCTTCGCCAACATGTCCATTAAAGTCTGCCCCTATCACCACTCTCTCACCTCTGGGAACACTCTGCATCACTTCCTCAAGCTCGCTCCAGAATCTGTCTTTCTCCTCTTGCTCACAACCTACTTGTGGAGCGTAAGCACCAACAACATTCAACATCACACCTTCAATTTCCAGCTTCAGACTCATCAACCTATCTGACACTCTCTTTACCTCCAGAACATTCTTCACAAACTCCTCCTTCAGGATCACTCCTACTCCATTTCTCTTCCTGTCCACACCATGATAAAACAGTTTAAACCCTGCTCCAATGCTTCTAGCCTTGCTCCCTTTCCACCTGGTCTCCTAGACACACAGAATGTCGACTTTCCTCCTCTGCATCATATCTACCAGCTCTCTGCCTTTACCTGTCATCGTACCAACATTCAAAGTCCCTACTGTCAGTCCTAAACTCCTGCCTTTCCTCTTCTCTCTCTGCCTGTGGACACGCCTTCCTCCTCTAACACACCTTCCTCCTCTCCTTCTTCGAACAAAAGTAGCCCAATTTCCACCAGTGCCCTGTAGGTCAATGGCACCGATGGCAGTCGTTGTTAACCCGGGCCCCGCCCGATCCGGTATGGAAGTCATGTTAGTGATTCGCATATTGAATTTGGCAAAAGTTTTACGTCGGATGCCCTTCCTGACACAACCCTCTCTATTTATCCGGGCTTGGGACCGACACAAAAAGTACACTGTCTTGTGACCTCCTGTGGCTAGATTTGGCACCCCTATGAATTCATATGAGAAAAATATATTTGAAGTATATTCCCACTGATATTGGAAATTGTTCAACCATGACTTCCTGTTTCACAGGGGTATAAATATGAGGTAACACATAGGCCAAATTAGCCATAATCATAGTCATAGCCATTTCCACCATCAGTGCAATAAGTAAGAAGTTCCAGTCAACTGGAAATGTTATGAATCGACCTGGAATTGGACGTGTCTGAATTGTCTCAACGCACTGTGAAGAGGATGGTTTGAGTGGCCAAAAAAATCTCCAAGGATCACAGCTGGAGAATTGTAAAAGTTAGTTGCATCTTGGGGTCAGAAAGTCTCCAAAACTACAATCCGAAGTCACCTACATCACCACAAGTTGTTTGGAAGGGTTTCAAGAAAAAAGTCTCTACTCTCATCCAAAAACAAACTCAAGCGTCTTCAGTTTGCCAGACACTACTGGAACTTCAAATGGGATCGGGTTCTATGGTCAGATGAAACCAAAATACAGCTTTTTGGCAATAAACACCAGAGGTGGTTTTGGTGCACACAGAGAGGTAGCCATACGGAAAAGTACCTCATGCCCACGGTTAAATATGGTGGTGGCTCTTTAATGTTTTGGGGCAGGTTTTCCACCAGAGGACCTGGACATTTTGTTAGGATACATGGCATCATGGACTCTATCAAATATCAAGATATTAAATGAAAACCTGACTGCCTCTGCCAGAAACCTTCAAATGGGCCGTGGTTGTATCTTCCAGCAGGACAATGATCCAAAACATACATCAAAATCAACACATAAATGGTTTACTGACCACAAAATCAAGGTCCTGCCATGGCCATCCCAGTCCCCTGACTTGAAACCCATTGAAAACCTGTGGGGTGAACTGAAGAGGAGAGTCCACCAGGGTGGACCTCGAAATTTTAAGATATGTTGAATATATTGAAGATATTTGAAGAGATTCTGTATGGAGGAATGGTCTTGCCATGTATTCTCCAACATCATCAGGCATTATAGGAGAAGACTCAGAGCTGTTATCTTGGCAAAGAGAGGTAACACAAAGTATTGATTAAAAGGGTGCCAATAATTGTTGCCCACCTATATTTAACAAAGATTTTTTTTTGATCAACCTGTGTTGTGTCTGCAATTGTTTGATATCCATGAGAGCAGAGAATTTTTGTGAATCATTTGAACAAAAGATCAAAAGGTTAAACAATAAAGACAATTTTTCACAGCCTACTTTTCTCATATTTACCAAGGGTGCCAATATCAGTGGAGGGCGCTGTAGTGTGATAGTTCTTTTTTTTTTTTTTTTTTGCAAACAAGACTAATAAACAAATCTCTTCTTGTCCCACACTGCTCTCTAGTGTTGTGTTTAAGTTCCTGCGCTTTTGTGCTGCACCTTGGCTCACTGACCTGTACTGAATCACACAACTGACATTCAGTACTCTAGCGCTTCCTATTTATCCGTAAAGTACAAAAAGACAGTAGAGTACCAAAAAATTTATTCAAGTCATCAAATTATGAAGCAAAAAAATACTGGAAATAGAACTGAGCTGTAATCAGTATCAGGGTCAACATCAGTTAGAAAAAAAAGCACACAATCATGGTATTGGCACACATTCACACATTCTCTCTCTCTCTCTCTCTCTCTCTCTCTCTCACACACACACACACACACACACACACACACACACACACACTATACAGTGTCTCTATCTCAGACTATTGCTGTTGGGTTGAGAGCCAGTGATTCCAGGGTGATCAGGACTGTGGCGATTCTGTGACAGAGAGAGCGAGAGAGAGAGAGAGAGAGAGAGAGAGAGAGAGAGAGAGAGAGAGAGAGAGAGAGAGCACATCATGTCATCAACACAGATCAATAAATGCTAATGGGCAGACGACTTGAAAAGCAAATTCTATGAACTGAGATATAATCACCGTTAATATTTGCATGATCTAGAACAACAGTGTATCAGACTGATAACGGAGAGACCGTATATCTGTCTTCTTATCCGCGTGTCCGATTCCTATCTGATCTTTTTTCCCATGACTCAAAAATATTTTGAAAAAGGGATCATATTTACTAAAACGTCTGTAATGTAACGTCATGTTGAGCAATATATCCTTTTCAATGGAGAACATCCTTATAAAGTATCTAGTTTTCTAAGGTTTTGAGATGAACAATGCCATTACATGTATTACACAATAATGATGTTTATCTATCGTACTATTACTGTGAAATAATTCGAGATGAAAGCAAAATAGATTTATTCAATTAGATTTCACAATTATATCTGGTTGTTAAAACGTCAGTTGAGGAGAATTTAATCGTTTTAGTGTAATTATCGTTTTTTTTTTTTTTTTAACACCATATAGAGCTGTAGAACCGGGTCGATACGGTCACAAGGTTGTGACTCGATCGTTCAACTTTAAAACCCATGAACAGACCGTTGCTGCGTCCCAATTCGCCTACTATCCTGGTATCCGAGACTAGAATTAGTGTGCCCCAAACAGTAGTATGTTGAAATGAATATCCCAAAGATACCCAGATGGTCTACTATTTCCAGTAGATTTTCAAAGTGTGGATCCATGGACACTTTTTTCAGCTAATATTACCCACAACTCCTTGAGCGAAGGAGGAGGAGTTTTGTGACGGTTTGCTTTTGACTTCAAGAGAGAGAAAAACAGAGGCTGGTGAGGGAACGACTGTTACAGCTGGTAGAGCTTAAAGGATAACAGGATCCAACATGTCTTCTGGACGTTCCAAAATATTAAACGTAACTATAAATGAATTTTTTATTTTTTCTTTAAAAGTACACAACAATGGTGCTTAATTAATACAAATTGTACTAGTTGTCAAATTGCTGTAGTATTAAGACACGTCATGACATGCTGTCATGGGGAAAGAATAATAAATAATAACTCTGGGGTGGATTATGTTCCTAATTATTTTCCTATATTTAAAATATTAAGCCTTTCCTTTCCTTCCTTATCGTGCACAATAACTCCACCCACCTTTTTCTTCTTCTTGTCCTTCTTTTTCTTTTTGCGCTCAGGATCATCATCTCTCTTTTTCTTCTTCTTCTTGGGGTCGGAGTCTGACGGTGTTTCTGCTCAGAGAAAATCACAAATTCACCGTGTGTATGTTATCAGATTATCTGAGCGTCACATCACTACATCTTAAACCGGCTTGTCTGATTTCGATCCGATCCGATCCGATGATCGGATATCCTGCGCAATTAGAACACGTTTCCGATTTCCACATTTGTGTATATGCACAAACGTAACCGGTTAGAGAGGCATCACGTGCAGGACACACCGCAGTTTAAAGAAGAACAGAATCATGTTTTCCAATTTACTAGGAATAAATTAGTAGTAAACAGGAAGTTTCACATTTTCGGCACGTCCTTCTTTGGTGGATTTAGTAAAGGGTCACCAAGCAAGTGTAGAAGAGAATGAAATCAGACTTGACTGAATCAGGACCGCTCTCATTATCAGGTTTACTTAAGCACATGTAAAGTCATCAATCGTACTGTTTTAATCTGATTTTTGTGCAAGTGTGTGTTTGTGTGTGTGTCACCTGGTGGTATGGGATCCTGAGGTCGATGATGTCTGTGTTTATGTTTGCTTTTCTTCTTCGGAGGTTGAATGTGCATCAGTCTGTACTGCTCTGGAAGCTAAAAGGCAAACAGAATGACTCAATATAAAATAATGTAACGTAAACAGTCTCATCATATTTATCTAAATGTGTCTGTATTTGTGTGTTGTTGTTATAGTGTGCCTACTGTTTCAATAATTTTTCTACCTGTGCCTGGGTAAGTGTGTGTAACATGGGTCCATTGTGTAGTGTGTAAGGGTAGAACTGTGTGTACACTCTAGTGAGTGGTCCAGTCGTGTGATTTTTGTGCACGTATCCGTGCTGTGTATCAGTCTAAGTGTGTGTGTGTGTGTGTGTGTGTGTGCGTACACGTGCACCATGTGGTCTTTTTGTGTTTGCATGTAGTTTAGCGTTCATGTGTCTACCAGCCTAGTGTGTTTGTTAACAGGTTCACAGTGTGTTGTCTAAGTTTTAGAGCCAGACAGTGCAGTATGACGTGACAGCATTTATCTGTCATCTGGTTAAAACACATAAAACCAAATGATCACTGCACTGCTGCTGAAGATTGTCGTGCTGTACTGACCGGTAGACAATGACTCTAACCAGACACAATTCTTTGACGATCATTAGGTACAGTATGGGTCACATGGAAATGAAAACAATGAGGAATTATGGGTTTGTTACCATAATGTACCTTATTGCACTGTATGGTGGGAAAGTGCTATTCATGTGCACACACAGCCAGCACACACTATGTGTGAACGCAGACTCATGATTTGATCTGTTTGTGTATTATTGTGCATGAGCAAGAGAGTGAGTGTGTGTGTGTGTGTGTGTGTGTGTACCGGTCCAGTGTGTAGTCTGAAGCCAGTCAGCAGTGCTCCGGTCAGTGGGCTGAACGAGTTTCCACACACTGGAGGTTTCTCTATGAGGGAGCGTAGTGAACTGCCATCCTGAACGCCTGGACTGTCTATCATACCTAAAGACAGACAATCACATTCAAGATTCAAGATTTTTTTCATCGCCACACAATAGTGGTAATGGTAAATGGGTTTGGTACAGCTTAACATTCAACAATAAACGAAACAATAAAGTGCAGGACCAGATACGGGCTGCAAGGAAGACTGTTTTGTTGAACTTCTCCACTGTTCACTGATGGATCAGAATTAGGAATGCAGATTTATCCCTGGCTTCAAATTGGCAACTTTTCATGCTGTAATAATAAATAAACAAAGTACCACAGCATATCTATACACCCACACATCATCTCACCTGGTAATTCCGGTAAGAAGTTGCTGAGTTTCTCCTTCACCTTCTTACCGCAGAACTTGTTGTATGCATGTTCCAGATTGTAGTGTGTGATCAGGTTTGTGTTTCCAGTTAAATCGTTTCCAACTGATAAAATGAAAACACACAGGCACAATGATGTGTAATGAGCACAATGATGTACACTGTAACGCAGCATGTTTTAACACAGCAGGATATAATCAAGTTTACCAGGCAGTTCTCGCAGTAAATAGAACGGCTCGTTGATGACTCCCGGTTTCCGGGCTGTAGGCCCTTCATCCCCGTGCTGTCCTGAGAGCTGAGACGGCACCGGGGCTGCGCTCTGCGGGTGCGGGGGCGGCGGTTTTCCTGGTCCAAAACCATGAGCCGCGGAACTCGGGGGCGCCTGAGCGTCGCTTTGGCCGAACAGAGTTGAAAATATTTCTGTCATGACTTAAAAAAAATATATATATAGGCTATTTTTAAGCAATAAATATACCTAAAGGAAACGTTAAACCCGGTTTGTATTACCAAATACTGTTCCAGTGCTCTTTATCAACACAGGCGGTACCGTAATAACGGTAATATATGAACAATACCTTAAAAACCGTTTACACGAATCTACCGTAAATTCTGTGGTTTTTAGACATTGTGAAAGTTAAGTTTTAAAAAAAAATGTAATACTTTACTATCAGAATTTTGAATTATGGATGTGCTTAAATTAAATAAGACTTTCATTTGATCAATAATACAAAAATATATATTAAAATCGACGTATATTGGTCATACCGTCAAAATCCATCCACACTTACTGTGGTTTTAAGTTACCATAAAAAAAAAGCTAATATTATGTATGTCCCCTCCCAAATGATTTGTATCAAACCTCTCTTCGATTTCAACCTGTACTCAATTTAGTCAAAGTCTATACCTTGTTAAATTAATGAACTGAAAGACATCCCTACTGAAAAAAAAAAAACCCCAATAGAAACCCTCACAGAATTTGTAATGGTTTTAATGGTTAATAGCTGATGGTTTGTAATGATACTTGTAGTGGGAACCATTAGAATTTCTGTGAGTTTCTACTGTTTTTGTTTTTTTTTTCCCCCAGCAGGGATTAAAATCTGAACCACATTTTGAGGTAAATAACCTGAAGTTACCATAAATTCTGAGATAATACATTTCTAATTATAAAGATGTAAAGTCAATACACAAATGAGTCACGTACAACAAGAAACAGATTTAATGGAACACATTTGGCAGAATAAAACAATACAAGTTAGCTTAAAAATAACTAAAACAGAGTTTGAACGTTGATTTGGTCCACGGGAGCTCAACGAGACTCAAAATTTTCAGATGGACAAAGTGATGAGACAAACGATTCCAAATCAGCAACAGATGCCTGCAGGGAAACAATGCAAAAAAGTGGGGTCAGAAATAGGAGTGAACCCGTTTCTTGTAATACAGTGCTAAATTGTTTCAGAAATTAAAACAAAATCTAAGATAAAAACAAAGGCAACCTGAGTAAACACAAAATACAGCTTTTAAATGATAATGTTATTTATTGAAGCAAAAAAGTTATCCAATACCAACTGGGCCTGTGTGTAAATGTATTTGCCCCTGTGGTTACTAATTCCCCAAATCTATGAAACTGCATTCATAATGGGGTTCAGTTGGACTAGCTGCAACCAGGTCTGATTACTGCAAACCCTGTTCAATCAAATCAACACTTAAATAGGACTTTTTCAACAGCATGAAGTTGGTTAAAAGGTCTTAACCAGTAACACACTTTGCCAAAGTTGAAAGAAATTCCAGAAATGTTGAGGAAGAAGGTGATTGAAATATATCAGTCTGGGTGAAATAATAGCTTTGAATGGTTACAAAGCTATTTCCTAGATTCTGTGACTATAAAAATATAACATTGATGTATACAATACACACAGAGGCAGTGAGATATTTTTCTCTGTCACCTTCCACTCATCCACGGCTGCTGCTATGCGCTGTTCTGTGTGTGTGATAGTGTCTCGGCCAGACTGTACTCTCTGAGCCAGAGCTGCGTTCTCCTTCTGTAGCTTCCTCAGCTCTCTGCGTACATACTCTTCCTGCCCCTGGTGATATGGAATCAACACACTGCAGACATCCTGCTCAGGAACGCCACTGGGTCGCCTGCGAAACACACAAAAGCGCGAAGCATGAACACACAAAAATCAGTGATAATGGCCATGTGTGCATGTTTTGGACATCATTTGACTACAATTTGTTATACTACATTGGTTGAGGGGAGAGAGAGAGGGAGAGGGAGGGAGAGAGAGAGAGAGAGAGAGAGAGAGAGAGAGAGAGAGAGAGAGAGAGACAGCAATATCCAACACTTGATGGTTTGCAAAAAATATTTTTTAATAATAATAATAATAATAATAATAATAATAATAATAATAATAATAATAATATGTTGAGGTGAATTTCTATTAAGTTGATTAATGTAGGTCTTGTAAAGCAGGTACAATATTGTTAACCTGGACTGTTCAAAATATACTTGCATAGATAGACAGTATTTCTGGGCAGTATTTGTGATAAAGACTCTTTTGGAAGGCTGCCAACAATGGAAATAGAAATCACATTGTTGCAAGGAGAAAAAAAAATAATAACTGTATTTAAGTGGTAGTGTCATGGCCCCGACCCATGTATATGGTAGACCTACCATGCTGGCCCTGGTGTGTTTTTAGCCTGCTCTTCTAGTCTGTCCAACTCCTCCAGTTTCACCTGCAGGTCGCCTTCCTCTATCACTCTGCTTATGTCCTCCTGCATACACAAAAGCTCCGGGTTATTTACACATTTAGGACCTGTGATCCTTAAACCATTGCAATAATTAGTCCTTATCATTCCAAAAATGAGAATACAGTACTAAAGACACTAGTTTTAACTTTTAGTAAAGGCTTATAGGAAGCTAGGAATGGTTGTGCAAATATATAAAGCGACATATAACATATAATAGCATGTTAATAAGATATATTATTATGTGATAAGATATGATATGACTCCATGTTACCTGGATAGCTTTCTGTAGATCGCTTATGAACTGCTTGTGGATGACCTCGGCCATCTGTGGATTCTGCTTGCACAGCGGATGGAACGAGTGGGCAAACCTGTTGAAACTGAACCAATGCACACAAGGAGATCAGATTAGGAAGAGGGGCTACAGATTAGTGATGAGAATTCTGGATCTTTTCAGTAAGACAGCTGATTTGGTTCAGCTCACAAAGAAGAGACGATTCTTTCGGCTCCCAAATGGCTCATTGCCGTTTTTGTCTGAAGTTTTGTTTTCTTTGCCTCTAACTATTGCTGAATCTGTTTCATAAAATCATGAAACTATCATTTAATTAACAAAACATTACTTTTGTATTTGTATTTTAATAGAATCTGGACATTAACACAGCATTCTCTACACTTAACTCCATAAAGTTCCTGAGAGGTTCAGAGTTATGGGAACATTCTTTGAACCATTTTGTGCAACAAAATGCAAACTTGACATTTTCATATATATATATATATATATATATATATATATATATATATATATATATATATATATATATATATATATATATATTTTTTTTTTTTTTTAAATGTTTAAAAACCAAACAGGAACTACAAATAGATCTGCTCTCAGAACGGTTCAGGAACCAAAAACAAACGTTCCCAGAACGTTCTGGAAACCAAACAGATGGCTAAGAAAACACATCTCACCATTCACACTACGAATAGCTCAGATATAGAAAATAAGTTTTTTTTTTTTAAGTGTTTTGATTAAGATGAAAATTAAAATGAAAACGTACAACAAAAAATAAATAAAGAAAGAAAAACCCTTGAGCCATGCGACTCATTCATGCAAGGCGGCTCTTACTTTTCACATAAAAGAGCCGACTCAAAGAACCGACTCCTACGCAAACGACACATCACTGCTACAGTCGTTTACTGTACACGTACAGACTAGTGCACAAACATGAGAGGTTTATCTACTTTAAATGGCCGGCTGAGTGTGTGCTAATGTGCTAATATGCTTGACTATGTTGCAAAAAAATAATGCTAAGGTTTTTAATAGGAATATAGCAATGTGTAACATCGCTTGCATGAACACAAACACAAATACTCTGTAGCTGCAGATAAAAATATATACATATAGAAACAAGTCCGCGTCTCCAAATACACATGAACTTACATGACATTATGTATTATCCAGTGAGTTTTAATCAAAACAGGACAAGAGAGGAGAGTTTTAGTCACCTCGCATCTGCTATAAGCCGCTGCAGGCTTTTCTCCATAACTTTATTGAAGACCTTCAGTCTGCTCCGGCGCGGCTCACATTTAGCCGATTTAACTGAGACACTGTCGGGGACACCGGTCTGTGCCGACACGTTTGAACTCGCATTTTCACTTGTTTGACCAGAGTCTGTTAAACTGGGCTCGTTAGACCGGCAGTTACCGACGTCCTCCATTTTCCCCCTCCCAATGTTGACATTCTCATCTACCCGCCAAGAGTACCACATCAACTACGGAAGCTGCAGTAGTTCACGCCGTCTTTTTTCGAATCGCGTTTTTCTTTTCAGCCTTCCGTTAACACAGCAGAGCATTAAATTATACTTAATACATTTCTTCTGAAAAAGTAGTACAGAATGAACAATTTATCAAAAAAAGCAACTTAATAAATAATTAGTATTTATTTAATATTTAGTTGATTTAATTAATTTAATATTTAGTATATTCAATTGATTAGTATATTCTAATACTTCTTATTCTAAAAATTCTTATATTCTCCTGCATGTAAAATATTCTAGTGTCTACATTTTAACTAAAACAGACCAGCAACAGCTTTTTTTTTTTCGCCAAAAACACCAGATGGTTACTGTAAACCCTGTATAAACAGTAAGTGCACTCCAGCTTGGGGGCGGGGCTTCCAGGGGTCAGTTAATATCGGAGAGTTCAAAACACCTACGCAACTGCCAATCATTCTAGATATGTCATTTGGCTCATCTGTCATTTTTATTTGGGTGGGGTGTTGGGGGAGAAGTCTCTTTTGGCGTATTTTTTAATGAAACTTGTGCTAGGTAGTTTCGTACTCGTTAGTGTAGTATTGTATACTACGAGTAAAAATGAGGAGCTCCTAAACAAATACATAAAGGTGGGCAGATCTGAGTATGTAGGGTATGCTATGAATTAATTTTAATACTTTTTTATTTATTTATTTATTTTTTTTTACTTTTGGTAACATGTCTCAGGCCTGATTAAGTATGGGAAGTAGCCTTACACTCACTTTCGTAGCAAATGCAAAGCCTCTATGTCCTCTGTGAAATATAGTGGTGGATTATTGAAGTTTTGCAGCTGTTCCTCAGATAGCAGCCGAACAGCTGTTGAAGACTGATGACATCTTGAGTTGTGCTAATTCCAAGGATATTTTAGTTCAAAACCTGGTTGCCTCTGCCAGGAGGTTCAGACGTGGCATTAGAGGGATCTTCAAACAAGACAAAATATTTAAATAAATGTTAAACCAGGAAGATGCTACATATCTTCAGTATTACTAACACACACACACACACACACACACACACACACACACACACACACACACACACACACACACGCTTGTCTTACTAACCAAATGTCTCCACAAGTCCTTGTGGGGACATATGGTACCCACCAAGATATAAAAACCACACACACACACACACACACACACACACACACACCTGTTGCTGTCCTATTTCTGCTCACTCCTCTCTCTTCTGCCTTCTCCCTCAGTACATACACCTTTTCTCACTTGCGTGAAAATGGGATTAATCACTGGCCTGTTTGCGTTTTTCTTCCACCTGCCACAGATTTATAAATGGCTCTTAAAGCCATATTACTTGCTGTCATTTCTTCTGTCTGTCGCTTTCCTTGCCGTGCGGAAATGTCCGGGTGTTTGTGAGCACTTACCCTCTCAGAGAGAAGACGGAGACTCCTGCAACTTTGACTGGGTTAGTTAAACATGCTTCACCTTGCAGTTCACTAAAAATCTAGTTTCCCTTTCCTACACTTTCATACACTGTGAAATGTAACTGATCCTCTCAATTTAAAAAAAACTTATACTCACTTAAACACTGTTGTATTTTTAATAGTAATTAAAGGAGAAGTCCACTCTGAAACACATTAAATATGTTTATATTGAAATATTTGTGACGTGTTTAGTGATTCTGGTGCTGTTTTGTTAGTTGATGCTGCATTTTCATTATTCCAGTGAGAAGTTAGCAGTTGTGTGCCGCGCTGATGTCACAGGAGGACGTCGACAGTGCAGTTAGAATGGCGTTTAATAGGAGAAATAATTCAAACAGTTCAGCTCCTGAAAACAAGAGCTTCTTTTTTCACTTGCCATTTTCAAGCGACATTCAACGTCATGTTAATCAGAAATCCAACACAGAGGTAGTGGAGACATCGGTGCAAACGTCGGACTCGAGAGTTAGAATGCAGTGCAGCTATACAACACAGTTCCAGTAGAGACTCGACTGGTTCAAGATAATATTTTCATCCTGAAATGTGTTACAGAGGGAGTTGGAGATCCTCATGTTCCTCAGTGCTATTGTCATGATGAAGAACCGTAGAGCGAGTGAGTGTTTGTCTCGGACTCTTCCTCTTACACACAGTCACACTGCGCAAGTTTACAGCACACATGATTTATGTTAAGAGAGAATGTATGAAATGTAAATATAAATCATGAACCTACATTCTAATAAGGAAATAAGTCAGGAATAAAACACTTCAAGGTGCACTGTTATAGAAAAATAATCAACAAGAGGGTGCTGTGATACAGCTCGACCCAAAGCAGAGTTAATGTTAGTACCCAAAAGTCGACTGTTCTCTCATGAGTACGTTTTATTCCTCTTAAACCATAGTATTTTGCCAATGCTTGCGATTTTTTATTAATTAATAAACAACACGTCATACTTTTCATAGATTTAATTAGAACTGATGCTGTGGAACATCCACAAAACAAGCTAGTTCCTGTTAGCACTTATGTTACAGCAGCTATAAACAGTCTTTTGTCAATTTCTCTAAGTTTATAGCAACCTCAGGAATAGCTTAACCTCTTACAAAGCTGCTGACACTAGAGACTCCTTCCAAAAATGTCAAACAAACGTTTCCAATATCAACGATTATAAATTTTTCTTTGTGAAATAACACATTTTAATAATTTATTATTAAACCTTTTTTATGGTGAACGTCCCCTACAAGTCCCTGTGAATGAGCAGTTGCTATAGAAACGATATTAGACTGAATGTAGTAATATAAACCTGCTATAGAGAATTAATCAACACCATCTGACCAATCCGATCCAAGAATGCAACAGTGCTGTGGTATTATACCTTTAAGAGTAGATTTCCTGTACATTGTTTGTATGTTGGGTGATATCCTCGGGTCACATTTAGATTTGGCTTGTTTTGAATGATGAAAGTGTGGGAAACATTCTTTGCTCTCTCTCTCTCTCTGTCTGTCTGTGTTATCAGTAACTCTGGAGCAGCATATAGGAAATATTTTCCTCTTCAGTAAGGTGGCAAACGTGGTGTTGTTCTTCAGAGTGGACCTGAGATTTGGCCTCCTCTATATCACACTGTGTGTCGGTAATAAACCATATAATATGCATTATATATTATATATTATACATCCACATATTCTGACCACCTGGTGTCACATACACTATAGAGCCAAAAGTATGTGAATACTGACCATCACACCTATATGTGCTTTTTGAACATTGAAATCCAGATTTAGTCCCCCTATTGCTGTTATATTACAGCATTAGTGAGGTCAGGCACTGATGTGCACAGGTGAGGAGCCCTGGGGTGCAGTCAGTGTTCCAGTTCATTCCAAAGGTGTTCAGTGGGGTTGAGGTCAGGGTTCTGTGCAGGCCACTCGAGTTCTTCCACTCTAACCTTGGCAAACCGTGTCTTCATAGAGCTCGCTTTGTTATACTGGAACAGGTTTGTGCCTCTTAGTTCCAGTGAAGGGAAATTGTAATACTACAGCATACGAAGACTTCCTAGACAATTGTGTACTTCAAAGTTTGTTGCAAAAGTTTGGAGAAGGCCCATATAAGATGCTTAGATGTCCACATACTTTTGGCCATATAGTATCATTCATGCACAGAGAAACACCTTATTAACATGAAATGAATACTATAAATGTGATTCACCATATTAGAAGATTTGTGTACTGTATGAAACACTGATTTATATTATTTATCTGAATGAATCCCCTAATCTACAGTGTTCCTGATCACATGTAAACCTCCCGTCTACATGGGTCCAGAATACGTCACCTACTTCAATGACAAAACCATAGATGTGAGTATAGCTCAAAGGACCATCATGGTTCATTTAACTGCATACAGTTGTTCGTTTTCATCGCTATGGTCTGAAATGATTATTTTGTGACATTAGGAGGAACTGGAGAGGGACAGTCGAGTAACGTGGCTGGTTGAGTTCTATGCCAACTGGTCTCCAGAGTGTCAGTGTTTTGCACCTGTTTTTGCTGATCTCTCACTGAAGTAAGGCCACACACAAACACTCAATACACAATCAATACAGAGAAAGGAAAACTAAAATAGGTTTGAACTAACACTGTCTCTGCAGATGTTATATACATGTAAAATGCAGTTCCTCCTTATACCTTGCAGGTATAACTGTGCTGGACTCAAATTTGGAAAAATAGACATAGGACAATATGCAGCTGCTGCTGAGAGGTGAACCATCTTGACTTTGACAAAGTGATCTATATGCTGGATTAAATGGGCAGAACCTTCATAAATATATTTCTGTGCTCAGGTATAAAATAAGTCTCTCACCACTCTCCAAGCAACTGCCCTCTCTGCTGCTGCTGCAGGGCGGTCACGAATTTATACGTCGTCCCCAAGTGGACAAGAAGGGAAGAGCTGTGAGCTGGAGCTTCACTGAGGTAAAGGGTACATCAATCCCATCCTCTGGAGTTATTATATGGTCACATTTTGTGCAGGAACGGGCAGGATTGGTCAGAATTGCTTTGGGAGTTGGTAGGATTGGCCAGAACTGCTTTGGGAGCAAGCACGATTGGTCAGAATTGCTTTGGGCGGGAGCAGGTAGGATTGGTCAGAATTGCTTCGGGAGTTGGTAGGATTGGCCAGAACTGCTTTGGGAGCAAGCACGATTGGTCAGAATTGCTTTGGGCGGGAGCAGGTAGGATTGGTCAGAATTGCTTTGGGAGCAGGCAGGATGTCAGAATTGCTTTGGGAGCAGGCAGGATTGGTCAGAACTGCTTTGGGAGCAAGCACGATTGGTCAGAATTGCTTTGGGAGCAGGCAGGATTGGTCAGAACTACTTTGGGAGCAAGCACGATTGGTCAGAATTGCTTTGGGAGCAGGCAGGATTGATTAGAATTGCTTTGGGAGCAAGCAGGATTGGTCAGAATTGCTTTGGGAGGAAGCAGGTAGGATTGGTCAGAACTGCTTTGGGAGCAGGCAGGCTGGTCAGAATTGCTTTGGGATTGGATGGGAGTGGGATTAAAAAACAGTACCATACACAGCTCTAGATTCTACGTACTTCAGACTGTGACCTAGAAATCAGTTGAAGCCTGCCATCTTCAAGGACATATCACTAAAGTAAATGGGCTCAGAGGAATCAAGCAAAAGGAGGTTTCTAGATCAAGGGTACACAGGTGCTTCCTTCACAGAAGTCTTTTCTGTTTTCTGTTGTAGCATGTGATGCATGTAATGTACAATTAATGTAATTTACACAAGGAACAGAGTGTACAAATAAACACTTTGGATAAAAGTAACATAAATGTACACTATCTGATATTAACAAACAATTAACACCATGTTGTGTATATGCAGATTTGTTCTGCCCCATGCAACACTCATCATATGTCAATAACAATAAGAGTGACGTCTTAGACTGGGCAGCTCATTTGGCAAGCATGTTTGTCCTGATTTTCTCCTGTCCAAGTTTTCTTTCCTCGCATCCTTTGCTCATTTCTTCCGAACAAGGAGCTATGAAGTGAAGAAAGGAAACGAGGAAAGAAAATATCAATATTTGTACTCATTTTTATGCTTCTGCAGGAAAATATCATCCGGGAATTCAACTTGAATGAAATACTTGAGAAATGTAAAAAGCTTGGCAAGGGGCGGAGTGAGAAGATAGAGGACCTGAGGTCCCTCCTACGAGAGCAAGATGATGGAGATCAACCACTGATGGAGGAGTCAGAGAGCAAAAAAGACAAATAAAAGCAGAATCCTGGGAGATTGATGAAAGACTAGATCGCTGGTTTTGTACAACCCCAATTCTGAAAAAGTTGAGACAGTATGGAAAATGCTAATAAAAACAAAGAGGAATGATTTGTAAATGTACTTTGACTTGTATTTAAACAAAAAACATATAAAGACAAGGTATTTGATGTTTTACTTAATCAACTGCGTAGTTTTTTGACGATAAATGTTTATTTTGAAATTGATGCATGCAACACATTTCAAAAAAGTTGGGACGGGGCAATTTAGGACTAATAGTGGTGTGACAAATTGAAATAAGAAGGTGATGTGAAACATGTGAACACGACAAAACAGCTGTCGTGTTCTCCGGGCCAAAGAGGAAAAGGACCATCCAATCTGTCGTGGTATGGGGGTGTGTCAGTGCCCATGGCATGGGTAACTTGTACATCTGTGAGGGCACCATTAATGCAGAAATATATGAACATATTTTGGAGCAACATATGCTGCCATCCAGAGCAGGACAACGCCAAACCACATTCTGCCCGCATGGTTGCGTAAACAGAGAGTGCAGGTGCTAGCATGGCCTGCCTGCAGTCCTGACCTGTCTCCGATTGACAATGTGTGGCGCATTATGAAGTGCAAAATAAGACAACGAAGACCCCGTACAGTTGAGCAGCTGAAGAAATGCATAATGGATGAACGGGGGAAAATTCTGCTTGCTAAACTTAACCAACTGGAGTCTTCAGTGCCCAAATGCTTATGAAGTGTTATTAAAAGAAAAGGTGATATTACACAGGGGTACATAGTAGACTGTCCCAACACCATAGCACTGCTGAATTTTTAAATCTGATTGGTCATAAAAACGGTGTTGATTCGTTTTCTATAACAGTAGCTCTGATAGTATTTCAAATCAAAGGTTTATATTCACAGGCTTGTTCTAATACATTACCATTTCTATAGTAACAGCTAATTCACAGGGACTTGTATGGTGGATGATCTAGACTAAAATTAACAGATTTTTTTGTATTTTTTAAAGTGCAGTTGTTTAACAAAAAAAACCAACCAAAAAAAAACCAACAACGTATAACTGTTTATATGGGGACATTTTCTGTAAGGAGATGTATTTATGTAATATTTATGGAAGGAGTCTCCAGTGTCAGCGCTTGATAATGGTAAGTTTTCCAACGCAGGAAAGCCTTCAGGACAGAGGAGTTTGCACTTTCTTGTTTCTTCCGTTATCTGCCTTTCACTTAAAGTTTTTGTTCATTCAAGAGAGAGAAACTTGATGGAGGAATTACTTTATAGCTAATGTAACATAAGTGATAACAGGAACTTGTCTCATGGATGTGACACAGAATTAAATCTAACTATAAATGGTTAAAATGTTAAAAATTGCAATCGTTGGTAAATTGATGTTGTATAATAGGAATTAAACACCTTTCCACATCAGGATACTTCCGCATAATAGTGGCAATGTCAAGACCACATCACGCCACCCCGTCGTTGATACTTGTCCTACAACAGCATGCCCATGTCCTGTCCATGTTTTATTCCCTCACGTTATTAATACAAAAATATTACAATCTACACCTTTAAATACACACGTGGAAGAATCAGTGGTTCACATTCAAATGTATACATTCATTCTGTATTTTAAATAAGCGAAACTGTATAATTTTGGTGTTGCAATATTTTTTATTGTTCTGTTGGAAATGTGTTGGCTCACGTGAGCCAGTGTCACCTGCATTAAAGGAATACAGACAGGTAGAAAAAAACCTCCACCCTTTGAACTTGATCCTCTTGTCCTGTTAACGCGTGCAGGTGAATTACAGTTAAAAAGGCTTCATAAGGCCATGGTGGAAATGAGAAAAGTTTTTCAGTAAAAAATACTTGTGTGTCACTGCATAAGCTCGTTTACGTTACACTGACCGGTCGCTGTTCTTCAGAGCTCAAAGCTAAACTTAAACGTGATGCTTACATATTCTGTTTTCGCCCCTCACTCACTCACTCTCATACATACATACACACACACACACACACACACACAGAGTCTCTGAAGAGGTTCAAAGCTGGAATGTGCTCTAGTAGAATAGTTTGAGACATCAACAATTGTTTCTCTGCCATTTTCTCATGCTCATTCACACACACACACACACACACACACACACACCCACCCCAATTCAGCTTGCAAACCTCAAAGTGATAATGGTCAGAAAACATCTCATACTCCAGCTCTGAACTGTAACCACTGCCTATAAAAAAAATAAAAAATAAAATAAAATAAGAACGTGAACAGTTCCCCCGTCTCAGTGGCGCATCCAGCATGTACTAACACGGGACCAGAGCACTCTCCTCTGGCCAACGATAGAAATGGCTCCTTCCTGACTGATAGACTAATAAGAACCAAAAGGAACCTTTTATCTTGCACAAACTACGTACAGCATCCAGATTGTTTTTTCCATCACAAAACGTTTTGTGCTGTAATGATTCAGATGTTACATTCATTCCTATTTGCCAAGTGTGCTGTCTTGTCAAAAGCAGGTCCCTGACTACACTTGTCTCTTTGGCTGTGAACTCCAGCTCGGGTTCTGACTGGCTGATGCAGCCGTCTATTATATCCAACAGCAAAAACAAACAAACAAAAAAAAAACCTCTCAAAAGCAGTGCCTACGTGCTACTATTATTGGCGATCCTATCAAACATATTCAATAAATCTTACAATATACTGTATCAGTACCTGTATAAAATAATATTAGGAAAAGAAACATAAAAAAATACGAGTAAAATGAAAGTCCAGAGTATGCAGGGAAAACAACTCGTGATTTTGATTTCCATTGGAGTCTATGAGCAATCGTTCATACAGCAAGGTCGGCAACTCCAGTCTGGATGGAACAGCCTTCGTGGATGTTAAACGACTTTTTAAATATGATTAAAAAAAAAATTTTTTTTTTAATTAAATTTGTTTTTTTAAATCATGGAGATTCATGCACCATGATATGCAGTCAAAGAAACTCTATCCAGGCTCTTTATTCACTAATCCACATTTTTAGCGTTCTTCCTCCAACGTTGGATCAATGATGAGTTTATTTGTTTTCTGGTCCTTTGTGTCTCTGTACTTTTTTTTTTTTTTGCTTAGATGGATGATCTGCTCTCTGGTCGTCCTCGGGCAGAAGACGCGAGTAAATCCTGTGCATCATTTAAAAAAAAACAACAAAAACATTCATACTGAGATCTCATAGGTCGTTCCTCCGACGCCGCTCACTTTCTTCACGCCACCGCTTGGTTTGTGCGCGTGGGTGCTGTGATTGGTCAGTCTCTGCCTAGAGCTGGTTGATTGAATGGAAAAAGGATGAGAGAGGCATAAGTAAAGTCGATCGATAAATAAATAAATAAATAAATAAAAATTGTTGTTGTGTCAGAGTAAGCTAGAAGCCAGGGCTTGGCGATACATCATGCACATCATTTCATGATATTCAATTACAGTGCCTTGAATAAGTATTCACACCCCTTGAACTTTTCTACATGTTGCAGTGTTTGTAGCTGAAACTAAAATGGATTTATTTACGGAATTATACATCATCGCAAAACAGCCCATAATACTGAAGGGAGAGTGAATCCTTACGCAGTACACTGTATCTATAGTCAGTAACAGTATTAAAGCTTTAACAATTCTGCTTTTTTTCTTCAAGATAATAGTTCAAAGAAAAAAATACAATTCTTCTACCTAACCTAATACCGAAAAATAAGTTTCCCAATGTATCGCCTTTTCCCCCCATTACAACAGTGGGTGTGATACATGCAGGATGAGATTGAAGCATGCATGTTTTATCATAAAAATTTACACTTACACACGCGCACGCACACACACACACACACACACACACACACACACACACACACACACACACACACACACACACACACACTCACACTCACACTCCAAACACATCAGCACACATTTATAGTGACACACAAACAGAACGAACAAAGAGAGACAAACCTTAGCACAGAGACAGAGTCATCCTTAACGGTCACAAGGCAGGAGAAGAGACAGGAGAGAGGAAGATCGGAAAAGAGCAGGCGGATAAAAAATAAAGGAGGAAAAGGGAATGATAGGACAAGACCATGACGGACACACAGGCTAACGAAAAAGAGGTAGCAGAAGAGTGGAAATAATATGTAGCAAGAAAGACATCACATTACTGATCAAAGAGAGAGAGAGAGAGATTAACCCAAAAACACAGAGCACCAAACCTCAGCAGGGACACAAACCTTTATCATCATTAAAGGAGAGACGATGTGGAGGGGGGGTGAGGGGTTGGGGGGTGAGGGGTTAGATCAGAAAAATGGAACGGCATTATCTGTGGGCGTTACTCACTTTGACGTGGAAGTCCCACCCCCTGTGTTATTTGGGCATTGCCGTAACTCCGCTCCACCTGTGTAGGATAACGATTTGCCCATAGGCATGCTTCCTGGGGCGGGGCCAGGAGGCGGTGAACCCAAAGAGCGAGCGCGAGGAGACAGGGGTGGAGCTCGGGAAGGGGGTGGGCTTGTGGGGCGCAGGAAAGGTCTGTTGGGAGAGGGTCTTAGGGGGGCAGGGCAGGCCTGGAGAGAGCCCTCCCTCTGCTGAGCAGACAAGTACGGTGAGGTGTAACCCATGAGGGGTGGAGCTGCAGGAGTAGAACTGAGCGAGCGTGGGGGTGCTGGCCTGGGCGGGGACAGCTCAGGAGCAGCCGATTCGAACTCCGGACTCTCCGAGGGCGTCAGGAGACTGTCGTAGGACAGGCTTCCGTTCCGTGTCTGATTAGCCAAGCTTTTATAGCTGGTAGAGGTCGTGCCCTCAGACAGCAGTGGCCCCAGTGCATTGTGGGTCTGAGCAGAGCGGATACTGGAGGAGCACGAGGCCACCGCTGAGTGTAGGAGTGTGTCAGTGAAGGAAGGATAAGACCGCCCTCCGAGAGCAGAGGGCCCACCCAGTCCCCCCGAGCCTGCTCTGCCTCCCTCCCCTCCCCCTCCTGGTCGCCACCCAGAAATCCCCCGGCCCGAAAGACTGGGCTCCGAGCGATAGCTGGCTTGCCCGGTTGACAGGGGGACGGAGGGCGACTCTGTCACACTGTCCCCCCGATTCATCTGAGAGAAAGACACACAGAGGGAGACAGTGTTCCAAACACTCCAAACAGCAGCAGTAACACGGGGGAGGTTTAAACATGATGTGAAACAGAAACAAATACTAAACTCAAACGTAACGGATTCACACTAGTAGTGGTAGTAGTAGTATAAATAAGATGGACACAATAGAAACGTGTCAAGAGGAAAACTACACAGGCAAGCGATAGATTTTAGTTATAAATGATGCTGTGTGGAAAATTTACATGTAAGAAACAATACATTTAATCAATTTATTTAATTGAATTTACTGTGTGGAATTTGGACATTTGGGTGAAATTATGACAAAAGTTCTGAAAATAGTGCTTACACTAAGCAGAATAGTGACTATTGTTTGCAGAAATAATCCTGTGCTACTGTTTGTGTGTGTGTTTGTAGATAATCTGTCTCAGACACATGTGAGTGAGCCCTGCTAATCAAAGCACAATCACAGCCAGCAATTACAATTAACCCGATTTATTTGTTTATACCTGTAAAAGCAAAGATATAACACGGCTTAGCAGCCATCTTGTGCACGTGTTCAGTGTTTTTTCGCCGCTTGATGTCCATTATTCGGCAGTGTGCAAGCAGTACATCACCTTTACGCCTAAAAATGCTCTGTAAGCATGATACAGAACTGCAGACGCAAAGCAGAGAGGAAGAGACACCTTTTCCACATCCTGTCTGAAACGATGACAAAATCGTTTTGGAAATTTGCACACATCCTTAATTCAAACATCGGAGTTTAATTTTATTCTTTATAATGTTTTTGTTTCACATCATGTTAACCAAAGGGGCAGGGGGAAAAAAAGCAGAACCCAACCCTGAAGACTGAGAGAAACATGTTCATAGGAATCGGCACAGCATGATGCAAATATAACCACAGAGCAAAACAACACAAAATGCACACAGCAGCGCACACACACACACACACACACACACACACACACACAACTACACACACACAGCTACAACTTACTCGCTGACTGTTTGCCACAGATTCATTTGGAGATAAAACAAGGATAAAAACAAAAGACACATTTGTGCATAATTGTAAATATTACAAAAACTGCTGACCACCCAGAGTGAAGAGTCTGCTCTTAACCAGCGCACGAGTGAGTGAGTTCACACCTGCACACTTTCCTACCTTGTGTGTGGAATGCGTGTGGTTTTTTCCCGGACTGCTAGAGGACAGCCGATATTTATATAATGCAGGTGTGGGCGGAGCTTCACTCAGGAGACTGCTCTCTGATTGGAAGATATTGAAACCAACATGAGGGAAATAACATATATAACATGCAAGACCCTAATTCACAGATTTTGATTTAATTATTGGTTAAAGATCCAGACTGTATGGGTGCGGTTACCGTACTGACCTTCATTATGTGTGTGAGGCAGCCCTTGGTATCTGTGCTCTGGTTTAGGAGGTGGAGGCGGCTCAATGTCTGTAGACTGACTTTCCATGGCCTCCAGACTGCTCTTAGACTGGAACACACACACACACACAAACACACAAACAACTTTATTCATGTGTCAAACGAAATGCTAATCAAGTTAACAAGATCTGTCGGATGAGGTGTGACACACTGTGGTAATATTTAATAGGCTATAAACTCAATAAATCTACACTCACCAGCCATAAACAACCATAAACTGCACAACAGTATCTAAAGTTCACACTGAAAAACAAAGAAAGAAAAAAAAACAAAAAAAAAAAACAACACCCAGAGCGGCAGTTCTGCGGGCAGATACGCCCTGTTCATGAGAGAGGTCAGAGGAGAACAGTTAGACTGGTTCTAGCTGAAAGGAAGGCTAACTCAAATTAGCATTCTTAACAACCGTGGTGAGCAGAAAAGCATTTCAGAACGCACAAGACGTTGAACCTTGAAATGTATGGGCTACAACAGCAGAATATCCCACGGGTTCTACTCCGTCCAGGCAAGAACAGGAACCCGAGTCTACAGCAGACCGAAACTAGACAGCTGAAGACTAGAAACAGACCATGCAAGGTTTTTCCAATCTTCAGCTGTCCAGGTTTGGCAACAATAAAACAGAAACTGTAACTATATAATAGATAAAATAAAAAGTACAACGTGCCGTTCACCAATATGAAAGACTGCATTACAATACAGGTGCATAAACATCACCTGTGTTTGTGTTTACATGTATGTATGTATGTGTGTGTGTGTGTGTGTGTGTGTGTGTATAAATACATACCTGTCGGATCCCGTTGTCCAGCACTTTAGCAGCGAGCTGTGCTTCGGAAAGTTGAGGCCGCAGAAACGGAGGCTGAACCTGAAGGGCCTGGGTCTGCCTCAACCTCCCTAGGTACCTACACACACATGCACACTCCTCAAGATCGGTACTACATAAGATAAAATATATTTATAAAGATTTACAAAATAAATAAGTGTGTTAACCTTGGAGCTTGGGAGCTACAGAGCACATGAGACACGTTTTTACAACATCCATGTGTGAATGGGTTAACGCCCCCTCTGAACTTCCCTGTAACCTGAAAAGAAGGGGAAAATGACAAAAAAAAATTACTTTACAGGTTTCTACCACCAAAATATGCATAATACTCATACCACCTAAATCTTCACACATGTGAACGAACACACACACACACACACACACACACACACACACACACACACACACACACACACACACACACACACACACACACACACACACACACACACACACACAGACCTGTTCGTTTGTTGTTCTTCCTCTGGCTACCAGCACAATGTGGAAGCCAGTGAGTCCGGCTACTGGGACAAAGAACAGACCTGAGATACACATCACTGCCATACTGAGGACTGTGTTAAGATCTTATAATAATCATTTCTTAAATCACTACGTGGAGTCCAAATAGAAAACTATTTCCCGGGCAACATTTAAGAAAGCGCATATGGAGACGAACTGTGCAGGAATACTACAACAAACTACATACTCTGTAAATGTGTGTATAGTTTGTTTGCGTAGGACTTTATATTGTACACGTGTGTTTGAGAGCGTGCACACACGTGCACAACACAGCTGAAGGTTATCAATGGAAAGTGCAATCTAAGATCACAGGGATTTGAATGAATTTGCGACAAGTTCTCATGTTGTAATTTATGCGAATCACCCAGGAGAATACGTGTTCTCTTTTGAGTCTGTTTCCTCTCAGGGTTTTTTTTGAGACCCTGTACAACTGGAATTTTTCAAAAGCTGCTTTGTGACAACGGGTGCGTCTCGATCAGCTCCCTAATTCAGTGGTCAGGGCACTGATGAGGGAGTCGGCCATTTTAAGGGCTGTCTCAACTGCAAAACGCTCCCAGTGCACGGGAACTTTCGCTCCCTAAAAATCCCACAATGCACCACAAAAAACAGGAAGCATCGATGCTCACTATGTTCTCCTACTGGAAATGACGTCATATATTCTGAAGTGTCTCAACTCAAAAAAAAATAAATAAATAAAAATAAAGGCGGACAAACTCTCAGCCAACTTCGTCCACAAATGTAAGTAGCTTGTTATCGTTGTTGCAGCTCTCAAATGATCACTTATGTTATCGATTTTTAAACTGTATTTGTCGTTCTATATATACGGTTTGTTTGAGTCTAACACTTTTAAGTGTTTAATGATTTTAAAAATCCGTTAGCTACAATACGATCCTGATTGAAGTACCATGACAAACGCGTGTGATTAAGCTAACAAATTTATGACATATAATGTCAGAAAGACATGGGTCCTGCCTGTTGTTGATAAATGCCTGTGGTGATGTTTTACAACGTGAGTACGTAGTCACGTCGGCAGAAATTGAGTCATCGGTATCCCAGTGTGTAGTGAGCCAGGGTCCTTTCCAGTGTCCGAACTCGTGTACACGATATACTGATTCACCACCTAGGGAGCTAGGGAGCTGATTGAGGCGCACCCTATGTCTACTGTTAAAAGTGCTACACAAATAAAATTGAATCGAATTGGTCCTTTTCCTTTGGAGGAATCAGTGCTGATTTTATCTTTTGGTATCATTATAGTTGCTGAATTTAGCTAGCAAGTGTTTTACGAAGAAGAAGAAGAAGCCTTTAATTGTCACATATACACATTACAGCACAGTGAAATTCTTTTCTTCGCATATCCCAGCTTGTTATGAAGTTGGGGGTCAGCATGCAGGGTCAGCCATGATACGGCGCCCCTGGAGCAGAGAGGGTTAAGGGCCTTGCTCAAGGGCCCAACAGTGGCAGCTTGGCTAGCCACCACTGCAACTCAAACGTAAACTGGAGAACCTTCGTTCTACTGCCTCGGTCGCCAAATAAGACTCGCTGATGCCTTGAGTTAAAAGGATACGTAACTCCAGAGTGCACTTCGTCCAGCTGTTCGGTGTGATAGAGGATGTACAGCAGGCTGAATCCAAACACTCCCATTATGTGTGTAGTGAGAGATAAAAGGAACAGGAAGAAATAACGGTAGTTCCGCCTCCCGATGCAGTTATTCACCCACGGACAGTGATGGTCAAACTCCTAAAGAGATATATTAAAACAGACGTACAGGGATACAACACGATGAATTGCATGGCAGAATGCAGTGAAAGTGTGTGTACCTCGACACAGTTGTCACACACGGAGCAGTGTGAGCATCGGGGTGGTCTGTAGAAGCGGCACGTGGAACACCATTTCATGCGCACCTGAATGCCCCTCACCTCCACCGTCTTATAGAGAGGAGCCCGGAAATCATCCTCCTTATCTTCATCTTCCTCCGCTGCATGATACAGTCACACACACATAACCAGCAACTAGTTATTAAAAAAAAAAAAGTGATGAATCGAAGTAAAAAAGTGGTGCGTATTCATTCTTTAATTAATAATTAATCATTGATAATTATTTTTTCATTACTAAACAATTGTAATAGTTGGCAAATTCTGTTGTATAAGAGGAATAAAAGCTTAAACAGCGCGCATAATCAACTTCAAGGAGGCAACAGTAATTCAACGTCTGATCATTTTGATCGTTTGATCATTTTCCTAGAACAGCACACCCCCAAGTGTTTTATTCCTTACTTAACACTTAATACGCCAGAATTTCAGACTGTCCCGGTCTACACATTTCACTCTTTATCAAACAAACATGAGTTTGCACCTCTGGGGAAGACGCCTGGGTCCATAAACGTAGCCATGCAAAAGTTGGCGAGGGTGAAGAGGAAGACCACGGCGTTGTAGACAGGAATGGAAGAAGAGAAACGCTCAGCCAGCCAAGGACAACTACAATCGGAGAAAGACAGAAAGAAAGACAGACTCTACAATCACACTTTTCCCCCACATTAAAGTCATGAATGTAAAAGTGGGAGACTTACGTGAAGCACAGGAAAAGCGTCGTAGCCCCAACGAGGAAGGTTGTTGCCGCGGATACGGGCACATAGCGACTGGGACGAAAGCGCAGGGAAGGGGAGGGGTCTCCGAGAGCCCCACCCACACTGAGACCCGCAGGCATTGGGGAGAAAACAGAAAGCTAAAAGCGGATGGGAGAGGTCAGAAAACGAGCGTTCGTTGTCCGCTTGCCGAGCTACAGGAGGAAAGTGCTGTCATTGTAAAAGTAACTTTTATAGTAACTTCTGGTGGAAAACAACAAGAATAATAGCATACGCAATTATAAATTATAAAATCGAAATGTAAAATGTAAAAAATAGCCTCAAAAGTCAAGGTGCACGTATCCAGGACGATTTCATGAACACTCTGATGAACACAGTGCAGGTGTGCTTATACATAAAAATACATATACAATTTATGATCTGACTAAACCGTGATAAAATAGAGCTATAGTTTCATCAGAAAATATAGATTTATATGGCTTGAATGTGATACGATTTGGCAGAAAGAAAGAAAAAAAAAAATCAAGTGAAAGCTCTTTTAGTGCAAATCGCTTCTAAGCCCCGTGTTTCAGCGAGTAGGAGAAACAGCAGCAAACAAAGCAGCCACTGATGCAGGAAGCTCAGTTAGCTGACTTACAGTACTCTTTAACAACGAATACGTTTCAAAGTACACAAGTGACGAGTGAATGCGAGTCAAACATGAGGCAGGAACAATGGAGGGGTCCGTGGAAATAATGAGTCAAACAGAAAAGGAAACAATGGAATGAAAAAATCTGCCACAGTCTCTGCAGGAGCCCCGGTGCCCCGCTGGGATGGTCCGTCTAATAAAAGATTGTAATTATGAACATGAACGAAAACGGCGCTCTTGCGGTCTTCTGGCCTAAATGACAGCTCATACTTCTGAACTTAACTCGTCCCAGGGGGAAAAAACTGGTCTCTCGTGTAGAAATATTGTGAACGCTCGAGTATTTCAGTATCCATATGAAGACGGCGAGGTCCGGAGTCCTTCAGAGGCCTGTACGTACACACACGACTCCCTCGCCTGTGTGTGTTTCCACCGGGGCGAGTGCGTACGTCATGGTGCCCACGTGAGTCAAAAAGCATTTTAGCTCTGTTTTGCAAGCCATCGGGCACCTCTTTGTTTTACAGGAAACAAAAATGAATGGAGTTTATGAGCATTTCCGAAGTGGTTTCTTTTTTTTCCTTCCCTTCCTCTTGTCCTACGAGCAGGTCGCAGGTCCAACCTGTGAGAAGGAAAGAAAATGACACGTTACTTAAATGATCATAAATAAGGAATAAAAGGACAATAAAAGGACAATAATCCATGACGGGCTGTTGTGATGCTTTTTTGCATGCTTTATTTTCCTATAACACCATCTCCTGATGTGTTTTATTCCTCTTATACCAAAGACATTTGCCAGTGATTATACCCGTTCCCTCACCAGCCTTTTTTTCCCCCCTCTCTCTCCCTCATGAAGTTAACAAGACAAAAAAACAAAACAAAACACAGCTTGTCATGTTACTGAGAAACTGAAAAAGCACAATCTCCTCTGTCCCATAGAGGAAAACCTACTAACTGTTACAAAGCGCTCTTTCCATTAACGTGAAATAAATATCTCGTACAGAAAACTTCACCATATCAATGATCATCAATAGTCTTAGAGTAGTACCCAGTTCATCCGCCGTACAAGTTCCTGTAAATGTGTTGTTACTATAGAAATGGTAACATTAAAACAAGCGATACGATATAAACCTATTACTTGAATTGCAGACAGCACTACTGTCAGGAGTGCTGTTACAGAACGTTAATCAATACCTTCTAAAATCCACAGCGCTGTGGTATTGATGATAAAATAAAAAAAAGAAGAAAAAAAAAATCCACTGTTTATTTCATACTCAAACTTGGTCAGTAGCATTTCGCAACGAATGCGAGAAAGGCACGGCCCTGGCATCCGTGTGTGTGTACGAGACGTGTTGAAACCTGATCATTTGCCTTCTTCCTACTGTCACATCTGACTCACCAGAGTCAGGGTGTGACAACAACATGACACCCTGTCTATTTTAATTTCATTCATCTTGATGCAGTTGCGCATTCCTGTAGCGCATTCCAGCTTTAGCTGTCGCTAAATGAGGTCATGCTGTTTCACGTTGTTTAAGGAAATAGGCAAACATACCGTACCAGGAAAACATACCATGTACACGTACACAGTTACGAACTAACTCGACTGTTGTTATGCACACATTTACCCTCCTCTACACCTCTAGATATTATCTGAGTGTCACTTCCTTAACGGGTGCTCTCTGTATAGACTTTGGTACGAGTGTATCAAGCACAGAAACGCTATTTTTGATTAAAAATCACTGTACACGTGTGCCTGGCCTCTTTATTAAACACCTACCTTATACAAACCTAATCAGCGGCCACGCTGCCTAATTTTGGTCTTTCCTATTTCCACGCACTAGCTAAGGGTGAGTCTTGATCAGCTCCCGAGCTCCCTAGGTCATGAATACGGTATATTGTGTACACGATAAGGACCCTGGCTCACTACACATCGGGATACCGATGACTCAATTTCCGCCGACATGACTACGTACTCGTGTTGTAAAACGTCACCACAGGCATTTATCAACAACAGGACCGTTATATTTCTGACATTATACGTCATATCAATTTGTTTGCTTAGTCACACGGGTTTCTGTCATGGTACTTCAAGCAGGATCTTATTGTAACTAGTGGGTTTAAAAAAAAAAAAAAATCATTAACACTGAAAAGTCGTTAGACTCAAACAAACCGTATATACAACATCAATTAAAGTTATCACTAATCATTTGAGAGCTACAACAACGATAACAAGCTGCTTAAAGTCGGCTGAGGGTTCATCCGCCTTTTTTTTTTTTTTTCCGAGCTGAGAGGCTTCAGAAAATATGACGACACTTCCAATAAGGGAACATAGTGAGCATCGATGCGAGATCCCTGCTTTTTGCGGTGCATTGTGGGATTTTCTCGAGGGAGCGAACGCTCCAGTGCACTGGAAGGATTCTGAGATTGAGATTGAGACAGCCCTTAAAATATCCGACGCCCCGATCCCTGACTACTACTGAACTAGGGAGCTGACTGAGACCCACCCTAACTCTTCCTTATCAAGCAGGGAGGGTGGGACCTAACGTGAAGCCTCCTCAGCCGACCACATCTGTCCGAACTGCTGCTTCACAGGGCAGCCTTATACGCTCTGAGGAAAGCGTTGTTTACCCTCTTCCACATACCTGAGCTCACAGACGCACACGATCGGCCAGGTTCGCTGTGATTGACGGGGGAGAAAGGGCGTGCCGTCCCTCCCACTCAGGCGGGATGACCAATTTGGCTCTGTTCGCTGGGAGATCTATCGCTGGGATCTCCCGACGACAGTGTGAACGCTTTTCTGTTCCGAACTTGTCTGATTTGTGCTTGATCAGACTGAAAATCATACAGCGTGAAGGCATTCTTAATCACTGACGACCAGTGAAATGTATATTTCTAGTTGGCACCGTGTTTCTCAACCGTGTCCGTGTCTAAAGACCTGCTGTACCTGATACACTCGTATCAACACATGATACACTGTACAAATCAACATATTGGGCTATATTCTGTAACTAGATACATGCAGAATAAGGTATGGGGTTGGTTTAGTTGATAAAAGTGATTAAAGTGCGCAACACACTCCTTTCCACTGAGAGACAATGAAAGTGAAATCATGTTTTTCCACTTAAACACTGAGGATGTGATGCTGCATATAGACTGAAACTCTTGGACGCAGAAGTAGACTGGCGGTAGAAAGACTCATTTATCCATTAAAACAAAGCTGACAAGGCGTAAAAGAAGTAGTGATTCAATACAAGAATGAAGAGACGTTCAAACATACAGCATTAAGTCATATTAATTACATGTTAGATGGACGTGCGTTTATGGTTCTGGACTGAAGTGAAGCTGAAGTGACGCTAATCTTCTAAAACAAATCCCTCAGTCCTGAAAACAGAGCCTTTCCATACACATATCAGTCCAACCCTTAAAAAAAACAATACGATACCGCTAAAATGGTTATTGTACATGTGAAATGCGACAAAGAAAAAGATAGAGAAAGAAAGAGAACGCGAGGTAGCAAAAAAGTTTGTCGAAACACAGCGGAAAGAAACGGCCTGTGATCCTAACAAGCTAACTAGCTAGCTAGGACATTTCAGAAAATGAATTGAAGTGTCCGGGGGAAAAAACCCCAAAACAAAACAAGCAAGGAAATTGGTCCAAAAAAAAAAAAAAAAGAAAGAAAGAAAATAATTTATTTATCTTACGGTTACAGTGTGTCCAGCAGGTCTTTATTCTGAGCTAAGAGTTAGAGCTTAAGGTCCTTCAGGGTAGGCCAATATTTATGACTCGGCTAGCTAGTTTTAGCCAGCTAGTTTAGCGACTGACAGATGGACGTTTAAATCCTCTTGTTGTTTTCATCCGTGTAGTAAAGTAGCTTAGGCTTGAGCGGCTCTTCGACGTGTTTTCTACACGTCACCTCACAAGTTTAGGTCCAAAACAAAACGCTTAACATTTCAGGTTAGAGAATTAGCCGGCTAGCTAATGTTACATCTACAGTCCCGAGACTTACCGCCTTAATGTCACTCCAGAAAGTAGAGTTTACCGCTTGCCCTGACAAATCTATACATTCAGTAAGCATTAAAAGTGTTTCTTGACGTACCTGGATGTTGTGTGAGAGGGAATAGGGTGAAAACTCCAGTGTGTGTGTGTGTGTAGATGTCTCTTATGCCCTCTCCCGTGTGTCAACTCCTCACCGCCTCCACTTCCCATAGGCTCAGGTGTAAAATAACTCTCACACACATCCACCGAGTTTACACACTCACTCACACACACACACTCGAACACATTTCCACACACTGCTCACCATGAAGAGCGAATAACACACCCAATCTTTACATTAAAACTCTAAAGGGAGACAAGGATTTATTGTAAAACACCACTCTGTCAGAGTTCAAGTGAACAAACACCAGGTTTATTAAAAATTTATTCTTTTTTTTTTTTTCACATAAGAACAACAGGTCTATTGCAAACATCCGTCGAAAATACTTTAGGAACTAAAATATATGAGAGATAAGACAAGAAAGAAAGATAAAAAAAATAATAATAAATAAAATATAAAGAAATTAAAAAAAAGAAAAATTTAATAAAATGAAAATGAAGGAAAGAAAGATAAGTGAGAAAGAAATGAAGCGAAAGGTGAGAGAGAGAGAATGAAAGAGGGATAATGGGATAAAGAAAGAACAAACCAAAGAAATAAAAGAAAAATGAGAAAAATGAAAGGGGGGGGGAAGGGGAGAAAGAAAGAAATGTGCGAGAGAAATTAAGCAAAATGTGAAAGAATGAAAGACGAAAATGGGATAAAGAAAGAAAGAAATGAGATAAAGGAAAAGAAATAAAGAGAAATGAAAAAGAAAGAAAGAACAGACTAAAGAAAGAATGGGAAAGAAGGAAAAAAAATTTTAAAAAAATAAAAAATGTGAGAAAGAAAGGAAGAGTGAGAACAAATGAATAAGAAACTGAAGGGATATACAAGGAAATAAAGTGTGAAAGAGAGAGATATATATAAATAAATAAATAAATATATATATATATATATATATATATATATATACACAGACATACATACATACATACATATATGTATTTTAATTATATATATATATATATATATATATATATATATATAATTAAAAAAAAGGCGAGACAGAGATGGAGAGAATGTGGAAAAAGCAGAAAGAGAGAAAGTAGGGACCAATAAAATGAGGGGAATAAATATAAACATGAGGAAGACTAAGCACTGGGATTGAAAGAGAGGTAAAATAAGAGGACAGTGATATCTCCATCTGCTGATCTCACTATCTCACTTCACTTCATATACAGATGATAATCTCACTCCATTTCCACATTCCTGTTTTTCCCAGCACATCGGCCCTCCCGCTAGTCCCTACCCTTCCCTCCACTTCTTCATTTGAGGTCTATGAAGCGAATGTCCATGATGAGGAGTGTGTGTCGAGGCAGCGGTCTGGGTGCTGGAGCGAGTACGGTCATCACCTGAGCCTGAGTGTCCACAGCTGTAACCACGATGAAGCCACAAACCGGACTCTCTAAAATCCCCCTGCTGCGGCTCTCTCCTGCCTCGGCGTCGTCCTCCACGCAGCTAACACTCAGGACGTGGTGGGTCAGGTCACGCCCCGGGCTCACAGGAACCAGCTTCAGCTGCGTGTCGTCCTGTGACATGCCGAGCGGCAGACACGAGTCCGGAATGGAGGGCGCGCCGATCTTGTAGATGCGCACATCCGAGAAGCGCACATCGAAAGCGTGTGGGTAGAACGAGATGCTGCGGAAACCATAGAAATACTCGCGGATCTTGTCGTCGCGTGTCTCCCGTCTGCAGTCTTTGGAGCGTTCTACCACACCGCCGGACTTGGGTAGCAGCACGACGCGGACGAAGTGCGGCAGATCCCGTTTGAGCTCGTTGTAGAGGCGTTCCTGATCGAGGACCAGCACCACGTCCACCTGGAATGCTGAAGCGCAGTGGACCAGCGCCTGGTATCCTGAACCCTTCACCCAGCCGCAAGTGTTGATGATGCAGCCTCCTACGCTGGCCTTCCGGTTCACCTCACAGCGCTGTGAGAACACCTCCGCCAGACAGGAGGTCAGCTACATGCACACAGAGAGTATTTAGAGGGATTACACTATGACAACATATTAGGTTTATGAATTTCATTTCATTGTGCTACTACTAGACAGACTAAATGACTAAAGCACTGCTGCATCTCTTACATAGAGATGAAGCAAGGCCTAAATCCCACTGGCACCGCTATCAGCAGTTAGTCCTTATTGGGCCTCATTAATCAATCTTGCATGTAAATGTTTGCTTAAGCTAAACCGTAACAAATACTTTCCGTCGGATTTACAAAAGTTTCGGAAACGCAGTTCTTTGTAATCGCATGTTCATCACCCGTAACATGCAAAACACGTTCCTGACACAAGTCATTTGCATATAGTGACCCCCCCAAAACTCCATAAAAGGTCAAGTGCACAGACAGCTGGGAGCACGAAATGAAAAATCATGGCAAAGGCTGAACGGCAGAAGTGGAAGTTATTTTGACTCACTTCTATGGCAATAAAAATATTAAATAATATAGAATATTAACAATAATAAGTGAGCACTAAATCTTCCGTCAGCGAAGGCATTTCCTTACGGCTTGCGGCCCTATGCAGACAGACCGGCCCGTCCTCCGTTTATACGGCACCATTTCTTTTGTCATAATCGAATGATTAGTTTAATTTGTCTTCATTTATGGCTTTGTGTTGGCTCACGTTCTTTATCTTTTATATTCTTTAATTAATGCCGACAATATAAAACTACTGGCTTTCACAAAATGTTCTCAATGGTATTCTTAATCCCTGACCTAGTGAACTGGTATGAGGATGTGTTTTTGATAAAGACTCCGAAGCACTTCTATAGGTCGCTCTGGTTAAAGGTGTCTGCTAAAGGCTTTAAATGTAATAAAAACCAAGCGATTTCATCTCAACAGTATACCCCAGATATGTGTATATATTATATATCCCAGATATATAAACTATCCCACCTTGTTGTAGAGTTTGATATTGGTCCCTGGTGTCGTAGAGCCGAAGTGGAAGACTAGAGGAGCCTGGACGGAGAAGCCTTCCTCGACATCTGCTGGACGCTCAATGTACAACGCTGACATTGTTCCTGGGACAGACACCTGAAAATATAAAGCAGACAATCCATCCAGCAGTTGTCTCATTAAACTCTGATAATAGACTATATCAACTTCCTAGGTCGTATCCTCTTACGCTGCTTTGGCCGACATCCAGCTCCACAAGCGTGGGCCTCCTGCCCAGCCTCACTGCATAGTTCAGCAGCAGACGACACACTGTGGATTTCCCCACGTCGGTCGGCCCCACCACCATGACCTACACAAATGCACAGAGTGGTTATTCAAATTTTCTTCCATCACTACATGTCTGTAAATAAAATGCAGAACAATGAGATGTGAATAGTCACACACCCTCGGCCCCCTCTCGTTGTCCCTCTCGGCCTGCCGTCTCATTTGCTCCAATGCAGCATGTGTGTTCAGATACAACAGCATAGGGGTGTCTTTGGAGACATAAGCCACCTGCATACAGTGAAATGAAGACATAAAGAGACATAAGGAATCAGCTGCCTTGTATCCACACTCACTGGCAATTTTAATTACACCAACCATACACGCCACCATAGAACCTTCTTGACCAGATATTATGTGGGTGGTGCTTCTGACAAATAGCTGCTTGTCACTATGGTGGCTTTCCACTGATGGATTGGGTTGAGGGCAGCTGATATTGTGTACAGCGAACACAGCCTACAGTCTATAATTGTATACCCACGAAATACACATATGTAAGCTGTATACAAATAAAATGTCTATTGAGCTTCTGCGACGCAAAACGATTCATTCATACACCCAATCACATCAACGCCACAGTGTTGCCAATTCAGGGACTCCGCCGCTAGATTTGGTGACTTTTTTTTGGAGCTTAGCGACAAAATGTTTGTTGAGCAGACGTTATTGACTGTACAGCACTCGATTCAGCCCTCCAGCTCACATTACAGTTGAGAGAGCAGGCTCAGTCGACTCAACGCAGGTGTGAAAAGCCTGACTGTGTTACGCTTATATGAGCCTATGTTCCCAAACCCTGAGACAATCACTGCTCATCATTGTTTCCCACTGATCAATCACTGCTCATCATTGTTTCCCAGCGACCAGAGAGAGAGAGAGAGAGAGAGAGAGAGAGAGAGAGAGAGAGAGAGAGAGAGAGAAGGGGGGGAAAAAAGAAAAGAAAAAAAAAAACAGACAAAAATAAAAACAGAAAAAAAGAAGGAGAGAAAGAGAAATGCTGGTGAGGGAACAACTGTTTATTGTGGCTATTACGTGATAACAGGACCTAGCTTGTCCGTCCATCCATCCGCCATAATGCTTATGCTACTGCTTATGAATTTTAATACCAGGGAACTTGGGGCACAAGGCAGGGGACACCCTAGAAGGGTCGCAGGGCACAATCGCATACACATTCACACACCACGGACAATTCGGAAACACCAGTCAGCCTACAGTGCATGTCTTTGGACTTGGGGAGGAAGCCAGAGTACCTGGAGTAAACCCCCAAAGCACGGGGAGAATATGCAGACTCCACGCACGCAGAGTGGAGGCGTGATTCGAACCCCCAACCCCGGAGGTGTGAGGCAAACGTGCTAACAACTAAGCCACCATACCCCCGATGTGTGACATAACATTCATTCATTATTTAAACATAGTCATTGATAGTAACATAGTAATTGAAATAAAACACGACACACTTTGTGGTTAAAGCGATAGTTCATCCAAAAATGAAAATTCTGTCATCAGTTACTCACCCTCATGTCGTTCCAAACCCATAAGACGTTCGTTCATCTTCAGAACACAAATGAAGGCATTATAATGAAATCTGGGAGATTTCTGTCCCTCCATTTACAGTCCAAGTAACCAACTTTCCGAGAACAAACGCAACACAACGGGACCCGAAAGAGCTGCACTGTTTACAGCAGAGAAATAGGGACGCTGTACACAAACTGAGTCAAATAGAACAATCCTTGTAATCGGATATCTATGCGGAAGTGAAGCTATTTTGTGAATCAGGACTTAATTTTAGTTTTGTTGCGCACACAAAGCATTCGTATCATCTCATAAAATTTGGATTAAACCACTGGAGTCACGTGGATTACTTTTATGAGGCCTTTATGAACTTTTTGGAGCTTGCAAGTTTTGGTTACTTGGATCGTAAACGGAAGGACAGAAATCTCCCAGGCTTCATTAAAATGTCTTCATTTGTGTTCTGAAGATGAATGAAAGTCTTATGGGTTCGAAACAACATGAGGTTGAGTAACTGATGACAGAATTGTAATTTTTGGGTGAATTATCCCTTTAAACAAAAATAATTCACTTTGGGGTGGTAATGGCCTTGTGCCACATGACGCCACCCTGGCATGGATTATTTTCTGTTCTGATAAGATTCAATTCTATTTCTATCAGGATCTTTCTTTCTTAATCATACAACACGTTATGATATACAAATGGAAATGATGAATATGAATATACAAATTAACATATGGCGATATCGAGGGACTTTTTTGAGCATACATTAGCCATTTCCGTCTGAAAAGAACTTTCAACACATAACCACCACCTCACCTCGGTCTTGCCGCTGAGCGACAGGCTGCATCCCTGCCACGTGAACACGGCGATCTTAGAACCAGGCCCGAATGTGTACTTCTTGTTCCGGTTCAGTTCGGAGCCGAACACCTCGGCCAAACCGGACAGCAGTTCGAGCTGCACCCGCTCTCCGGCCTCGACCTCAAACCGCAACTCGGTCTCCTTCTCCAGGTCAAAGCGCGAACCTCCGCCGCTCCCCGCGCCTCCTCCAGAGCTCTGGCCTTCATCACCAGCTTTCTCGGGGGCCTCAGTGCTCATGGCTGGGAGAGTAGAGAACAGCGACGGGAAACTTAAACTCGTGTCTCAAAAAGATTTCTCTCTAAACCAACTTTAAGAAAGTGGACCTACTTCATACCAGTCATTTTATAATCCCTTACCATATATGTTTAAATTCAAAGCACAAGCACAATTAACGGTATTTTTTACTAATCCGGTTTATTATCATTTTATAATCCCTTACCATATATGTTTAAATTCAAAGCACAAGCACAATTAACGGTTTTTTTTACTAATCCGGCTTATCATTTTATAATCCCTTACCATATATGTTTAAATTCAAAGCACAAGCACAATTAACGTTATTTTTTACTAATCCGGCTTATTAAATACGTTTTGCTGGAAGGAAACGCTACTTTTAAAACAAAAACAAAAAAAACCCGTTGTTAGCGGTTAGCTATGAGGTATGCTACAAGTTAGCAGCTTGCTTTGTTCATTTTATTTTTCGTTATTTGGTTTAATTCGTCCGCTCAACCGTTAAAAATGTTTAATAATAATAATAATTTAAAAAAGAACACTCATATGAGTGTTTAACCCAGGTAAACTGACTTACTTTTAAAGAAAAAAGGAAACTCCAAATGCATCCCCCGTCTTTTCAAATCATCCACCAGCGTCAGGAAAACTCGGTCGAATGGCGACGACCTCGAACTACAGCACTGAACAGGCACCCCGCCCCCACATGCGAAGCGCTCATTGGATAAGCGTCATGCCCATGTGACCGTCGAAACATTAAAGACAAAATAGAGGCGAAACAGTACTAAAACCACAAACATTTTATTTCTTTTATACACAAAGAACAGTAGACGTTTACGAATTCAAAACGATGTTTATAACAGATTTTAATATACCAAAAAAAACATACACTATGGCCAAATGTATGTGGATACTTGACCATCACATCCATATGTGGATCTTTCTCAACATGTTGGCACAACGTCTGAAGCACACAACTGTATATGATGTCTTTGTATGCTGTAGCATTACAATTTCTCTTCACTAAAAACTAAAGAGGCAACCCCAAAGCATGACAATGTCCCTGTGCACAAATGGAGCTCCATGAAGACATGGTTTGCTAAGATTGGAGCAGAAGAACTTGAGTGGACTTCACAGAGCCCTGACCTCAACCCCACTGAACACCTTTGGGATGAACTGGAGCATTAACTGCACCCCAGACCTCCTCACCCAACATCAGTGCCTGACCTCACTAATGTTCTTATGGCTGAATGAACACAAATCCCCACAGCCACACTCCAAAATCTAGTGGAACACCTTCCCAGAAGAGGTTATTATAACAGTAAAAGGGGGACTAAAATCTGGAATGGGACGTTTAACGAGGACATGGGGGCATTATGGTCTGGTGTCCACATAATTTTGGCCATACAGTGTATCAAACCCATTTCTCAAGAAGTAATGAAGCACAAGTCTACAGAAACTTCTGTAGTAATATAACCACGGTTAAAGTAAGAACACACGTCAGTTTGTGGACTCAAAAGTAAAGCAGAAGATCACGAGAAGGCAGCAATGATCCAGGGTAGGATGCCAAACACGTCATCAGAGAACAGACTGGAAGTCCTCCATTTGGTCCATCCTCATCATTATGCATCCAAGAAACCCAAGACGATTTACTGAAAGTTAAGATAAACATTTAATTTAGTAATGTCATTTACAGGTCTTGAAAAGATTTTGCAGTAGAACATGAATCTGAATTTTAATGAAATTTTAATTAAATGTCAAACATTTGATAGCACTATGGTGAAATCCATGAAAATTCCTCACACACACACACACACACCTTTCCTCATAATTTCTACTTGCTCTTTAGGGCATCCTCCAGGGCAGTTACAACCTCAGCAGGTTCTGGAAACTTCAGTTTACGGGGAGGACCCTTCTTGATACCAGTCCACAACACCACCTCTGTGAAAAGATACAGAGAGAAATATCATACAAAGAGTCTGAAAGATGTCTAAATGTACCTAAATTAAGGAGTTAAATGAACACACACTCACTTAAACACTCAAGTACATCAAGTATGAGCTGTTTATGTATGGCTATAAAGACTTTCAGTGTTCTCTGAATTTTGTCATTATACTATATGCACAAGTCTTAAATTTGCCAAATTATTGACCACATTATTTAGACTTAAAGAAAATCGATTGTACCGAAGGTGCTCTTAATGACTATAAGTAAGTGCGCATCAAACTATACTAGCTTATACGTATATAAACAAAAAAAACAAAACAAAGAAAGTTCACTGGGGTCTTTTAAAATCAAATTGTGTAATTTTTTGCATTTAAAACTACCATTATGTATTCAGCTGTAAAACTACCTTTCATCCCCTCAATTAGAGTGACCTCAAAGCTGTTGCGTCGAGGCTTCTGGGGGTTGAGCAGCACACGAAGCTCAGGATGTGTTGAGACGAGAGCCTCACGCACAGCATCGGCATTCCGCCCGTACACACGTCAGCTTTTACTGAGAGAGGTTTTAAAATGTTTAAAAATTCACCCTTCCCACCAAGGAATACCTTTAAAAGCAGAATTTCAAGCAAGAGCACAATACAAGAACAATTTTACATTTGTAAAAACAAAAAAAAAATGAAAAGACTAGTCAGAATTCCCAAAATGGATCTTTTATGTAAAGCAGAGTCTACCTTAGCAAGATTCCTGTGGTAAAATGAATACATTTACAGACT
The DNA here is from genome assembly GCA_023630585.1 of Cranoglanis bouderius. Classification (NCBI taxonomy): domain Eukaryota; kingdom Metazoa; phylum Chordata; class Actinopteri; order Siluriformes; family Cranoglanididae; genus Cranoglanis; species Cranoglanis bouderius. Next base: position 5,943,978 of record CM042542.1, on the reverse strand, counting down.
AAGACCACCTGGTAACAAGATCTAAACAGATTCAAGTGTACATGTGATATCACCAGAGGGGGGAAAAAAAAAGAAAAAAAAAAGAAAAAAGAAAAAAAAAAAAAGACAGATACTAGTTATGTTCAGGTTTTAAAGGATGGATCAGAATCCCATCCTGGGACACTTTGTAATTGTATACTCTTTCCATTTTACTGAAATCACCTGGTGTGTAATATTCAAAAACGATCACGTGTAAACTAATACTCAGAAGTTATTCAATTTGACTTCAATTTTGCTAAACCAAATCATTTCTAAACTGTTCCTTAATCAAGTTGAAAAAATCAGTGACTTAAATTAGCAACAAAACAAATGGTTTTCCTTCTACGCTGCATACTGACCAGTGTTCGATGATAACTCTCCGGCCTTCATCATCCTCCTGTTCAGCCTCGTTTCCTTTATCCTGCTTTGCCACAGGCTCTGCCTCTGCAATCACATCTGCCTTACGCTTGGCCCCACGACCTGCGCACATGCGTGCAAGATATAGTACAAATATATGGAGACTGTAGTGTAATTTACACCAGTAGCAGTACGGTGGTCAAAATAGTAGCAACTTAATTGTGCCCAATGTGAGACATGTGATTAGGCCAAAGTCATGCCACTCCGGCCTGTTAACCTTATGCAAGTCATGCAAACTCAGTGGATCAGGTCTTTCTCATGTCGATTTAAGTCGTAGCACAATGTAGGATAGTATTTTAACATTTAATTATTAAATATTTCTAACTATGGAGGACTCACGTGACCAGTTGCACTCAAGATATTCTGCAAATGCACATGCGTGTTACATAATTAAATGGCACAGGCAAGCACATGCCCAAAGATCAACCTCAGGTGCAGATCTTCTTTTTTTTTTTACATAGCGCAAAGTGTTTGGAACTAAATGCACTATATAAGATAGATATCTAAAATATGGTCTTATAGCATTTGTACTACTTTGCACAAGATGGATACAGAAGGACGCAGAAGGACATGAACCCCTTGCAATTTCTAAATGCGTCACTTACCTTGTGTTTTCTATCTCTTCTCAGTTAAACTGCCATATATTTAAGGTGCATGCCTTAACTACAATTTTAACCATGATAATAATCAAAGGTTTTATTATACCTGCTTTAGCACGCGTCGCCATTCTCGTGCGCAACAACAGAGAGAAGTTTGGCGCGAGAGAACGTCACCGGAAAAGAGATGAGGCGCGCCATCTATCAGTGGAGGAGAGACACGACTGCCTTTAATACTCACCGTCCACTTTATTAGGAACACCCGTACACATGTGTAATCTCCGATTACTGTTCTCATCTGACAGGAGTGACACTCAAAGGATCAGTGCGTGTTCTGAAATGCTTTTCTGCTCACCATGGATGTAAAGAGTGGTAACCTCAGAATGGGGGGGAAAGGCTGGTTTGAGTATTTCAGAAACTGCAGATCTTCTGGGCTGTTCTTTCACACACAGCAGTCTCTGGAGATTGTGCAAAATGATGCGAAAAACGATCAAACATGCAGTAGCAACTGGGAAAGCATTGTTGATGAGAAAGGTCAGAGGAGACTGGTTCGAGCTGACAGGAAGGCTATGGTAACTCAGACCACCACTCTTTACAACCATGGTGAGCAGAAAAACATCTCGGAACATACAACTTGTTGAACGTTGAAGTGGATGGACTACAACAGCAGAAGACCACATCAGGTGGCTCAACAGTTGGGCAGTGGTGGCTCAACAGTCAAGACTGATCAGATGATTGGGGATTCAAGCCCCAATACTGCCAAGCTGCCAATGTTGGGCCCTTGGGCCCTTAAAATTCTCTGCTCAAGGGGTGCCATATCATGGATGACCCTGTGCTCTGACCCCAACTTCCTAACAAGGATATGGATATGCAAAGAAAAAAATTTCACTGTAATATATATATATATATATATATATATATATATATATATATATATATATATATATATATATATATATATATATATATATATGACATATAGTGGTTTCTTCTTCAGTTTCCACCCGTCAGCTAAGAACAGTAACACAGTATCACCAAAACTGGACAGTTTGGAAAAAATCGGAAAAAAGACCAGGCATGGTTTCTGAAATGCTCAAACCAGCATGTCTGGCACCAGCAAGCATGCCACGGTCAAAGTCACTGAGATCATATTTTTCCATTCTGATGTTTGAGGCAAATATAAGCATACCAAACTGTACTTGTCCTTGTTGTTGAGGTGGTACCATCAACAGTGCATCTTTTGTGCGTTTTGGGCATATTTTACTGTTAAAAATTTAAATGTAAATTTAAGGTTTAAGATTTAGATCATTTACATAATTTGTCCTTAAGGACCACTCATGTACCTTTAAAGCTTTACTCTTTAAAATCTAAATAAAGCTCCCTGCTAAAAAAACAAACAAACAAAAAACCCAATAGAAACTCTCATAGAATTTGTAATGGTTTTTATGGTTATAATGGGAATTGTATTGGCTTTAATGGATACTGTAATGGTCCCTGTGGGTCTCTACTGGTAATTTGTTGTGTTCTATTGGTGGCATGTTATGTCTAGTGGATACCATTAAGGACTGGTAATGGTTTTAATGGTTAGCTGATGGCTTGTAATTGTATTTGTAGTGGAAACCATTAGAATTTCTGTGATGGTTTCTATTGTTTTTTTCAGCAGGGTTACATTACATGCACCACTCCAGGTAAAAAGATACATACCTATTACTTAGGCCTGATAGTGTAAAGGTTGTGGATGAAAAGAATATGTACATCTACTTTGCATTTGATTTACAAAGATATTCTTATTATAATTAAGGGACATCTGTAAAACCTAACACACCAAATGTCTTGTTGGTTAAAATAAATTTCAGTATTGTCAGTTTCACGTACACAATGTATATAGAATTGACAAATAAAGTCTTGCAAAAGAAATTCTCAATAATTAATTTTAATGTCTCTTAGTGATTATAAATTACTAAAACTATGAACATGAATTCATTGGGCAAACACAGAAATCCATGGAACACCGGGTGTGAAGCAGGAATACACCCTGGATGGGATACCAGTCCATCAAAGGGCACCACACACACACACTTACACACTCGTACATGTTTTTGGGAGGTGGAAGGAAACCCGAGGACCCTGAGTAAACCCACACAGACATAAAAACACGTGAACCTCCACAGACAGTAAAATAAGCTCATTCATAAATCTTTTATTCATGATTGTCATTTATATTTTGTAAATCAAGTCTTCAATGTGATATCTGCCAATATGTTACACGGACACGATCACAACACACATGTGAAGCAGCAATTTCCAGGTTTATTCATACTTTTGTTCAAAAAATATGAAAACCAAATCATCAATCAGAGAATTATATTTAATATTTATTTTGTATTTTTCCAAAGCTTGTGAAGTGACATTAAGACGTTAACAGGAAAAACAGTCATTTGACATGTAACCTCTATGAACTACAATTCAAATAAAGCAAATCTACATTAAGTGCTGTGTAGAGCAAAATCTATCATATCACTAGTGCTCTGCTGTTTATTACTTCTGAAGGAATGGATGTACTGGTAATAGACGAGAAAATCCAGTTCCTCTAACCAAAGGTGGAGTTGTTCCAGGCCACATTCGATGCGTCCATGTCGAAAAAGTTGATGTAGATCCTGAGGGGGGAAAAAAACCACCACAGTGCTGTTGAATTCTCAAATCTGATTGGTCAGAAGGCGTTGATTAATGTCCTATAACAGCAGCAAGTTTATATTAACACACTTGCTCTAATACATTAGCATTTCTATAGCAACAGTTCATTCACAGGGACTTGCATGGCAGATGCAAGCCACATAATCTACGCCTAATGGGAAACTTTAACACGGTGTTGTTATTTAACAAAATAAAACCTACAACTATTGATATGGTGAAGCTTTCTGTAAGGACATTTATTTAACATTTATGGAAGGAGTCTCCAGTGTCAGTGCTTTGTAACAGTAACTTTTCCACCATAGGAAAACTTACACCAAAGTCTTCAGGAATATGGAACTAAATTTGTGCCAAAAGTATTGAACGTAACTTTTCAAGAAACAAACAAAAATATACAATGAGAAAGAAGAAAAACATTTATGCTTTCAAACATCTCGTTTACGCACCGCAAGTTTACGTTCGCCGTTCTTGTACAAACCTCTCGTGTGGGAGGGGCTAACAGCGCTTTACTCTCATCGGCTAGTGAGATTTGGATCGACAGCTCCCTGACCAGGAAGTAGAGACTTCAATGTCGTGAATTTTGGAGAGCGTTCTGGATGCGGTTCTCTGTATAGTTATAGTGATTGTACTTTGTAGTGGAAATTCCTTACTTACTTAGTCAGTATATTAGTCTGTAAATAATATTTGAGACTTGGGTAGTTTCATACGAGACGAGCTCTTAGGAGCGTCTCTGCTTCCTGGTCAGGGAGCCGTCGATCCAAATCTCACTAGCCGATGAGAGTAAAGCGCTGTTAAGCCCCGCCCACACGAGAGGTTTGTACCAGAACGGCGAAAATAGACTTGCGGAGCGTAAACGAAAAGTTTGAAAGCGTAAAATGGAAACCCTGGCAGCGCATTCATCAACCATGGTTAGCGAAAACGAAGCTTAGAAAACTGTTAACAAAGAACGCTGTTTATTTGAAGATCATGTTACATTTTTGCCACTGAGATCACTGTTTTCAGTTTCTGAGTGCTTTTTCTTCTCTCTCATTGTATATTTCCGTTCGTTTCTTGAAAAGGGTACGTTCGATACTTTTGGCACAAATTTAATTCCATACAGGACAGTGGAGTATCTTGGTAATACGACAAGCTATGTGGGTGTATGGTTGTTGTTTTTTTTGTCTTCTCTAGAGAGAGAGAGAGAGAGAGAGAGAGAGAGAGAGAGAGAGAGAGAGAGAGAGGCTGGTCAGGGAATGCCTGTTTACAGCTGATATAACATAAGTGATAACAGGAATTTTCTGTTTCACGGATGTTCCAAAATATTAAATATAACTATAAATGGATAAAAAGTACAATGTGTCTTTCAATATCGATCAATTAATATGACAAATTGCTGTAATAAAAAAGAAACAAACAAACAAACAAACAAAAAACAGTTCAGGACATGAGTTTATAGGAAAATAAGCAGCTTTGGCATTGATTATTTTCCTATAACAGCACTCCTCGTCATGTTTTATTCCTTACGTCTTTTCAGTGTTAACGAGAACTGAACCAAACTCGATGCACATTTCTGCTGTAAACTGTTCAGTGAACGTGTATGTGAACGCTGTGTGTGTGTGTGTGTGTGTGTGTGTGTGTGTGTGTACCGGTCAGGTGAGATGCCCAGGTGTTTATTAAGCATGCCCATGAGCTTCATGGAATACTGTTTATTCTGCGAGCCTCCGATCTTCCCGATGCTGTGGAGGGAGCAGAGGGCACACGGGTCTGCTTTACCCCCGAACATCATCATCTGATCCGGGATGATGTGCACAGCAATGTACTGGGAGGAACAACAAGATCACACTTCACCCTTATGAGAGTTATGACAGGAGCATTTTAGAATATTAACAAATGACTAAACACAATTCATGTAGACCTGTGGAACATGATGAGAAGAAGAAATTAATAGTGCAGATAATACCTAATGTAGGAATTACAGGACACACACACACACACACATATCCATTCTGGCCTATATAGCTGAGCACGAGCTCCAACTCACACTGGCTGGTTTCCCCATGAGTTTAGCAAGGTCCTGGGTAATTTCAGACATTAGTCCTGCAGGAACTGCATCTTTCGAAACATTTGTATTGACCACAAACATCGGCATGGCGACAGACTTCCTTTAAAATACCGTACAACTGAGGAGAAACTGATGTCTAAACTGACGTTTCCGTTAAGGTGAATAACCGTGTACTTTCTCCTGCACGTTCTTTGTCCCACCCGTTTTCTTACAAGCCCCGCCTTCTGGATTTGCATCCCGCCGATTGGTCAGCGAAAAAGTCCATCAAATTACCGTAAAATACAGAGTAGCTAAAAAGAAAGCGGTAGATACAAAAAGTAAATATTGCACTAGTAGGGATAAAGTACAAATATCTGAATATATTGAAAGTTATTGAAATACAAAAAAGAACGATTTGGACTATATGTTTACCGAAAAATAATTAATAACACAATAATAAAATACAATTTTTTTAAAACAAATCTTATTATTTTATTATTCTGTTTTATTCGTTTTTTTAATGAAATTAGTACTTGCCTCGTGTCATCTTTTTAGTCTGCAAAAAAAAAGATATAACACACATTTAAATAAAATAATAACAAAAAAGAAATAAAATACACAAGAGTTTTATCAACATCATCCTCGTACGTTCCAAGTGCAGGAAGTGGGATCACAATACAGGTGGGAAAGAAACCAATACGCCTCCTCAGGACTTCTTCGTTTTCAAATCATGTGAGAAAATGCTAGAAAGAAAGTTTACGCCCCCTGTCGCATTGTAAGGGATATGTACAATACATATTAGCTTCCTAAAAGGCTTCTACACCCAGTCTGATTGGAAAACACTCCGTTGTAGTGACACACAGAACGGTTAAAGGTTCGAGATTGTTCTATCAGTATGCATGTATTGGTGACTTTTTTTTTGTTTTGTATATATTATAGATTTCCCTTCTTATTTATTGTTGTTTTTCTGTTGTATTATTTATTGTGGCAGCATCTTGCATTTACGTTACGTTTTAAAAAGCAAAATAAAAATTAAAATGTACAAAAACGTGCAAAAAGTTGGCAATAATGATCCTTTTTTGTTACGGTGCGAGCTTTTCTGACATTTACGGTAAACAAAACAAAAAAAACCCCATCCGCGCATGCGCACATCTTCATTTCGGGAACAAAACGGTTTCATATCAAACCGCACTCTAGTTAGAGGTAGTGTACACTGCGTAGGGTGTAGAAAACATTATGTAATACTTTACACAGTGCACTTATAAAGGAAGATGACGGTTTTATTGGGATACAGCCGGTATCGTAGGCGAGAATTAAAAGCACTTGAGTTGGGAAGGGGAACATAACGCCTGGTTTCTTTTTGGTGTAACGTTATACTTGTGTGAACGGGTTAGAAGGTTACGGTTGATTATTTTTTTTGCGTGTTTTTGTTGTGAAGAGTTGTGTGAGTGTTGTGTTTTTGGCTGGGGAAGCTGAGAGTAGAGTAGAGTGCGGATAATGTAGTGTGGGGTAATGTTGTCTTTCTTGAAAGCAGTGTGCGTGCGCGCGCGCGCGTGTGTGAGTGAATGAGAGAGAGAGAAGTTGTTCAATCAGAGTAATTATTAGAGTAATTAGTTACAATAGTAGGTTAATTATATGATTGCACACTGGAAGGTGAATGCACATCAGTGCTGGTTTAGTTGTAGTGTAAATAAGGAGCAGTTTATTAACAGACTAGGAAACATGACAGCTTATGTAAGATTGCATGATAGGGGTTTGTTTTTAGTTTAAACTTTTCACCCTGGGTTGTAAAATCGGCACAAAGAACACGAGTATCAACGACTCTAATGCACTTTGAGAGGGAGGATAGTGATTATAGGTCATATACTGCAGTAGAGTGAGTATAGTGTGTGTTTATTTATAGCGGAGCTCGTGCGTAAAGCGCCATGGCGGACTCGGTGAAGACGTTCCAGGCGCATCTGACCGCCGTGATGGACAGCCTGGTGCGCGCGTCCGTGTGCGAGATCACCAAGCTGTTCGAGGACACGGTGAACGACTACCTGGTGGAGATCTCGCTCAACCGGAAGGAGAACGAGGCTCTGAAACTACGCCTGAGACTCACCGAGAACAAGCTGAGGAACGAACGGAAGTACGGGCTCGCCTGGGCGGCCAGTCGGCGCGCAGCCGGCCTGCTCGGTCCTGATGAGACCGGCGCAGCAAAAAAGAGAAAGCTGGAGCCTAGTAAGCACAGGCACAAGTTCATTACTACTAGTGAGTGCTGGTGGACGTCTAACTTTGACATTTAGTGCAACCAAAATGCACCGAGGGAGGAAGTGAGTGTAATGGCGACCTGCTCCTCGGCTCTCGGTTCTCATTTTTCTCTCTCTGCCTCTCTCCTCCCTCTCCCTGTTCTTCTCCTTTCCTCTGTCTGGCTGTCTCACTCCCTCCCCCCTTCCTGATCTCCTCTCCCTCCCTTTCAGGAGGAAAGCAGGCCAAGGAGTGGAGCAGTGGCGTGTGGGAGGAGGGGGTTGGAGGAGCGAGGGACGAGAGGAGGGACGAGAGGAGGGATGAGAGGAGGGACGTGGGCCGCACGCATCCACCAACCACAGTGGAAGGAGAGGAGCAGGAGGAGGAGAGGAGACGCGTCTCCGGGGAGAGAAAGGAGGTGGCCACCGTTAAGGAGGAGGTGAGCGGCCAATCAGGGACCAGGAAGCCGATGCAGGGAGAGATAAGGAGAGGGAGGGAGGGAGGGAGGAGAGAGAAAGAGTATGATGAGGAGAGGGAGGGAAGGAGGGAACCGTGAGTAACAAGAGGAACTCAAATTCACACAAACGAAGCCGACTGCATGCTGTTAGTCAAGCTGAGTCAAGTGGGAGTTTATTGTGATCCCTCGATATAGCTTATATACATTGGAGCGAAATGTTGTTTCATCTGAAGTGTGCGATGAGTGCAAAATACACAGGAGAACGCACCCTAACAGAAACAATGGATAGATGAGAACTGCAGAAAGGCAGAGATAGATATCGACTTGTGCGAAACAATAGTTTTCATTTGATATGTAGCTATGATTAAATGTAATGAACTTCACAGTGGTGTGACGCACCCCAATGCTGTAACTGTAGCGTGTGCGAACCGTTCCTGATCCCACCGCCTGCTGCACTGCGCACATCAGCCAAGCCACGATAACGGAAATGTTCACCAGCAACTTGCTGACTTTTTGTTAAGAACCCTTGTTAGCCAAGGATAATAATCATCCGTTGATTCATTCGCCTTAGCCTGTATCAGTGCACTTAACTATCTTACTAGCTCACCTTACATTATTACTTTACATTAGATACCACTTTGTTGCCTAGTCAGTTTCCAGGCAACCAGAACATAGGACTGGGCAGCACATTAGAGTAGGGGTGTAACCATGCATTGTGACATGACGCATCGCTATGCAAAAATATTATGATGTGTATCGTGGACATAGCCCGATGTCTCCGGATTGCAATCAGCAACACGCGTTATACGGTCACGCGACCATGTTATAACAGTTAAAAAGAGCTCTTTATTAGTTTTCAAACAACACCAACAGCCGTGGAAATCGGGCATTTTAGCCGACTTTGGAGCTCTGTTTCTGGTACGGAGCTCACTATGTTTCAGACACTAATTTTGAAGGTCCCCAGGACCGACTTTGTTTATTTAATCAAAACCTTTGAGAGAATTTATATATGTATATATTTATTTTTAAGCTATGGGGAACGTGTAGTTCATTTTGTCTACAACATTAAACCTCTATTCATAGCCATTTTTTAAATTTATTTAGTTTTATACAGACAAAAATGCACATTTGTTTTGCATTGTTTATAATTCAGAACTAAAAAAGGAGTCTTTTCAGCCATAATTTTTCCTCATTCAGATTTTGTAAAAAAAAAAAAAAAAAAAAAAAAATTCGACTCAAATTGAAAGCATGAAGCCAGTATCATGAATCGAATCAAATCGACTCGTGACCCGAGCGTATCGTTACACCCAGAATTGGAGCTTCTACTTGCTTGGTTGGCTAGCTATTGAGATTATGATTTGGCCACCCCTAGGATTGATGGATAGATGGATAGATAGATAGATAGATAGATAGATAGATAGATAGATGGATGGATGGTCAGCCACACATAGAGACAGATGAATACAATATTTAATTACAAGATTTAATAATACTTTAATATTCGATAATAAATTCACATTGTATGTGTGTGTGTGTGTGTGTGTGTGTGTGTGTGTGTGTGTGTGTGTGTGTGTGTGTGTTACGACCCGTAGGGTGAAGGAGATGAGCAGGATGCACTTGCAGGGGAAAGTGTTCAGTTTATTAGGCACACTTGATAAATAATAATGAACATAAATGTGTATAAACACATCACCGTCAAATTAACACTCGGAAGGAGATCTGGAAATCCCCGGAACAAACTATACGATACCAAACTGGGCAGGTGATCTGGAAATCACGGAAACAAATCGCACGGTTACAACATCAACTTGGAAATAACGCAAAACTATCCTAAACTAGAAGGGTGATCTGGAAATCACCGGAACAAAGTGCACGGTATCTAAACTATAATAATACTCCGCCCCGAAGCGGAGACGGAGTGGCGTATTTAAACACATACTAATCACTTGTCCAAATCCAAAACAGCTGAACCCCCTCCATAAACAAATGAGGAGGCGGAGACATGACACGAACCAAAACAAACGCACATGGGCGAACATAGGAGGCGGAGACATGACGTGAATCACAACAAGAGCACATGGGAGAACATAAACAAAACATGAGTTCATGAATAAATTGTCCATCGGAGAGTTTTTGAATAGCGCTGGAAAGCGCGCAGTGGAATGCGGAAGCACGCCACTCGTCACTCTTTGCAGCGTAACGAGGGCTGGAGAAGAGGAAACCTAACAGTGTATATATATCTCTCTCTCTCACTCTCTCTCTCTCTCTCTCTCTCTCTCTCTCTCTCTCTATATATATATATATATATATATATATATATATATATATATATATATATATATATATATATATATATATATATATATATATATATATATATATATATATATATATATATATATATGTGTGTGTGTGTATATACAGGTGCATCTCAATAAATTAGAATGTCGTGGAAAAGTCCATTTATTTCAGTAATTCAACTCAAATTGTGAAACTTGTGTATTAAATAAATTCAATGCACACAGACTGAAGTAGTTTAAGTCTTTGGTTCTTTTAATTGTGATGATTTTGGCTCACATTTAACGAAAACCCACCAATTCACTATCTCAACAAATTAGAATATGGTGACATGCCAATCAGCTAATCAACTCAAAACACCTGCAAAGGTTTCCTGAGCCTTCAAAATGGTCTCTCAGTTTGGTTCACTAGGTAAATCACAAACATTCACTGCCAATTTAGCTGGCTGTTCATAGAGTGCTGTATCCAAGCATGTTAACAGAAAGTTGAGTGGAAGGAAAAAGTGTGGAAGAAAAAGATGCACAACCAACCGAGAGAACTGCAGCCTTATGAGGATTGTCAAGCAAAATCGATTCAAGAATTTGAGTGAACTTCACAAGGAATGGACTGAGGCTGGGGTCAAGGCATCAAGAGCCACCACACACAGACGTGCCAGGAATTTGGCTACAGTTGTCGTATTCCTCTTGTTAAGCCACTCCTGAACCACAGACAACGTCAGAGGCATCTTACCTGGGCTAAGGAGAAGAAGAACTGGA
>CM042542.1:5862500-5930000 GCA_023630585.1 Cranoglanis bouderius | reverse complement strand
CTCAACAGGACCCTGCTTCCTCGACATGTGAAGCCAACCCTGCTGAGTTAGGCTCCGGGAGCCAGGGAGATGACGAGGGGGAGGAGTCAGGTCGAGAGGGCGAGGACTTCCTGCATTTCTGCCCTCAATGCGGCGGCGGCTTTAACGCCGCATCCGACCTGGCTGAACACGTGTGCCCGTTGGCCGAGGAACGTTTCCAGTGTTCAGCGTGCGGCCGGGCCTTCAGTCATGCCTGGAGCTTGAAGAGCCACGAATGCGTACAAGCGGGTGAGCAGCCGCACCGCTGTGAACTCTGCGGGAAACGCTTCACACACTCGCGCTCCCTTGAGCGCCACCAGCTGGTACACACAGGTGAGCGTCCACACCGGTGCCCACAATGCGGCCGCAGTTTCAGCCGCCTGGGCAACCTAGAGCGGCACCAGCGCATCCATACGGGCGAGCGGCCGTACGAATGCGGAGCGTGTGGCAAACGCTTCAGTCGTATCGAGTACCTCAAACGGCACCAGCAGATCCACAGCGGAGAGAGGGGAGAGAGGAACCAGACACTCAGTGAGACGGAGCTGAAACGCAATCAGTGCTTCTCGAGCGCCTGATAAACTGCTTAATACTTGACGTAATTCTCCATCCAGCTTTAAAGACCAATGATCCGTATTTCTGAATCCTCAAAACTGATTATTTTCACACACATGGTCACACACACATCTCATAGGGCTGCACTATATGTATATCATTTATTAATCATTATTATAGTATTAGCTTTTGCAGTACTGAAATTGGAAAAGCCTATGTAATGTAAATGAGCACAAACCATTTATTTTATTTTTTTATTTTTATTTTTTTTTAAATCTGTGAAACTTTTGGCCATCTCAGAGCTTCCAGATAACTTGGAATCTGTGGGTGTGTGTTGGGAAAACCTGGCATTAGTGCAGGCATTGGTTACACTAATCCTTATATTTGCTAAATTGGTGTGTCAGAATATGAATTCTGAATTTTTAAATGTCACATCACAGGTTCACCAATGAGTTTTTTTTTGTTTTTTTTTTAATATATTGCAAGTCGTATCACAATCAACACGTGTAGAACTATAATCATGATGTACTTTTTTTTTGTCCACATTGTTCAGCCCTGATATGCCATCTTTTCCTAAACATCCTAAAAACATCAAGATACCATATCGGGTAAGACCACACTCATTTCACACACGTCAGTGAAAGTACATGTGTAAAATGTTATCCTGATCCTAAAAAGAAAGTATACGCACTCCTCTGCATCAAACAAGAGCAACGTGTTGTGCAATACACACTGTGTGAGTCATACAGTTGGGTGTCTTTTACTTCTTCCTCAACCAGAGCTAGATTAAAGTCCACATTTCACCTGGCAGGAAACATCAGGCTTGCAACCTAATCACTGATCTTACACCACTTATAGTTTGATGCCTTATTTGATTGGGATTAGTGTCTCTGGGTGAGTTCGGGAATAACCATTTTATACATCACCTCCATGGTAAAACTCGCATATCTGTTCATAGTAAGCAAAGTAAACAAATTTCAGGAACGAGTTTACATGTTTGTTTGTGTTTTTTCTACAAAACTGGATGTGTGCATAAAAGTAGCTCCTGCAAACTAAGGAACCTCATGTAAAACTAATCCCATTCGAAAAAGGTCTTTAGAAGCAATTTGTAAGTTACTGATCATAATCTGCTTCCTTAAATCCCATTCAACAAAACCCCCTAAAATAAAATAAAAAACAGGATACATCCCAAATTTGAACGAGGGTCTCACAGGTGCTTCCGACACTATGCTGACATAGAGCTACCTGCTTATATTTATAATTAAATATTATAATATTTAATATGAGTTACATATTAATCCCTAAACAGCATTAATGGGATCATTTTAAGTATATAAAAGCAGATTTTTCCAATATATTTTTATTTTGAGCCAAACTGTGACCCATGAGATTCTCACACAGAAGTGCATCAGGTTGCCAAAGAATCTGTCTCTCAAAATACTTTCATTATTATAGATAATAATCCCCATTGCTGTTACTACTCACTTCTGTCACTTTAATAGCTACAAAAGAAAGTGTTTGCTGTGAGGTCTCTAATCATCACATCTTCATAGGTTGAAATAAATTATATTGTTGGATTGAATTTGAAAATGTTAAATCAGACCTGATATTGATTTAATGTTCCAGGGCAACATCTGTCTGATACTGATACTCCATCTAAGATCCGTGAATCTTATCTTAGTTTATCCATCATGGCTCATGCTTATAAAAATACATATCATGTCCGCATTATTCCTAATTTTTTGACAAACACAGATGTGGTTTGTGAAATATTAGTGAATGTATTTCTTCTTTATATATATATATATATATATATATATATATACATACATACATTTACACATTTTATATATATATGTGTATATATATGTAGGTGTCTGTGTGTGTCTGTGTAAAATAAATGAGGAATTACAGAATATTTTCACTTACAATTACTTGCCAAGTATGAAATTCTCAGAGGAAAATCATTTAAAAACTTTAATCCACTTCACTAAGACAATTTCTTCACTTTTACAGATATACAGTTGAGGTCATACAGGTTTACATACGCCTTGAAGAATCTGCAAAATGTTAATAATTAAAAAAATAATAAAATAAGAGGGATAAAAATTGCATTTTTTAAAATATCTTATGTAACTTCTGAAGGGCAGTACTAAATGAAAAAAATAAGATCTGTAAACAAAATAACAATTTACACCAATCGTCCTGTTCAAAAGTTTACACCCCCCTGGCTCTTAATGTATTTGGTGCCTTCTTGAGCATCAGTGAATGTTTGCCCTTTTTGTAATAGTTGTGTACGAGTCCCTCAGTTGTCCTCAGTGTGAAAAGATGGATCTCAACATCATATAGCCCGCTGTTGGAAAGGGGTCAAATAGGCAGAAGATGCTGGAAAAGCAAAGAATGTGCAGGACCTGGAGGATTTTTCTGAAGAACAGTGGGCAGTTTAACTGCTCAGGACAAACAAAGGACTCATCAACAACTATCACAAAACATAAAAACAGTCGTTGATCATCCATTAAGAATCAAGCGTATGTACTTTTGAACGGTTCACTTGTGTAGATCCAGATCACACCTTTATGGTAGAGTGGCTGAACAGAAATCACTCTTCAGTAAAAGGAACATTCAGAATTAGTGCTTCTGTGTTTAGGTAGCTAGCTAGTTAAGCTAATGTTGCTGAATTTTGCACACACTCATGCACAAAGCACCATATTAAAGCTGTATCCTGAAACAGTATCACATGCTGCTTAGATACAAAATGGTTGCTGAAGCAAGTCATTTGGTTGAAAAGGAATGTGTCAGTGGATTAGATGTTAGTAGACATTTTCTGCATTAGAAGGTGGACCACATTCCACAAGGGGGAGTGAAAACCAAGTGAACATAGCTGTCGACTGCCGACTTGGAAATCAGAAAATACAAGTTGTGTTGGCCTCTAAAATTTTTGTTCAGAAGGCAAAAAAAGGTAATTTCCTGTTTTTTTTTTTATTATTATTATTATTATTATTATTATTATTATTATTATTATTATTAATTCAACTTAATTCTAACTGTCCCAAAATTTAAGCACTGCACACCACTGACTACATATTGGACCAAAATAGATCATGGTTTAAAATGTTTCATTTTACTAAATAAAATACTAAATAAACTATGATATAACTGTTGTTTCTACACGTCGGCTGTATTTTATTGTTGCCTTGTTGGAACATGATTTTTAGATGGTAAAAGTATTTGGTTTGTGAAGTCCCGAGGTGACTTATTGTCTTATTAGGTCCCTGGGTGGCCTGAACAATTTCAGCACAATCTATATGTATTCCTTATTACTTACCTACCTGAAAAAGACCCTGTAGCTTATGTGCTACTGTGGGTAGAAGGGATTCTTCCTTATCCTTGCAAACTCAAGCTGATATTTCACAAAACTCAAGAGAAAAGCAATTCCCCGTATTTTATACCGAGATTCTCATGCATGTTGTTTCTATATAGTAATGTACAGTATAATGATAAAACTTTGATAAGAGGAAAAACTGTTTTAAAGACCGAGCTAAAACACAAGTTGTATTGGGATGTCATATATTTGGGTAAAGAGTGGACCGTGCAGAACGTTCAGGTTAGGATTCTTCATCGGATTCATTTCTAATGTCTTTAATCTGAGCTGGATTAAGAGGTGGGTAATGGGAACTCTGAGATGTTGGCACCCAACAAAAGTATGTGCAATAGTTTGGTTTTTGAGGTATACTATATAGCTAAAAGTTTGTGCACACCTCCAGATTTAATTCCTTTATGCTGTTATTATAACTAGTGGGAAGCCTTCCCAGAAGAGTGGAGGAGTGTTGCTGTGGGGGTTTGTGGTCATTCAGCCACAAGAGCATTAGTGAGGTCAGGCACTGATGTTAGGTGAGGAGGCCTGGGGTACAGTCGGAGTTCCAGTTCATCCCAAAGGTGTTCAGTGGGGTTGAGGTCAGGGCTCTGTGAAGACCACTCGAGTTCTTCCACTCTAACCTTAGCAAACCATGCTTTCATGGAACTCGCTTTGTGCACAGGGACATCGTCATGCTTTGGGATTGCCTCTTTAGTTCTAGTGAAGAGAAATTGTAATGCTACAGCATACAAAGACACCCTATACGATTGTGCGCTTCCATCTTTGTGGCAACAATTTAAGAAAGAACCACATATGGGTGTGAGGTTCAGGTGTCCACATATAGTGTATACAGTGGGGTCCAAATTTTGGTCTGAAACCAGAATTTCTGATACTGACCATGTTAACTCCTTTGTACCAAAAAACTGAATTTCCTTCAGTCTTATCCCTTCCCCTGAAGTGTTCAAATGACACTCGGATGGATTTGATCTTACACGGATCATCAGGTTTCACACAAACTTGTGGAATCTGTGTCAGCTCGAGTGTACCCTGTCATTAAAGCAAAAAGATGTACCAAATAAATATTTCTAAGATTCTACTTACCACTCAATTTTTTGTTATTAGTATTCGGTAATTTGTAATGAAAATTTTTTGTATTAAATCACTAGTCATCTCAAATCTTTGGATTATACTGTATTATACTGAATAACTTATTTTAATGTACGTCACAGTGCTTTAAACCTTATAAAGCTCTAAGCTAAACAAAAAATCTGACCAAATTTGTATCTTTTGTTTGCTTGGATATTTTTCTGTTTTAATCTGCTCTAATGTCACTCTTGGCTACTGACTTACATTCATATCTAAAGCCAATAATAATATCTCAAAAACCAAGATGGCATGTAATATATATTTTTTATAGGACAATTCAGCACAGACAAATGGGAATGCTTTTATTGAATTTGTTCAGAATTAGAATAATAAGCATTTCATTTTTGTTTAATCTATATTAAATCACCCGTTTGTTGGAAATGTACTTTTTAAAAAAATTATTATTATTATTTCTTTCAATTTATTGAAAGTGGCACAGTATTTGTTTCATGCTGACTTTATACCTTGCGGTTGACACAATGGAGTTGAGTTGAGGATGAGAACGAGGCACCTCCTGTAACTGTGAGCGGTGATAAGCGTTAATCAGATGACTTGCCTGTAACTCAGGAGGTCATGAGTTCACACTCGGGCTGTCACTGTGTCCATCCTGTCTTTAACCCTGAGACGTTCCATATGTGACATCTCGAAAATTCTTAAAAGTTTTTAAAGGCGTTTTCACCAAAGCTTCACCTACATGCCTAAATGCTTTGCGTACACATTTCTCACTGCGGGGAGCGTCTGCGCAGATGGGAAGCAACACAGCATTTCTCAGCGATTTTCAGAAGGTCGAACAGATTGCTTTCATGAGATGTTTAATTCATCCGAACGAGACAGTTCGCCTGTCAGTGGTGCTGGGGCCAGGATGCAATCTCATTGCCCTTAACCTGGCACAGGACATAATCCAGTGAGTCACTTAATCCATTTTTACTGCTGGTTTAAGGTACAATTTCAATCACACATAGCATTTTGATTAGATTTTCTCGAATTGTTGGCTTTCTAGGAATTTGTACATATCCGAAAATATATTTTATAGCTCTCCTGATTAAATTCTTTGACTCTATATCAGAAATTTAACAATGATTTGTAGGATATGAACTAAATGATCAAAGTTCAGGACACTCTATTTATGACAAATGTTTAAAATCTGCTTTAACCAAACATAATGATCCTGAACAACACTTTTATCTAATATCCTTAAAACAATGAATAAACAACAGACCCCGTTTACATTACAACCTCCAATTTCTGTCTATTAGCAATCACTGCTTTTTTTTTTTTTTTTTTTACCAACCTTTAAATTCGTTTTTCCCATCACCTTTTTGTGTTCTTCTCTCTCCTTTCCTTCTTTTAAAAGACAGTAATTCCAGTAATACCATTGTGTAGCAAACATGTACTTAGTATTCAGTGTTATTTTACTCGTCTAACATACAACAGTGTCGGTCTCCTTCACATAGTGTTTATCCATTAATTATACAGTAGTGGATCGTTTGTGGATATTATTTAACCAAGTTGTTGATTTAAAGTAAATGAAAGTGCTGCAACTCAATGATAAAGACAGTTTTCCCAAAGCAAAATGAGATCTATGTCAATTAGATAAAATAAGAAATAACGCGTTGAAGGCTGATTGGCATTTCCAAATTGTCCGTAGTGTGTGAGTGTGTGTGTGATTGTGCCCTGCGATGGGTTGGCACCCTGTCCAGGATAAATGGTTTGGAAAATGGATGGATGGAAAGAACCAAGCTCACTCCAACTATGCTGACGTGAACACCACCTCCATTATCAAGAAGTGTTGTTAACTGACTAGCCGAATGCTGTTTGGGTTTCAGTAGCTTGCAAACTTCGTTAGCTAACTAGCTCATGTTAATACGTACATGTTTCTAGATACCCTGCTGAAAAAAAAAAAACAGTAGAAACCCCCATAGAATTTGTAAGTTTAATCATTTTAAGAATTTGTGGGTTTAATGGTTATAATGAGAATTGTATTGGTTTTAATGGAAACTGTAATGGTCCCTGTGGGTCTCTCCTGGTAATTTGTTGCCTTCTATTGGTGGCATGTTATGTCTAGTGGATACCATTAAGGACCAATAATGGCAATGGTTTTAATGGTTAGCTGATGGTTTGTAATGGTAATTAACACAACAGGCAATAACTACTGAACTTAGACGCTTTCTTACTATAAAACCTCATAAGATCTGGCTAGCTGATCTAGCTCACCCAGCTAGCTAAAGGCTTATCTGTACATACATATGTCCTCAGGTTGGATGATGAGCTGTGAAATGACAATGTGATACCTCCACGGCTTCTGGCTTGCATAATTTGCTTTGCTTGTTTCTTTTGAAGAATTTAAAACTGAACATATCTCATAATTTGGGCTTGGGAAGCTCATCTGTCTCAACCGTCTCAGACATTGCTGCTGCTGACTAAGCATTTGGCAACTTTCAGCATGTTTTATTTTGATTGGGTCTTGAAATTTAATTATTCAAAATGGGCAAATGTTGTCTTTTAATTGGATTAAATTCTTTCGAGGTTATATGCATTCTTTTTTTAAATTTTTTTGCTCTGAAACTGTGCTTAAAAATCAATGTAGCAAAGTTTAATATATTACTTTTAAAAAATTCAAATTAAGTAAAAGTACTGTGATTTAATTATACACAAAAGATGAACCATGTACTCAAGTAAATTAATGAACATACATGTAATTTGTTACTTTCCACCCCGGTATATTTAAAATGTTAATTGTAAAATGTTAATTCTTGTTAATATACCCATAATACCCCCGTATTTATAAATATTTATTATATAGTTAGCAATTTCACTTCAGCTACTACCTATGTTGCACAGCGTTGCATTGCACATGAAACATATCTGCAATTTTTCCAAATATAGTCCACACTGTTGCTATCTTTTATATACTTTATATTGTATTTTTTATATTTTTACTTTTTCTACTTTTCTACTTTTATTCTGGTTTATGTAAGGTCTATTTTTATATCACGGACAGTCGCAAACAGCGTTTCACTGCAGTTCGTACTGTGTATGGTTGTGTGTGTGACCAATAAAATTTGAATTTGAAAATGGATTCTGAGACATCAGTGCCAACATGTTCCACTTCACAAAAGATCAACAAGCCATCTACTTTCCTTATGAATAATCCACTTAGTGTATTTCCTCCTCATCATATCCACCTGCATATCCACCCTTTAAGAAAAGAGGTCTAAATTCATGTGTTGCATTAATTCAAACATATTTTTGTTTTGTTAATCAATTAATTGATTTGTTCAAAGACTAGTTTTCCATACTCCATGTCTCGGAGCTGTAATGTTCATGTAACAGGGCAAAAGGCAAAAAAAAAAAAAAAAGGCAGCGTCCGTTCTTAATGAGGCTCTCACATCTAAGGTCAATAGAGTCAGCAGGAATCATTAGAGTTTAGTGCTCCTTAGTAATTACTGCATTGGTAATCAGTTGTACATCAACAGCAAAACAACAAGAAAGGCTAATTCCAAAAAGATGCAGTTAAATAAGGGTCGGGAAAAGCATGACACATTCTCTATTGCTGAATTAATTCCTCAAATAATAAAAAAAAATTATCACACACCGAGAGCAGACCCATTTCTGACC
The DNA here is from genome assembly GCA_023630585.1 of Cranoglanis bouderius. Lineage (NCBI taxonomy): Eukaryota > Metazoa > Chordata > Actinopteri > Siluriformes > Cranoglanididae > Cranoglanis > Cranoglanis bouderius. The sequence goes on along the minus strand of CM042542.1, from coordinate 5,921,311 downwards.
CAAAAGGAGACTGCAGCATGTACAAGCATGTAGCATTGAAAATTGAGCTAGTCTTGTATGCACAGCACAAAACAATATGAGTGTGCACAAAACTACAGGTCACGCTTTATTACATTCGCTGATGTAGCAACTCTTCTTGTCTCACCTAGCATGAAGGTCACAGAATACCATACGTCTGGCCAACGCAAACAAAACACTCCATCCTTATGACTGACGAAGGGAAAGATGGAGTGTGTAAGATAAGGAAAGTGAGAAGGGGGTATCTGATGTATACAATTTCACCAGGAAGAGGTACATATGCTGAGGAACAGATACTGTATCCTTCAGCCCGAAAGCATAAAACACCCACACTTGGACAGAGAGCAAGAAACAGAGAGAGAGACGGTGAGAGGGAGAGAAAGAGAAAGAGAGAGAGAGAGTGAGAGAGAGAGAGTGAGAGCGAGTGAGTGAGCTGCACAGAATGTTAACAGACTGAAGAAAATCAGAGACTAGATTTAAATATAGAGCATCATAAGGAGATGAAAGGAAATAGAAATGTGGCAAAGGAAGATAGTGTGGGGGGGAAAGCAAGTGCACTTTTGACACAGTAAAAGCCATTAAACTATTTTCATTTCATGTCTAACAAGTATATAAGAGAGTAAATAAAATCAAAAATAAAAACACAGCAGCTTCAGTGAAGACTCTTAAGATAGAGACAAACAGGGAAGGGCAGGACAGGTGTTAGATTACAGAGAGAGAGAGAGAGAGAGAGAGAGAGATAGAGTGTTGCGGCGATGTTCATGCTCATTCGAGACGGACAGGGAGGGGGAGGCAGTGGTAGCGGGATGAGTGCTGCACCGGAGAGAACGCCAAAACAGGTGTGTGGACATGTCTACGGGTTAAAAACCTACGAAAATGCACACTTATGTGTTTCTTCTGTTTTCTAGAGATATGTGTTTCTACTATAATGTACAGATTTGGGGAGTTTTATGGTGTGAATTTAATGCAGGAGTGTGGTTAGTCATAGACACAATAATTAATTCATGTGACCATTTCATCTTATTTTATCATGGTCAGTGATGTTTAATAAGCTGTCAAGAATTTAATTCATATTTGGTGCAATTAAGCTGAGATATGTTCGAATTAGACTCAAAATATCAAAACATTTTTATGATGATTAATGATTAATGATTTACTGGCTATCAAAAGCATTACTCATGTCATGAAATGAAACTTCTTCCTTCCAAACAAAACATTCCACCACGTATAAGTTACTGATGTTAATGGTTTGTCAAGCTTAATGATGTAAGATGTCATTAGTAAAACTGAACTGAAACCTATTCTCAGTTAAAGTAATTACATCTGTTTTTCACCTGAATTAGGTGATTTATTGACTTATCTTCATTACCGAGACTTTAGTTAAACGAAATACGCAGTGGCTTAAGCTTCCTGGCCTGTTTTGAATCAACAGTAAGAGCAGCAAGCTGATATATCCAGGACTGCAGGCTCATGTTCTATTAAAACCCAAGGCTCCTGTATAGTCATTACCTAGAGCTCAGTTGACCGGACATGAGATCTTGAGTTCTGTTAAACACTGGATTATTCAGAGCCAATTCAAAGATCTTACAGTCTACCAACATTGGACATGCATGGATCCAGAGGTCTCTCATTTTACAAACACTCGGTACTCACATTGAGCTAGTCCAGAAATCTTGACTTCTACCAATACTGGGTAATCATGTTATGACAGTCTGGAAATCCTACGCTATATAACACTCGGTATTCAGTTTGAGCCAATTCAGAGATACAGTGGGCACTTATGATGTTTGAATCCAGAGGTCTCCCATTTTGCCAACAGTAGGTGCTCATATTGAGCCATTCTAGAGGTCTCATGTTGTACCAACACTGGGAACCAATCAAGAGATCTGAATTTTTACTATGGCTGAGTGCTCATATTGAGCCGATCCAGAGATCTCAATTTCTGACAACACTGGGTACTCATGTTAATGTGGAAAAGTTTGGGTGCTCATGTTAATCCAAAGATCTCAGGTTCTATCATCAGTAGCAATTTTATGTTATGCCAAACCAGATAGCTTATTATTTTCAACATGTTTTTCATATCGGGCTGATTCAAAGATCTGAATTTCTGGGTACTGGGTGCTCATGTTAATTTGGAGATCTCAAGTTCTATCGACACTGGTTGGTCATGTTGCGCTAATTTGGAGATCTGGTTCTACCAACACTTGGTATTTGTGTTAATGGAGAGATCTCAAGTTTTGTCAACACTGGGTACTCATGTTAATTTGTAGATCTCAAGTTCTGTCAACATTGGGTACTCGTGCCAATCCGGATATCTCATGTTCTTCTAACACTGGGTAGTCATCTCAAACCAACGTGGAAATCCAAAGAACTCAAATTCTGCCAATGTTGGGTACCCATGTTTTGTCATTCTGGATATCTCATCTTTTACCCACATCGGGGAGTCATATCAAGCTGGTACAGAGATCTCATTTTCTGACACTGGGTACTTGTGCTAATTTGGAGATCTCAAATTCTACCAACACTGGGTGGTCAGGTTGTACCGATTCGAAGATCTCAAGTTCTACCTGTATGAAATACTACCAATCCCAAAGGCTCATGTTTTCCAGAACTGTCAGCTTGTGTTTCAGACAGCGCTGGTGTTTTACCACTAATGAGTGCCCATGTTGTGCCAGTACTGACAGCTATGTTAACCAGTCCTATGGACTTGTATTTTGGCAATTCCAAGGTCATATATTAATTGAGTGCATTTTCTAACATAATCGAAATTTGGAAACTTTGTGTTTAATCAAATATGGGTGTTTTTAACGAAGCTGCTGATGTTCCAACAAACTCTATTGACATCACTAGTCATTACTACAGGGTCAGCTACTTTAAAAAGTATCACATATGTGAACATGGGCCAAGTGTGTGCATGCCCCATCCCTTGACTGCGCTACATGATATTATACCGTCTTCCTGTTGTTGATAGGTCCAAGCTGCCATTAAGAAGACGGTGGAGAAACAGAAGAAGCAGCTTGAAAATGGTGAGACCTTCAACAGCACACCTAAATCTAACGGGGGACGGAGACAGAGTCTGTCTACACCACATGAAAGAACAGGAGATGGGGATGAAGAGGTGGATGTAGAGGTGGTAGCTGAGACAAAGCAACAGCGAGGGAAAGAGAAAACTGACCTAACACCCATTGTGAATTCAATGTTTGGCCAAGTAAGAATGCATAATGTATATACGTATTTACACAAACCCACACACACACACACACACACAAACACACACACAAATATGTAACACGCATCCTTTCTAAATATGGCCTCAAGAAAATTAATTATGTTCTTCTGGTGCAAAAAAACCCAACAACAATGGTTTGCAAACTATGCTAATTATAGCATGCAGGACATTTTTACTATTACTAAGTTACTTTACAGTACATTACATTGCAGTATGGTACATTTAACTATTACAGTTAAACTACCAGCGTGAAACCATGGTCAGATCTTAAGTTACTGTGAAGTGCCACAGTAAAATGATTGATGATTGAATGATATATACTGTATAGTATAGTACTATAATAAACTGCAGTAAACAACATAGAATTTACACAAGGGCATATCTGCCTGAGCGTTTTAGTTCCTCAATTTAGTTCCTCAATAAGTGCTAAATCAGACAAGTCGATTACTTGTGTTTATGATCGATTACACAGTATCCTATTTGTCTATAGACTATAAACATTTACCTCAGTTTTCTGTTCACTGAAATACTTACAAGTAAATATAACTGGGATATTTTATACTCAGCATTTTGAAAGAAACATAATTTCCATAAAACATACAAGACTGCCAAAATTCTGCTTGGAAAGTTTCACAGATACACGTGCACTTGTTCGTCAGCAGGTCCTATGTGGTCAAGCCCTTTGTCTCTCTGAGTCATTGCTCTATTGAATAATTTAACATCTTTTCAGATCCTCTATCTCTTCAGCGATATTTCTCCTCTTCCAGAGGTTTACATGCATATGTTACACTATAACTTATTAGCAGCTGTGGCTAAGTAGAAACTACCTTTTTTTGTGAATAACCTGATTCTTTTCTAAATAATTCTATTTCTATAATTCTGTTTTCATTTAGCTACAAGGTAAACCCAACCTTGAAACCCAACCTTGAAACTTGGCTACCAAGCTCATCCACTTTATTAGGAACCCCTGTACACTTACTTGTTCATGCAATTATCCAATCAGGCAATCATGTGTCAGCAGCACAAGGTCAAGAGCTTCAGTTTATGTTCACATCAAACATCTAAATGGAGAAAAAAATTGATCTCACTGACTTTGCTCAATCAACAGCGGTTGGTGGTTCTAGACAGGCTGGTTTGAGTATTTCAGAAACTGCTCATCTCCTGACATTTTCATATAAATCACTACACAGTTTACACAGAATGGTGCAAAAAACAAAAAACATCTAAAGACCATGGTAACCCAAAAAGCACTCTTTACAACCATGGTGAGCAGAAAAGCATCCCAAAACACACAATACTTTGAAACTTGAGGAGCATTGGGTACAACAGCAGGAGTCTACATGGATACAGTAATGTCTATGCACAAGCGAGTCATGTTAATATTATATACGTCAACACTAATTAATCTCTACTACTCTGCCTGTAACTGACTCTCTGAATACTTCCTCACAAAGCAAATTCCCTTCCAGTTAAATGGTTAGGTGATTGACTGGTCTAAGATAAAAGATAACACACGTGGCCCGTTTTCCCGAGCTTCACTCTCGAGACGTGACCCCTGTTTTGTGGTATTGCGTTCCTGTGCTAAGGATAATCTTGCTGTAATCACTTGGTACGGACATCTTATAGCTGGAGAGAAGGGAACAGGAAAGACACCCAATCTCAAATGCTCACCTTCCTGGGAAAGACTATAGCCTCATGATTATTTAATTGTCTTTAGAGGCAAGCTACATGTATTTTTGCCCAAAATTTATAGATCTGATCAAGCAAAATTAAACTAAAATGGACAGAAAACAAAAAGTGACATATTAAAGGAAAAAAAAAAAAAGATGGCTCTGTTATACTGTTATAGGGAATTTCTTGTCCCCTTAGTGTGGAGCATCACTGCAAATCAGTACAAAGTACTTCCGATGGATCGCCTTTATCCTATGATGAAACATTTCTATCCTGATGTGAGTGGTCTCTTTAAGGATGACTCCGCCCCCATTCACATGGCATGAAAATGATGTCAATCATGTGCTATATTCAGACCTCAACCCCTTGGAGTGATGTGTTAGACATCACTCTCCACCACCATCATCATCATCAAAACACCAACTGAGGGAATATCTTTAGGAAGAACAGTGCTCATCACTCTAGGACAGTTTCAGAGATGTGTAGAATCCATACCAGGGGAGAATTGAAGCTGTTCTGGACTCTCATACTGGCCCAACAACTTACTAACACACTTGTTGGTCCATTATATTGTCACCTGTCTGTATATGTTGTATAGTAGTGAGATAACTTATCAGGTAGATTTCTGGATCTGTACACACTGACCCTGTCTCTTAGTTCCATCCATCCATTTTCTGAACCGCTTATCCAACACAGGGTCGTGGGGAGCCTGGATCCTATCCCAGGGAACTCAGGGCATAAGGTGCCAGCTCATTGTAGGGCACAATCACACACACGCTCTGGACAATTTGGAAATGACAATCAACACATACAACTGAGGGAGCAAAGCCCCAAAGCATGGGGAGCACATGCAAACCCCACATACACTGGGTGGAGGCGGGAATCAAACCCCACAACCCTGGAGGTGCGAGGCAAACGTGCTAACCACTAAGCCGCCGTACTCTCTCAGTTTCGACAGTAAATGCCTAAATCAGGTAAAGTAAAAACTGAACCTGAACAAAGATCCCAAATGCACCATAGTGTACTCATTCTCATTACTCATTCTACTATTTAACATTTCAATTTTAACATTCATGTTGAATTCATATATTTTTGTAGAATGGTTTCTTCGAGTTTTCACTTTGGAATTTGTAAATTATGCTCCAGATCTATAAAATGCATCTTTTCAGATGGAGGAATTGGTGTTGGGAAAACGGGATAAAACTTTATCAGAACTGCTTCACCACTTTCTATCACTTTCTATCATGTCTGTCTCATCCTAAGACCTTCACTGTAAGACTATAACAGTTGTAGTTTTTAATTTTTATATTATAAAGTTGTGTACTTTAAACATTTATGACAGAGTTCAACCACATAAGCTTCTGCTCTAACTGAGTTCAGAGTAAACAGGCCTTGTTTTTTTTGTTTATTTCTCCATGCAGGGAAAGGTGTATGGGAAATACTTGTTTGTGGTAATAATTTGGTTTTTAAAAAATGTACTGCTGCAATAACAGTGGAGCAAAATCAAGTTCACTTATCCTCATAACTGCTCCAAACATACGTTTGTAATTAGTTAGTCCAGATTATCTACAAAAAAAAAAAAGGGGTGGGGGGGCATGTTCTTCAACGTAAGAAAATTAATTCCACCCACAGTTCTAAATTTGTTTGGTTTGGTTTGAAAACTCCATGGGACAAATAACTGATTGTAATGGATCATTTACAACATAATATCTAACCAAATCCTAAAAGGTATATACGCTTCTGCTGCCACCTAATGTCTAATGTCACTTGGAAGCATCCATACAACATACACACCCACACACACACACACACACACACACACACACACACACACACACACACACACACACACACACACACAAAGTGTGCTATGTGATACAACACATAATTACTCAGGTTTTGAAATGCAAGCTGACTTGTTGACTGTAATCCCATAGCAAGAATGACCTCATTTGATAAGACCTAGATGTGCGCACACACACACACACACACACACACACACACACACACACACACACACACACACACACACACACACAGTTTGACCCAGTGGTCACCTGGTTATAGACTGATTATAATATTACAGTTATGAATGTGAATCATTACCGCTTAAAACGCACCAGTATGTAGTGCTAAAATCTGTTAATGAGCACCAAATGCATGTGTCATAGAGCCATAGAGAGACATATACAGTAGTATTACTGGGGTGAGTGTGAGTATTTCTGTGTACTTTTATGTGAGTATGCAGGCGGATTAATGTGGATTATAGTCCAGACTGACTTGCAAAACCTGGTAACAGAAGCTAGATTTTGCTAAAATACAAGCCAAAGAGTGGCAGATGAAGTCCCATACGCGCCTGCGTAGTGATTAGATTAGGATTAAAGAATGCACACAAACAGCAAAACACCACACATACATGTAAAGTCAGCTCTACCAGTCCTTACAAACCCTGATTTGCCCACTTGTGCTGTATTTTCCTTCCCTCTTTCTTATTTCTTTACTCTCTCCTTTCCTTACACCGTCCATCTGTACGTCTTTAATCTGAAATGTGGGATTAAAAAGGGTCATTTTCTTGTCTAATACTCACTCTACCCACCCCCTTATTCTCTCATCCAGCTTGTAAAAGTCATTTGTACGGGGCAGCAATCTGTGGTAAGAGGGCAGGCGTGAATGAGCGGGTGCAGGAAGAGTCATGGAAAGGATGCAAAATGAGAGATTGTTAAGAAGTGCATAACGCAGGTTTGTGTTAAGGCTGTTAATGCTTGCTTGGCACTAATTGGAGAGTTTTTAAAAGGTGAGTGAAATTGACAGAGACTTACTTGCGTCATTATCTTAGTTGGACTTAGTGTGCACAGGACAGTCGGTGCAATGAGATAAGATGAGACGAGAGTAATTAATTAAACTGAAAAGGTGGAACGAGGACTTTTTGTAGCATGTAGAATGTGAGCACTGCACCTTTCTGTAAAGTCATTACGTAGAAAGAAAGGAAAAGGAAGAAAGGAAGTAAAAAGAGAGAAAGGGATAAAGCAGGAAAGAATATCAGATTTCTGAGGACTAATGGGAAACTGCACCAATCCAGTGAAACACAAAATAAAAAAGGTAAGGTACGTGTTTAAGTTTGAATGCTATTGTGTGTTAATGTGCCTATAACAGTGCAATTCAGGAACATAACACTATATTGTATGTGGCATGTCTGATAAATTACAATGCCATGTTGAACAAAAAAAAAGTGAATGGTCCTGTCAATTTGTAGTTATTGCCAATTTAACACACTTCGTACTCAGATGTTTGTTTAAAGACGTATCCGGAACGAATTACTTTGTATGTCTTAACTGATATCTGGCTCCACCATAAGAGTGTGCCTGAAAGTAATGGATTGACCAATGGGGTGGGGTCAGTGTCACCTGGACCCCGCCCACCTGAAGTGTCCGATGGGGGGAAGGAGGTGATCTCTGAGTTTAAACAGCCTCTGAATGCTCTGGTCCAAAACTGCACTATGCTGCACATCATCGGACCTGCGTGCATCTTCCTCAGGCAGGGCTTCTCTCAGGCTCAGCTCGTATGTATGCAGAAATCTGATCTTCTCATCAGTATATTAACAAAAACCCCACCTCTGCCATTTGCATCATCATGTGGACAAACCATCATGGAAGCTCCTGTCATGACTTCAACTATCATCTTCATTCAATACATGCTTAATGCAGCACTTGTTTACGTCTACGGGCTTGGGCTCTACACGTCTACGTGGCTCATGAGCATGTTTATTTTGAAAAGAATGATCTACAATGGTGTTAAAAGTGATTGTTTTGGATTCTGGTCTAATGCTGGCCTGATGTTCAAAGAGGTTTGAGTTGTGACACTACACTATGAAGTGTCTTTAATGTTACAGATCAATTAAAGTTAGGACCTACTTCATGTTAATACACCTAACACAGCTTTGTGAAGGCTTGTCCATCGTGTAAATTTATCCCAGAGACTTCATTATTTAAAAACAAAAACAAAAAAAACTCCAGGGTTTGATCTTTAGCTTGGGATACTGTCTGTGTGGAGTTTTGCATGTTCTCCCCATGCACATGTGGGTTTCCTCCAGCTTCTCTTGTATCCTCCCACCTTCTAAAAACACCCTAAATGACTAAATGACTAAATTCAAAATGAAAAATACTAAATTTTCTGCATTTTTCTGCTCCCAATTATAAAATAAGTGAAATATGAAACATAATGGTCATTTAATTTGATTTGGTCAAAATCATTTACTATATATCTTTAAGGCACTGTCTCATTATCAAAGGACATTTAGCTTTGAAAATGACCACCTTTTTCCATCTGATGAACATTTTGACCAAACATGTCAATGTTTAATGCTGATTTAACATGGAATGGTTCCTTTGTTATTTTCTGTGTCGATTTGTGCCTGACACCTAATAACCAATCAATGACATTCTCAAAGTACTCATCATTAATGATTACTTAATACTAGATATTATATCATGGCAACCTTAAGAACCTTAGCAAAATCTTAAGAGGACAATATTTGATTTCTTTTGAGCAAACCAAGGCAATTTCCCGCCAGTCACAAAAAAATCAACAGAACTCTCAAGTGATGGCATTTAAAATGACAACAACAGAGTAATTGAAAGGTTCATGTCTAATGGTGGATTGACGAACATGAATGAGACTCGACGAGAGGATTAGATACAGAAGATGGCTTGGGGGTCCATCCAGAATAATCCCCTGAGAGTAGTATTAGTATTACCAATAACATTGTAAACGGAATAAAGCATCGCTCCTGGGATTTTCTCTAGGAGCACTAAAGTGAGCAGCCTCATCCATTATGTTGACAGTGTGGACAATGTCATTTTGTGTGTGTGTGTGTATCTGTGTGTTGTGGGGTCTTTCTCAAGTTAAACCTTTTAAATCTCTTTATCTGAGGCTGTTGCCATGCAATAATCTAGTCACTGTGTTGAATCACATACTAATGTATGTTGCGTACGTAAGGATTCTCATTGTTCCACATGTTCATTTTCACTCCTCTTTTTTCCCCTCATTGACTTTTGCTCACTCATCTCTTGCATATTTTAGAAATTATCTAGTAGGGGGATGCTTGTAACATAATGAGTCTGGGGGGGTTGATGATGGATGGAGAGTGTCTATATCTTAGGTAGTAAATGTGTCAATTTTTTTATATCACGCTGCTGACATGCAACAGGACAGGGATCTCCATCCTGAGGAGATAGAAGGTACTTACAGAAACCATACACAAGTCTTAATGTTGGTAGAGAGCACAGCTCATCAAATTAAGCCTGTGTGTGTGTGTGTCTGTGTGTGTGTGTGTGTGTGTGTGTGTGTGTGTGTGTGTGTGTGTGTGTGTGTGTGTGTGTGTATGTGTGTGTGTGTGTGCGTAGAGCTGAGGGAGGCTTTTAAAGAGTTTGATAGGAACAAAGGCTACATCAGCTGTAAGGACCTGGGCGAGTGCATGAGGACTATGGGATACATGCCGACGGAGATGGAGCTCATCGAGTTGAGTCAGCAAATCGGTGAGTGACGTCTCCAATCATTATGTATTATCTATAATTATGTTATTATACATACTATTACGTACTATATGATGAGGTTCTATTATGCACTATACATACCACTGTGTACTTATAATACATATAATTTTTATGCATAATTGTTATCTCATGTACATGCATAAATATATTTATTAGATAATGAGGCTATATTATGTACAGCATAATGATGTTATTTAATATACTATACCACTTGTGGATTTGGGGGGTGGATGGGGGTGGGCAGGGGTTGTGGTGCCCCCATAGTCGAAAAGACACCACGAAAGTGCCCTCTATTCTGTCGCTACAGTTGATACAGTTGATCTAAGGTGCCCCTATAGTGGAGGAAAAATGCCCTCTAGGGTGCTTCTATAGTAGAACAAACTCGAGTTAATGCCCTCTTGGTGCCCCTGTTTTGTTTTTGTTTTTTTAAAGCATTATGTACTATATAATGATGGTATATTATGTACAATATATAGCATTACATCGGTGTATACTATATAGGTGTGCTGTGGTATCTGGCACCAAGACGTTAGTAGCAGATCCTTTAACTGTAACTGTAAGTTGCGAGTTGGGGCCCCCATGGATTGGAATTGTTTGTCCAACACATACCACAGATGCTCGATCGGATTTAGATCTGGGGAATTTGGTGGCCAAGTCGACACCTGGAACTCTTTGTCATGTTCCTCAAACCATTCCTGAACAATTTTCGCAGTGTGGCAGGGCGCATTATCCTGCTGAAAGAGACCACTGCTATTAGGGAATACCAGTGCCATGAAGGGGTGTACTTGGTCTGCAGCAATGTTTAGGTAGGTGGTACATGTCAAAGTAACATCCACATGAATGCCAGGACCCAAGGTTTCCCAGCAGAACATTGCCCAGAGCATCACATTGTCTCCGCGGGCTTGCCTTCTTCTCATAGTGCATCCTGGTGCCATCTCTTAACCAGGTAAGTGACACAAGGTGCGATGCACTGTGTGTTCTGACACCTTTCTATCATAGCCAGCATTAACATTTTCAGCAGTTTGTGCTACAGTAACTCTTCTGTGGGATCGGACCAGACGGGCTAGCCTTCGCTCCCCACATACATCAATGAGCCTTGGATGCCCATGAGCCTGTCACCGATCCAACTGTTGTCCTTCCTTGACCACTTTTGGTAGGTACTACAGTAACCACTGCATACCGGGAACACCCCACAAGACCTGTCATTTTGGAGGTGCTCTGACCCAGTCATCTAGCCATCACAATTTGGCCCTTGTCAAAGTCACACAGATCCTTACGCTTGCCCATTTTTCCTGCTTCCAACACATCAAGACTGAGAACTGACTGTTCACTTGTTGCCTAATATATCCAAATGACAGGTGCCACTGTAACGAGATAATCATTGTTATTCACTGTCAGTGGTTTTAATGTTATGGCTGATCTGTGTCATATATGAGACAAGTTGGAGAATTATTGGAGAATTATCGTTGGACAGTTATTAAGAAGTAAATGATAGTGTGTGTGTGTGTGTGTGTGTGTGTGTGTGTGTGTGTGTGTGTGTGTGTGTGTGTGTGTGTGTGTGTGTGTGTGTGTGTGTGCTGCAGGTGGGGGCAAAATCGACTTTGAAGAGTTTGTGGAACTGATGGGCCCTAAAATGCTCGCAGAGACAGCAGACATGATTGGAATCAAAGAATTAAAAGATGCCTTCAGAGAGGTCCCTGTACACACATCATACTCTTGTCACATTGTACCTGAACACTAAACTTGACACCTTCTCTAACGCACCTAAATACAGCTCAAAAGCTTTCCCAATTCACTTATGAGCTGAATAGACAATAACATGCAGCAGCAATGACAACAACAACAAAAAAGACAAATGCTTAGCATAGTTGCTTTGATCTATGTGATTGTCGTCATGGAAAAGATGTCTAGCCTCCAATTAGAACTCAAACATCTGCCACTTTATTAGTGCTTTGTGCACAATTTAATTTTTGATGAGTTATCATATTAATAAAATAAACATTAGCAAGGCTTGCACTATTGTAGTGGGCTTTTTTAAATAATCAATAAGCTTGGGTCATATTTCTCGAACATCTCATGATCAGCTTCTGGTCCTCATTCTGAACTGCAAGATCATTTACCCTCTGAGATGAGGTTACTTATAGCGGACTTACTGGTGATATTTTGCTGTACAGTTTGACTCGAACGGCGACGGGCAGATCAGCCTTAGTGAACTGAGGGAGGCCATGAAGAAACTCATGGGCGAGCAGCTGAACACGAGAGACATCGATGAGATCATCCGGGACGTCGACCTCAATGGAGATGGCCAAGTGGACTTTGAAGGTGAGGAAAAAAAAAAAAGAAAAGAAAAAGGACAGAATATCATCTTTAAAATAGACTTACTGTATATGACTGATTCAAGAATTGCATTGCTACAGCAGTCCAAACACCACCGTGGAGGAAATCTAGTCCAAAAATAACAAAAGAAATACAATAAGTAGTATATAAGTGAAATGTAGTACATTAAACGGAGAAGAAAAAAAATTAATTGAATAAATGCATAAGCAAAAAGAATGCATTGCCTATACAGTAAATGCTTTACTGGGGAGTCACTGGTTAGTATTTTCTGTTTTCTCTACTTTAACCTGCATAATTGACCTTTTTCCCCCCTGCTTTAACACATACTGTATGATTTCCTGTTTCCCTGATGTAACACACACAATGTCCAGTTTTCCCTGATTTAAGAGACATGACTTCTTTTATGTGTACATTCTTTTAATGCGCATGATTTCCTATTTTCCATGCTTTAATCTCAGTGTCAACATTTTCCTGTTTTTCATTCTTGAATGTGCATGATTTCCTGTTTTTGTGTTTTAATGTGCATGATTTCCTGTTTCCTGTTAGTAATCTCGGTAATTGCCTTTTCCCCAGGCTTTAGTGTCCATGATTTTCCTGTTTTACATGCTTTAATGTGCATGATTTCCTGCTTTTCATGTTTTGCTGTGCGTTATTTCTTGTATTCTGGGCTTTAATATGAATAATTTCCTATTTGCCATGCTTCAATGTGCACGATTTCCTGTTACCCTGTGCTTTAATGTTTATGATTTCCTGTTTTGCCTGCTTTACTATGTATGATGCCCTAATTTACATGCTTTAATGTGCACAATTTCTTATTTTCCGTGCTTTAAAGTGTGTAATTTCATATTTTCTGTGTTTTAATGTGTATTACTGTAGTTCCTGTTTTTATATGAAACTTCCTGTTTCCTGTGCTTTAACGTGCATAGTGTCCCTTTTTCCACAATTTAATGGGCATGATTCCCTAATTTCCATGCTTTAATTTCCATGCTGGAACGATTTCCTATCTTCCTTGCAATAATATGAGTAATTCCTTATATCCCAGGCCTTAATTTTTCCTTTTTGTTTTATTTGTTTTATTGTATTATTTGATCAAGTGTCCTAACAGGAGATAAGGTCAACTGTGATGTTCATGTGGGTGCTAAGAGCACTTTTAACGTCAACTTTCTCTGTTCACTAGCTGTTTTTGTTTTCTTTCTTTTTCCTTTAGAGTTTGTGAGGATGATGTCACGCTGACGGTTCATCACAGAGGATCTACCATAAATAATCTGTTATATAGAGCTGGGATAACATAGCTACGACTGTTTTCTTTCTTTTTTCTTTTTCTTTTTTTTTTTAAATTAAATAATAATCAGATTTATTTTTTCAGTTGATCTGTATGTTAAAGGAAATATTTAATAAAGTAATTTACTGTGATTTACTAATGAATGTAGTTATTTGGATGGTTTCAGTTTAGATGATGAAAATGTGTCTGAGGTGAAAAGAAAGATCATACTGAAGACAGTTATAAAAGTACTGACCCCCTACCGAAGCTCTCAGGTTAAAAACACTGTTCTATAATTTCAGGTTTATAAATATTAATTTAAGAATGATCTAAATTTAGCAAGTGATATAAATTTTGCACATTAAGCCGAATTACAACTGAACAGGATGCTAACTTCACCGATTCACATGCTTTATGAGTGTTAGCACATTTCATAAAAGTGTCTCTTCCTTCATAAGGGATGCGATGATTAGTTTTGTTAAATGGTAATAGAGCAATGTGAAGAGCAGGGGTGTCAAACATAGTGCCATTCGGGCACACCAAATGAATTTAGAATCTATTTTCTACATTTAAATTTTAATTAATAACTGAATCATTTAATTGAAAGATATATTAAGATTGATATATATACTGTATATAAAGAGCTAATTTCTGTTATCCCACTAGGGGCCAAAACAGAGCAATCAGCTACTGACAAAAAGTGCTAATGATAAGTAAATCTTGATTAGAAATCTGAAACATTTGTCGCAGAATCCACGAGTAAATAACTCATTTATGGGTTTCTCAGCAATGAAGGGTGAATACTTTTGCAATCACAACTCTTTCATGCTTTATAATCCCAGTTAAATCCTTTTCAGTTCCAAACTGTAACACTACAAACTATGGAAAGGTTCAAGGCAGGTGAATACTTACGCAGTATATAAATTTGTGTTTTGTTTAGTTTTTTCTGTGTTGTATGTGATGCACATTCAAGGGAAAGGGCCGGACCTGAGCATTTTTATTCCGAGTGGGGTACAAAGCCAATTTCCAGATGTAAAACCTGACTGCGTTCCAAATAACCTGCATAAGTTTTTTTCTTCTTCTGCTTCTTCTTGTTTATGGTGTTTCACTTCAGTAAGCGCCATAGTACTTGATAGTACCTCCTAACCTAACCTCACATTATTATTGTTCATTATACTTTAAATATAAGTAACAATTAGTGCACTATATGTGCAGTATGGAGTCATTTGGAAGGTCCCGCACATGTGTTGAGATACCGAGAGACTGATGATGATGTTGAGGCAGAGCGCCAGTATGTCTAATATGCGTTTTGATATGGGAATAAGAAATTCACAGAAAGAAAAAGAAATAGTGTCAATGAATTGATTTTTATTGCAAAGGTGACCAGGATTCTGTACATTTCATAAAGGGAGTTGACTAAAGATCTCTTCTTCTCTCCCTTTTACATTCCGTCCTCCTGAAAGGGTAGGGCAGGGGAAGAGGTAATAAAAACTAAAATATGGAAGGAAAAACAAAAGTCATGGCGCATGAGCGAAAGAGAGGAGAGGAACTGAGTGGAGGAGGATTGGCATATGCGTTATTCAGGAAGCTCAGGAGCTTAAAAAGCTCCACTGGGATGGAAAATTTAACCTTGAGAGTCTCTAACTCCTAAACACCGTCTAAGTACACCAAGGATATTTTCAAGGTGGGGGTGGGGGTGGGGGGGTGGGGGTCACAATGTCCTCAGACGTCTCTCCTCCTCTCCTTCCTCCGGTGGCCCTCTGCTTCTCCTCCGCTTCGTCTCTTCCGCTCCTGGCCTGGCCCTCACTTGCTGGCCATGGTGTAGCAGCCATGTGGGTGCCACTGCATGTCACGGATGCGCCTAATGGACTGCATCTGAGGGCAGCGAGCGCCATACTCGTTAAAGTGTCTATAGTCGCCCTTCTCCAGCAGGTACTGGCTGCCTCGGTAGCCGGGGTATTGGTAGCCCACCCATCTGAAAGAGAGAAGAATGCATTCAGGACTATACTGTATATTTACTATTGGCCTGCATTGTACCAGAACCTAACATAAAAAGCTGTAATCACAATTGTAGAAAGTTTGTTCAATCAAATCCAATTTAAACATTTAAATATATGCATTAAAGGTGCACTCAGTGATTTTGGCAGAACTATTTTGAAACTCAAAACCCAATCAAGCGCCACCGCTTAGTGTTTCCTTCAGTGGTTCTTCCAAATCTATGCCCCAAAACCACACTGACTAGGCTAGAATGCCCGAAAACTAGTGCAAGATGAGGGCTTTCCAAGCCAAATGATTGACAGGTGATTAGAGACACCTCCTTGTCCTGATTGGTTGGATGTTGGTGGTCCACGTTATTTCTTTTTCCACACATTACAGAGAGTTTCTCCTCTGAGCAGATACTGTATCTGAACTTAATCCAAATATTACAAAAATCACTAACCCTACCTTTAAGTTTGTGCCTGATGTGTGTACACTTACGTTCCACAGCTGACGAAGATGCTTCCTACTCTGTCGGTGAAGCCGTAGGAGTAGAGACTGGGCACGTCATCGTCCATGATCTCCATCTTACGACCCTTGTAGTCGCCCACCTCGTACAGGCAGATCTTGTGCTTCTCAGGGTCCTGAGTGGGAAAAGATAAGAGATACATAGGCAAAGCCATAATGATTAAAGCAGGGAAGAAGGGTGTTTTTTTTTTTTTTTTGTGTGTGTGTGTGTGTGTGTGTGTGTGTGTGTGTGTGTGTGTGTGTGTGTCCACACCATTCTGACAGGTCTAAAAGACAGCAGGTAGTCGTTCTTCTGGCAGTTGCTCCAGGAGTCCCAGCGAGGGTAGTCACCCTTCTCCAGGATGTACATCTCTCCGCAGAAGTTCATCTGCTCCCAACCCACAAAACTACGAACACAGCTCATGTGAGAGAAATGCGCACGAATACTGTGTACAGCACATAAACGGACGGTCTGTTGGAAACAAACTTACGGGCCGCACTCCACACGGAGCGAGCGGACCTTGTCCATGCCCATCTCACACACGTTCATGCACTCAGCGTTGATCTCGATCATGCGGCCCTGGAAGTTCTCCTGGTCAAACACGTACATCTAATACATATATAGAAAGCGTTAGGTTAGGTTAACATGAGTGTGCACTTTATTTTGAGAAATTATGTGCATGACCGTGTGTGTGTGTGCGTGTGTGTGTGTGTGTGTGTGTGTGTGTGTGATTTTACCTTGTAGGCCATCATGCCCATGCCCATCTCAGACTTCTTGGTCTGACCAGTCTTACCGTCGGTCTGAGAGGCGGTCTTTTTATCGCTGTTGGAAGACATGATGCCTAGAGAGAGAGAGAGAGACATTGCAATCTGATATTTAGCAATATATCCATCAGGCAGCAAATCAGTTAATGACATAAAATTCGCCAAAGCTGTAATTATTATACTAATCCATTTTAATAAGTAGGCTACAGTCTTTACATTGGAAATGAAGCCCAGATTAAAATCGGGGGGAAAAAAAAGAATGATTAGGCCTGAATTTCTATCTAACTGCTATACAGTGTTTCACTGAATTTGAATTTGAGTATTTGTGTGTGTGCATGTGTGTTCTGTCTCACCCGTGTGTTCAGTACGTGTGTGGCGGTGCCTGAGCTCACTCTGAGAGTGTGTGTGTAACGCCAGGGCCACAGCTCTTATACCCTGGCGCTGAGTGTGTCAGGATTAACAGTTAACAATGAAAGTCGCTGAGTCCACAGAAAACGAACATACACACAAAAAAGAAACCCCTCATCATCATCACAACAGTTAGGGTGAGAGAGAGAGAAAGAGAGCGTGAGCGAGAGAGAGAGAGAGAGAGAGAGAGAGAGAGAGAGAGAGAGAGAGAGAGAGAGAGAGAGAGAGAGAGAGATGCACAGAAAGTCATGGACAACCCCTAAAAATTTCACCTCAGTCACTGATGTGTATCTATGTACTATGTATTAACATAGACAAATTAGATTAACCCCACATTTTCTGATAGATAATATACAACGAAAGTATTAAAGTTTATTTATTCATTTATTTATTTTATTTTATCTTAAGATTTCACAAATTTGAGTCCGAACATGATTTAATCCGCAGTTTGGATAAACACACTGTCATTATGATAGATGTAAAAATGACACTAATATTCTTACATTCAGGAATTAATGATGAATTTGACTAACTTTTAACAAACCTGTTTTATGACATGCACATATAATGACACTGTCAGGTCAAGTCAAAGTTTATTTATAAAGCGCGTTTAAAGTGCTGTACAAAACATCATATAATATCACATTAAATAAGAATTAAAAAAAAAAAAACACTTTTTAGGAGAAGATTTAAAAATAGCTAAAGATGGAGCAGACCTCACATGAAAGGGGAAACTACTCCAGAGTTTGGGACCAACCACAGAAAAGGCTCGATCATCCTTTGTCTTAGTACGACAACATGGGACAGATAGAAGACGTTGATTACAGGATCTTAGTGTTCTGGTAGGACAGTAAGGGTGAAGAAGGTCAGTAATGTACTGTGGAGCAAGACCAGAAATAGCTTTGTATACATAAATAAGAATTTTAAAATCGATTCTAAACTTGACAGGAAGGCAATAAAGAGATGCCAAAACAGGGGAAATGTGATCCTTTTTAGTCCCTGTTAGAAATCTAGCTGCTGCATTTTGCACAAGCTGCAGGTGGGCTAAGGCAGATTGAGGAAGGCCAAAATACAGAGAATTACAGTAGTCCAACCGTGTTGTAATAAGAGCATGAATCACGGTTTCTAGGTCTTTTGAAGAGAGAAACTGTTTTAACTTTGTAATAGACCTTAAATGAAAGAAGCTTCCCTTGACAACAGCACTAATTTGTTTATCAAACTGTAAGTCTGAGTCAAAAATAACTCCAAGATGTTTGACATATTTATGTGTATTGAAGGAAGGAGGACCTAACTGGGTCCCAAAAACAGAGGAAACAGTGGGAGAACCTAAAATAATGACTTCAGTTTTACTTTCATTTAACTGCATAAAATTGTTAGCCATCCAACATTTTATTTCCTGAAGACATTTAAAAAAAGACCCAAAAGGACGGCTGCCATTGACCTAACTGGCAAATATAATTGGGTATCATCAGCATAGAAGCGATAGGAAATATTATATTTCCTAAAAATAGAACCCAGGGGAAGCATATAAAGGGAAAATAACAACGGACCCAAGATGGAACCCTGAGGAACACCACAAGATATGGGGGCCGATGAAGAAGAGAAATTCCCTATGTTTACTGAAAAAGTCCTATCTTTCAGATGAGAGGCAAACCACTGCAAAGCCAGACCCGGATGCCAACCACAGACTCTAAACGAGTTAAAAGAATACTATGGTCAATTGTATCAAAAGCAGCGCTAAACAATGTGAAACAATAAAACAAGGATTGTACTTCTATTTAGAGTTTAACATATTTAACAGTTGTTCATTAACTGTAAAGTTTTTCATATGGCACCATAATCCTGTATTATTATTAAAGATTTAATTTCTGACTGAAATGTTCCCTTTTCATGACTTTCTATGATATCGAACTACATTTTAATTAATTTTTTTAGGAGACCATTTTTAAAATATAAAAATAAGTTTAATATCTTCAATATTGGGAGTTCGAATCCCACCTCCAAACTCTTCCCGTGCTTTGGGGGATTCCTCCGGGTAGTTTGGTTTCCTCCCGCAGTATAAAAGATGTGCACTGATTGGCATTGCTTTCCAAATTGTCTGTTGTGTGTGAATGTGTGTGTGATTGTGCCCTGCGATGGGTTGGCACCCCATCCAGGGTGTCCCCCGCCTTGTGCCCCGAGTTCCCTGAGATAAGCGGCCCTGTGTAGGATAAGCGGTACAGAAAATGGATGGATGCATGGATGGACCTTCAATGCAGTTGGGACTAATAGGTAGTCCCTGATTGGTTGGTATCTGTCCAAACTGGTTTTAGATGGATTGGACAGAGTTAAATAATGATTGACTGGATTGGTAACCGGAAAAAATTGGGGGGGGAAAAAAAAGTGTCATGATGTTTGAGATTTGTAAAGAGTATCTATAAGGTGTAAATGAAAATGTAAACAGTGAAAATGTGGGGTTTATTTTCATGGAAATGTAACTGAGTAAGAGTAGAAGTATTCTTTTATTATACAGGTACAGTGCAAGTTTCCTAAAATGATACTTAAATACAATTACAAAGTACTTTCCACCTCTGGAAGGCTGATCTAGTAAGATCTGTTAGATATGATAGCCATGTTGGTTATGTAAGTACAAATACATAAAATATACAATGTACGCAAGTTTTATAGTATCACGTTCTCAGACAAAAAAATGACTAACGTGTATCTTTCTGTGTCACCGGCGTAGTATCTTCAAGGGTGCACTTTTTGTACCTTTAGTGTGTACCTTTCACCTGGACACATGGGCGTACATACTGTAGGTTTACCTTTGGTTAAAGGTATATATCAACTAGTTTTAGAGTAAAGCTTTAAAGATACACTACATGCACTTTTCTAGATAAAAGCTACATACTTAAGGTACAAACAGTGATACCAGTGATACTTGATGATACCACCTCAGTGACAAGTTACAGTTTAGTACCCTGTTTTCTGAAAGTACACTTTATACATAACAGTGACAGAGAAGTACTAAGAAATAGAACGCAGTGAGCTGTGAGGAGGTGAAGAAGGTGTAGGAGTGAAATCATTTGCTAGGTGTCCAACTTGCTTAGAAAATGGGTTCTTCGAGGGTTCTTCAAAAGGTCCTTAGTATAGTTAAGGGTGCTTAGCTTCCTAGAATGGTTCTAGTTAAGCTAGAGATTGGGAAACACTCTTTGTACAAAACCTCAGCAGGTTCACCAAGAGGAACAAATGGAGAACCCATAGGCCTAACGGTTCTAAATGGACCCTTTTTTCTAGGAGAGTACTGCATCATCAAATTTTCTGTTTTTGGCTGAGTTTTTCTACTAAGTAGAATATATGATCAGACACGTATGAGCCATGTCCATCAACTCTCTCTCTATCGATTAATACCTGCATCCATGTACACTTGCTTCAGCCGAACCATCAGTGAACGTTTGAACACAGCTCAGTTTACTTTTCATCTCTGTACTACCTAAAACCTCCAAACACACACACCAGGCGGTACACTGCACTGTGCATCTTTAATCCAAGTTACTTTGGAGCTCTTTGTGTCGCGTGCAGGAGTGCTGACCCGAGAGAACGGCCTTTTGTGCGCCCTCTTTTTTTACACACCCTCTCTTCTATTGACCTCCCTCATAATGCTATGTAAAAGGGCTCCTGGCCAGTGCAACCACACACACACACACAAAAACACTAACACTTCTATAGTAAATGTGCTGAGCTGGTGGCAATGGTGTGGCTCTGCGTGCACGTCACGGGACCGCGCACGCACACACGACACTCCCGGAGGTCTGTATAAAACCAGTGCGCCAGACGCTCTGAAAACTCCACGCGAGTCAGGCGTTCAGGCGTGAGGTGTGACTGAAAAACAACGGTAAGAGTGCCAAATAACTTCACACCTGAATTAATCTTTATGTACAACATATCAAATTAACTGGACATGCAACAACAAACAATGGCTTTAGTCACGTGACCTACTTATAATAAACGACTACAATTAATTTTGAAATGTATTACGCTACTTCACAGTTTCTCTGCTATTTTTAGACTTCAATTTGTAGGTTGTTTCAATAATAGAGTATTTTATAATTTTTTTTTATTATTAATTGAAGAATTTTCTATTCACTAACTTTTAAAAACATGGTCTTTTGCATATGCATCCTCAGTACATTTCTTTGTTGTTGGAGTGGTACCTCTATCTTTATCTTTCACTTGAAAAATTTAGATATAGTGTCCCTTTAAAAATGATTACGGGTGCCTAATTGAACTGGAAAGCTTTAAAGCTTTACAATACGTGCACCTTTCTAGGTAAAAGATACACACTAAAGGTACAAAAGGTGTATGCTTGAGGGTACAACAGTTGAAAAAGTGTATCATTTGTCATTTTGAGTATTTGGAGGCTGGTATTTCTTTAAATTACAGTACTACAAGTACTGATAGAATTAATACAGAGAAATGTAACCTTAATACAATGACCATTGCTTCCTTCTCTCCTTCATCCTCAGGAATAAAGATGTACCGATTCAGCCGAACCAGCATGATGCATCCCATGATGCACTCTGGCATGGGCATGGCTCCATTCTTTAAGGTAAAAGAGGAGTCAGTATAACCAGATATAATTATACATAACACATAGACGCAAGTTTGCACATCTGATCTTTGTGTCGGTGGTCCTGCAGGTGACCGTGTTCGAGCAGGAGCACTTCCAGGGCAAGTGTCAGGAGTTCACTTCAGAGTGCTGCAACATCCAGCAGTGTGGCTTCGACAACATCCGTTCCATCCGTGTGGAGAGTGGCGCGTAAGTGCGTGTGAAAGGGCATCAGTCTGCATATTGTGATTTACTTGATAGCCTGTAGTAAGGCATATGGGACACCATTATTGTGTAAGTGCAAATTTATGTATTGGAGCACTAACAAACTGGCTCTTGCTTTCCTCAGCTGGGTGGGTTATGAACATCATGATTTCCAGGGACAGCAGTTTGTCCTGGAGAGAGGCGAATACCCTCACTGGGACTCCTACTGCGGAAACCTGGCCTACCACGTCGAGAGATTTATGTCCTTCAGGCCCATCTTCTGTGCTGTGAGTATTTCTGTCTCCATATGCTACATGCATTCGGGTCGAGAAGTCTGGACACACTACTATACACACTCTCATATAATTCATAAAAGACAAATACAATATTATAAAAATACATTATAGCAAAGATTATTATTATTATTAAAGAAATTATTTTGCTTTATGTTTCAAAACTGTTAATGATGTTCAAATAGCAAAGTTTACACACCTAACACATATGATGATATCAGTTAGTCTAGTTCTCTGTCTGTTAACATCTTTACTTTACTTTATGTGGCTTTACTTCAGTCACATATACAGTATATATAGTTAACATTATAACATTTTTTTCACGAAAATTAACTACATTGTGTATGTTTTTAAATTATGACATACCTGTAAAACAGCTCCTGGTACTCACCTTTACTCCATAATGTATGTGAAACAAGTTTTAGTACCTCTACTCTAAAAGATTCACACAGGAAAAAAAACCAAAAAAACCAAAAAACATTCACAGGGCCCCGATAATTGCAGCAGATTCATTTTACAAGTATGTTCCTTATAATTCAAATACTGATCATATCAGGCAAATATGTATGATTTCATTAATTAATTAATACCATTAAACCGTTTTGTTCCTGAACTTTATCCACAAAACCATCAGTTGCACTGATTTCTAAACATTTTGTATCACATTAAGCGAAGGTTTACGTGTTTTATTTAATGTGCAGTTAGACTGAGCTTGAAATTAGGAAAAGGAACAACTTTCTACAGAAAACCAGAGTGTGAGTGCCTTAAAGATTACCCCCATTTAATTCAACAGACCGATCAACTATAATAACTGACTTATAATAACTGGGTTTTTAGTGATCCCTACTGTCAGGTATGCAGCTTCGATAATGTGTGTGTGTGTGTGTGTGTGTGTGTGGTGTAACTCAGGCTCACCAGAGCAGCCGCATGATGATCTATGAGAAGGAAAACTTCCTGGGTCGCTGTACGGAGCTCTGTGATGACTACCCCTCTCTGCAGGCTATGGGCTGGTGCAGCATAAGAGTGGGCTCCATGCATGTGCAGTGTGGCGCGTGAGTTCCAGCCCCGAACACACACACAAAGCAAACTTTCAATTTTTACCAAGCATTTTCAATGGAGGCACTAAGCTGGGTAACTCTCTCTCATGCTCAATGCTTGTGTGTGCGTGTGTAGTTTTGTGTGTTATGAGTTCCCAGGCTACAGGGGCAGGCAGTACATCATGGAGTGTGAGAAGCACAGTGGAGACTACCAGCACTGGAAGAATTGGGGCTCCCACAGTCAGACTCCTCAGATCCAATCCATCCGTAGGATCCAGCATTAACAGGGCAGCTTCTACACCACACACACCACTGAACACCCAGCCGCCCACCACACACACCTTACACACACTCATACACACTCCATGTCAACAGCAGTAACACACTACTGTACCACACACACTGTACAGCCATCCTGTCCAACGCAGTTTTTTGTCAGGTGCTAAACAATACCTCCTGTGGTGCTCTACCTGTGCTCAACACATACTCATCAAAGTCAGCAAGGCCACACCCCTGTGAGGTGATTGGTCGAGAGCAGCTCAGGTGTGATGTGTAGCAGGAGCATAAAACATCGTGAACCAATAAATGCATAATAAACACATGTTCACTTCAAGATTATTGTGTGTATGTGTGTGAGTGTGCGCATCAGTAGCACATGCAAATGTAAACACGATAAACTATACTGAACATTTTTGTGACCTGGACCACAGGAACCGTTCCCACACATTCAAATTCAAGTATGTTTATGTCACTGATCGTCTGATTATTCAAGAGATCACGTGAACAGCATACTACAATATCTTTTATCAAATTAAAGCCATTATAGGATTTCAAGAACAATGGATTTTTAAAGGAAATTATTAATATTATCTGTTGTCTACTTGTTTAAAACATAATATAGCAGATTAAAAGCATAATAAGATAGCTTACATCCTGTACACACATTGCAGCTTACAAACTGACCTCAATTTTGACCTCAATCTTTTGGCCACATTACTGTATATTGTGCACAATATTAAAAAAACAAACAACAACAGCAAACTTTTCATAGCCTGTTGAGTCACTTGCTGCGATTCTCAACAGTAGATACAGCATTTTTGTAATCTTCACTCTTTCTGGTGTACTTTTAGTTTAAAAAAAACAGGGTGTGCTGGATCAAGTGCTACTTTACAAGGTGACAAATAATAAGGGTGGAAACCATGTATTAGTGGAAGCCATCACCCAGGTCATTTTAATAATATGAATGAGCAGCCCATAAAATCAGAAATAACCACCTGCATAAGCAGATTCTGAATACCACATAAATACTGATGTAACTGAAGTTAAGTTGCAGGTTCTGAATAAAACCCAAAGAGTTAGATCACTTTATTTATGAATTATTGCCAGAATCATTTTCTGGTAATGTCTCTCTCTCTCTCTCTCTGTCTCTCTCTGTCTCTCTCATGCCACAAGTCAGTCCAAACCTGTTTTTTTATGTATTTGAGACTGCTGATAGCCAGGTAAACTCTGTGATAGTTCAAGCCACTCCCATACCTCCAGAAAGGAAATTCCTGGAAACTAAATTCCAAGATATATACATTGCTATATATCCTTGCAGATCCAACCTCCTCTTTCTGTTTGACAAAACTGTGCAAAAATGGGCTTGACTTAAATCATTAGCTCATATTGTGCCATTTTAGACTCCCCATATACCTCAACACAAACACAGAAAAATTACAAATCAATGGTTTAATCTTAAACACAACAAAAGCTTACAAACAATGGATAAATTGCTGAACGCTAAGAAAATGTGTTTAGTAGTTTAAGATTATAGGCACATAAACAGTGGTGCAACAGACACTAACAGTCACATGTAGAACTCTGGGCTTAAAGCTTGATGTTAAACATAATAAACTAAACTGTCCTCACCTGCAAAAGTCCGAAATTATTAAACCAGCCATACAAATCTTGCACTTTGTCCATTCTCATTCTGCCTCTACAGTCTTAAAAGGAAACCAGATGGAATAAAGGGACTTGTTCAGCATATCTGACTTAAAACAAATAAAACTTAAACATTTTTGTGTGGTTACAGACATGACGTGAAGTCCAACATCTAACCTCAGGTGTAGTGAACCTGACAGACATATAAAAATATGCAGGACTTGATTTCTATACCTGTTCCCTCCATTAATTCTCATCACAGCAGCACTCTGTGGAGTGTATGGGGGTCCTGTTGTATGAATACAAAAGAACAATTCAGTGCATCACAATCAGGAAAAGAAAAAAATTCAAAAGCATCAGCTATATACAGTATATACCTAGTATACAGTGACTTGCATAAGTAGTGTTACAACCTGCAACTGACAAGGACTCAATTGGAATAATATGTCATGAATCTACACACACAAAAAATCCCATAAGCCCAGTGGACGCACGTGGACATCTGTCCATCACAGTCTTATGTGGGCCGAAACTGTTGCAACAAAATTTGAACCACACAATTGTCTAGGATGTCTTTGTATACTATGGCATTAAGATTTCCCTTCACTGGAACTAAAGGGCCCAAACATGTTATAGCATCTATGAATACATGGTCTTCCAGGGTTGATGTGGTGAAAGACCTTGAGTGGCCCGAGCCCTGACCTCAACCCCACTGAACACCTCTTGAATGAACTGGAAAGCTAACTGCACCCCAGATCTCCTCACTTGACATCAGTACCTGACCCCACTAATGCTCTTGTGGCTGAATGAACACAAATGCCCTCAGCCATGCTCCAAAATCTAGTGGAAAGCCTTCTCAGAAGAGTGGAGGTTATTATAACAGCAAGACTCCCTCTTAATGACCATGGTTTTGGAATGGGCACACGCTGCATGGGTGTGTTGGTCAGGTGTCAACATTCTTTTGGCCATACATTGTATTTTTAGTCAATTTTGTCAGCGAGGTATTATATGGTCCCGAGTTTATTGCCCCCTAGTGGAATAACAGAGACTAGATCCCTTTCGAATCTTTCAATTCAATTAAGGCCTACAAGATGATTTTACTTTAGACGCTGATTTCAATTAAAACATGGACCAAATGAAACTAATTCTCTTGGTGGCCTGAATTAGAACCTTTATGGGGCCCACAGACCATAAGCTTGACATGCCTATCTAATGATCTAATGAATCCCATGAAATGTACTGGACAAAGAAACTTCTCCTTCCACCACTAAAATGAACCTTACCGGAATAGCAGAAGTTATTCTGCATGGCTAATCTGGTTCTAGACCAAGCACATCAATCTCAACATCTTCTTCCACATCTTCCTCCTCCTCAGTGCTCAGATCCACCCCCAAGATCACAGTCGATACAGCAGGTAGCTCAGAGGTTGGGCTGGCCACCTCCAGCACATCCACATCTTCTTCTTCATCCACAGAACTCCCTGCCAACTGCAGCAAGTCTTTTGTAGATGTGTGTGGGCTGAGAAGCTCTTGGCAAGGTTGTGTGTGTGAGAGTCGTGCGGTAGACGTGAGCCGAGGCGCATCTCCTATGTCCAAACTTAAGTCCGCCATTTTGTGCATGGTGCCTTGGGTAGTAGGTGGCACGACTTCACTCTGGACCAAATGTACACCTAGAGCCGAGACTGGATCACCCGACCATGGATCTAATACGTTTGCAACTGATTCTGTAGTGCTGAGGGTAGCCTCACTGTTATTGATTCTTTCGTTAGCTGAAAAAGATGAGGGTGCAAAAAAAAACAAACACACAAAACAGTTAAATAATCCCAATAAAAAACTACATCTCTCATCCAAGGATGTGTAAGAGTTATGCATTTGTGTAGATGACATTGTGTACACAAGGCTGAATGATTAAACACACTAATGTAAGGAATGAAAGTCACAATTGAAGAAAAAGATTTCTTATAGTACGCTGTCAATTACTTTGCCCAATATTAAAATTAGTAGTTTATCACAAATATTCAGTGAAGTTATGGTACAAGTATAATGGTTCAAGAGGTACAATGGTACAAGTACAAAAATAAGCTGCAAGATTGCTGCCTGATATATCCTTGGTATTTAGTGACCATAATCATAGTAAATAACTTCAATTGGGACATATCACAATATCAGATATTTCATTTTTCCCTAATTGCCTCCCCAATTTGGTCTTGCCAATTCCCATCCACTAGCTAACTCTCCTCTATCACACGACATGCTCCCAACTGGGGAGTGTGAAGACAATCACATGCTTCCTCAAACACATATGCATATGGCTGGCTTTACATCGTTTCCAACTGCTGCTCATCCTGTGTCATGGGGCAGCGTAACACACTCAGATGAAAGCACACTCTTCTGCCTACATGAGTTCACAGATGCCCACAATTGTCTAGTGTCGCTCTGATTGACAGGAGACAAAGTTATGTCATCCCTCCAACCCTGACAGCATGGCCAGTATTACTCTCTTGACTCCTGGCCATGCATGGAGTTTGATGATGCTAAAATACAAAAACATTTTGTAAAATACCAAAAATATCTACAGAATACATTTTTAACACCAAAAAGCAGGAAAAATTAAATATCAACTACTTCTACTCATAGTTTCTCAGAAAACACAATTTCTGAGAAAAGTGTATTGTAGCATACTTTCTCATGAGATCCATATTATTTTTCTCATATTGCCCAGCCTGAATATGAATAAATGGTGAAGCTTATCTTATACCTTTTAACTATTAAGTTAATTTCTAAAAGGGTGGCATACACCTAACCGTACACTTTCATCACCGTGATAGTTTAGCTCAAAATCGATTTCAATACTGTAATATAACGCAGGAAACATTTTTTTCTTACAAATGTTCTTACAGTGTTGCACACCAAACACTGCTGAATGGGAACAAAACATATACAGTAGGTACTGAAGTGAGACTGGAGGAATTGGGGATACATCAAACAAACCACCCTTCTGTGGTGTAGATGAAAGGCAGTTATGTGGGTTTGTTGCTTTACGCTTTATAACTAATTTGCATAAAAAATGAAAATGTTTTCAAAATCTTGAGTCTGTGTCACAGTTTTATAAAATTTGCAGTAAGGATTAACTGTCCTCCTTTAAAACAATAGCAGTTCTGTGATTTAAAAAACCAAAAAAACCAAAAACAACACCCCAGATTTGTGACTTGGGAGTTCATCTCACCTGCATTTGAAGGCAGAATCAGCCGGAAGGGCGCGCTGCATTCTTCAGTTGTCAGTTCTTCCTGCCTCAGTCCATCGACCATTCTTTCTTTGTCCTCTTGCCTCTGGCTCACATCTATTATATTGCTTATTCGCTCCTGTCCCTCTCCATTAGCTGTTATTCTCCCTTCATCTGCTGGCTGCTGAATCTCTCCCAGATGACCCTGCAAACTGTTTTCAAAAGGAAGTCTTCCTTCAGCTCCAGATATGCTTTTATGATTGACCAATCTTCCATTTCCATTTCCAACCTTATTTTCCTCGCATATTCCCACATTTTCATTTGCGCATTCATCCTCTTTCTCACCTTGGAGCTGTAGAAGCATTCTCACCTTCTCCATAGCTGAAGAAGCTATCTCAATACAGGTTCCTCCTATTTGGCTCTTTACAGATGACTGACCAGCCTGGAAACCATTAGATATACACTTTGCCTCTACATGATCTTCTCCAACATTCTTCTTCCTCTTACCACCACCATTAATTCTAGGTCTTCCTTTTTGGGGGCTCTTCCTCCTTTCATAAAAACCATCCATTTGGTGACTTCTATTTTCAACACTCCTCTTCTTACTACCAAATCTGTTCACTTGTTGTCTCTTCTCTCTTGCACTTGCTTGTCTTTCTTCACTGCGAGCTCGTGTAGCCTTATTTTTGTTGTTTTTGTCAAAGTTATTCACTCCACTTTTGTTCACACATGCTTCATATTGCCCGAGATCATCCCTTTGTCTTTTCGTCTTAGTGTCAGCGCTCTGTTTTTCTTTGCATTTCCTCTTAACTGGGTTTTGGAGGCTAATTAAGGCTGTTTCCAGTTTTCTCTTCTGGCTCCGAGTCAGCCTTCGGTTTTCAAACTGTTGCACAATGTTCTGATCTGTGGATGGTTTCTCCAATTCTGCCCCATGTATTTGGCCATCTTGGGCATTGGTTTTCTCTGCTACCGATGGGTTCACCGTGGATATAAATTGCGGCTGAGTGCTCAGTGTACTTGAGGGGTGTAAAAGGTTTGCTTGTGGTTTTTGATGGTGAAGGTGTGGGTTGTGAGGTTGTAGTTGTGTATATGTTTTAGGAGTGTTGTTCCATGCATCTGCGCTGGGGTCTGATTTGTCACTGCCTGCAAAAAATTTGTCTTGCGATGTCTCACCTCTCAAATCTAAACCACAGCAACCAACTTGCTGGTCAAAGGTCCTCAGAAAGTGATCGAGTATATCACTGAGTTCGCCTTCCAGATGCTGCTTTGGATCTGTGGGTTTTACGGAATGACTATTGGGATACACAGCCTTTGAAATGGCTGGACCACTGGAAGTTGTGGTGCTCGTGAGGCCGTGTTGATTGGTTTGATTTTCTGCTGGTGGTAGAAAATGGAGGCCTGTCATAATGTCATCTAGGAGTGCATCAATGGGCTGAACGGGCTCCATCTGAGCAGTTGGTTTCGGGGTCACAGTGTGTAACAGGTCAAGTTCAGTAGGATCCACAGTGTCCAGTTTAGTTGGTGTCATTGCTGAGAAACTGCGGGGACTAGGAGGAAGTGGACGTACACGAGGACGGCCTCTTGGTCTGAGTCTGTGTGGAGGGTCATTCTGAGAAAAAGAGATGGGTTAGTTAAGAATGCATATTGCTTATGCAAGAGAACTCTATGGCTGTGTAATTGAGGTTTTCAACCAGACAGTACAGCATAGTATGATCATTAATCCAAATTCACAACCATCCATACCCTGGTCTAGTGTCTGTGACCAATTCCCACATACGCACATGTGAGGTTATGCTGTGGAGACCCTTGAGTTAACAGTAAACATAAACCCTACGTCCTAAATCTTACAGCTATTTTATTTCAGGTTAGTTAAATGTTGGAACCCCAGCATTAGTAAGAGACTAGGTAGATTTTGCACAATGGTCTGGATTTCTAGTTTCAGCCATATATCCCTATTCATTAGCCTTAGTATCCTGCCAAGAAAGTTACCCAAATTTAGCATGGGGACTTTGCAACTCGGTAGTGGAATCAACAACCAAATGTAGAATAACCAATTTACTGCCACATTGTCTGGTAGAAAAGTATAAGCTGACTAACCAAATGAAAAGTGATTTCCAGTTATACAACCAGTTCCTGAGCTTAAGGTGTTTTAAGACACCTACCTGCTGCTCACTGCCTGCAATTGTACCCGTCTTGCCTCTCTGCCTGCCTCTTCCTCTTGCCTCTCCTGCTTCCACCAATGCCTCTCTGCCTTGCCGTCTCTGGAACGCTCTCATTGGATTCTTACCTGTTGACCTGGTTTCCAGCATTCTGCCGACTCTACCCCCACCCTGACCCCGCCATGCTAACCTTGCCACCAAACCCCACCTTTCCATGCGCCTTTGCCTCATTCCGCCTCTCCCTCTTCCCATCCATTTTGCCCATTCTCTCACTGACTCTCCACCTGTTGACCTTGCTCTTGCTCTTTTACCCACTTGCTCTTCTTTGGCCCCTTCCCTTGCACAGCCCTTTACCCTTCTCCCTATATTTTCAGAGTTGGTGGAATCCAGAAAGTAGCTGATGAAACCAGGTATGTTTCCTTCAAACTGTGTTAGATCATTTATAGCATCAGCTCCAGCAGCTGGCACAACCATCGATTGGTCCAAAAAGCCATTATGAGGGTGGGGAGTGGCAGAAGTGGAAGGTTGGTGATGTGAGGTTTCCAAGGAATATAAGTAGATTTGGGACACACAGGCAGATTCACTCACTCTGTGACAGTCTCCTGTCTCAGGGGCCTTGGCTAACATATCACAAGTGGTTGATTTCCTTTCTGGATGGACTGCCTGCAATGCCAATGCCGTATCATGCATATCCATGTAACTGCCAAGTTCCTGACTGGTGGAGCATGTCAACTTGTCAATCAGATAGATAGCCTGGATGCTTTGATGCTC
The DNA here is from genome assembly GCA_023630585.1 of Cranoglanis bouderius. Lineage (NCBI taxonomy): Eukaryota > Metazoa > Chordata > Actinopteri > Siluriformes > Cranoglanididae > Cranoglanis > Cranoglanis bouderius. Next base: position 5,889,392 of record CM042542.1, on the reverse strand, counting down.
TGAGCATGCCAGATCTGTTTGTGCACCTCTCTCATCTGTTTCTCTCCCACACTCGGTCTGTGTACTGCTCTCTCTTATCTTCTCTTTCTCTCCTCCATTACCCTCTTCCGTTCTTCTGGTCATCCTATCATCCCACTCTCTGGCATCCACCTCTTTCTCTATCTCTTGGTCAGGATCCTCTCGCTCTCTTCTTCTTCCCACTTTTCCTCCATGTCTCTCTTCTTCTTGCCACTGAGGTAACTCAATGCCCAACGTTTGTGCAGCTGAGAGGACCTGCTCTCTGTTCTCATGTAACTGACCTGAGTAGAGCAGACTAACCAAGCTGACCAGCGTGCAGGCATCCACAGCCTGGAGCTCGATTAGCCGTCTCTGCCCAGTCATGGGCACTGGCATGGAGGATAGAGTGCCATAGAGCCTAGGACTGAAGGCAGACAGCACACAGCTGTGTACTGGCACGGTTACACCTGGAGAACGAGATAGCAAGACAGACAACAATTTCTTAGTTTAGAGTGATTGAGTGTGTGCATCTAGCAGTGATGACACACACACACACACACACACACACACACACACACACACACACACAGTCCACCTTATAAGGAACACCTGTACAATCATGCAGTTATCTAAGCAGCCAATCATGTGGCAGCTGTGCAGGTGTTCATACTAAAGTGGACAGTCAGTGGATATATGGTAAACTGATATGCGGTCTCCCCCAAAAGTATTGGAACAGCAAGGCCAAAGTTGTTTTTGCTATACACTGAAGACATTTGGGTTTGAGATCAAAGATGGATATGAGCAAAAGTATTGGAACAGATAGTGTTCATGTAAATAACACTTAATATTTGGTTGCATAGCCCTTGCTTGCAATAACTGCATTATAGATCATAAGAGATGTTGTGGGACATTTTAGTATCCCACAACATTTTTCATTAACTATAATCTAAGACTCAAAAAAGGAAAGGACGTTCAGTTCAAAAATGAAATACTGAAGTACTTCAGTGATTATATTTCAAGGTAATGCACATGCAAAATGCTGTTTTCTAAGTGTTGTAGAACTTTTATTAATGTTCTGATCCTTTATTAGTCTGACCCATGCACATTTGATGTAGAGGACACTTTACCTAGGTTTAAATTTGAACATTTACTTCACATACATATTTGTAAATGCAATATCAGTGGGACAAATGGTGGAATCACCCAGCTGGTGATATGTGTATATGTGTGTGTGTGTGTGTGTGTGTGTGTGTGTCCCACCTTGTGTGTGTAGGACAGTGTCACAGAACTCATCCCTGTTCTGCTGCTTCTGCAACTGTCTCAGGAGCAATGTCTCAAACTGCAGCATTTCTGACAGACACATATGAGCCGTTGAGTGACACGAAGGAGAACACTGAGCAGATGAGAAGTTCTGAAAAGGTAAAGCCATGCTATGAGCTGTCACACTGCATGCATACATTCATGCGTGTGTGTAGTGTGACAGCTCATAGGAAGGCTTTAACTTTTCGTGCATGCTTGCATGAGCTGCAGAAACAGATGAGTAAGTCAGTCTGGCAACCGTGACTACTAACCAATCCAAATTAACCCAAACTCGGTCCCAGCTGGCCAGGTAGCTCAATAAAACACCATCCTAACCTTTTTAGCCTTCCTCCGACTCCTGTAAACAACGAACCCCCGTCGTCTTTCGATCACATTAGGCGGTAAATACACCGCAAACGTCTCTTGCCCGGTGTTTTCTGTGTGCTGCGTGTGGCTGATGCTAACACATGTCGCGCGCATTTCTGCAGCTCCGAGCTCCTCTCACGCGCTGCAGACTGAAACCGCGCGTGCAGAGAAGTTTCTCCATGTAAACGTCTCTAATGAACACCGTGACTGTGTGTCAATTAGCATTAAAACAAAAAAGGCTTAATTGGCGTGAATACACTTTATAATCATGTGTGTGTCATAATTGGAGTGTGATTTCAATCTAACAGAACAATAAATGTCCAGAAGATACTCGATTAATGTCCAGTATGTTGTGTTTACGATGATGAGCACCTTTTGTTTATGTATTTATATGTGTTTAAAACAGGCTGGAGACTATATATTGTGGGCTAATGTTATTATTCACAGTTTTAATAGTAATTATTTTACTCATCTATCACTAAAGAGTACTTCTCAATTCTTTAAATTACATAAATTAACCATAAGTATTAGTTATGAACGGAGCAAATAATGGGAGGTTGTTGGGGGGGGAACCTTTTTATTAAGAGCTTCTCAAAAGGAGGTTAAGACAACAGAGGGGGTCAGGTGTTTTACAAAAATGACGTACTAAACGATTTTATGGATAAACACTCAAATATGATGCTCTTATCGTTTCTCTAGATGTGTCAGAAATATACATGTAAATTGAAAACACCCCTACGACGGGCCATGTCATTTCTGTGTCGACTGTTGACACGGCCTCAGTCTTGACTCCATCATTACATATTGATGTATTTTAATTGTTTTAGATCTTGTTTAGTCTTGTACATTTAAATGTTTACCATCCTTATGTCCAAAAAAACACATCCAGTTTACTATATAGGTGCACTAGTGAATGTTATAGTCATGTCTAAAATGTCTAATAAATCTGAATCAGACAGAACTAGCCAAGAAAGATGTCACTTTAACTTGGCAGTTGCTCCTATACCACAGAATAAATTGTGCAGGAAATAAAAGAGACGACTATATAATGATCAATATGTTAGAATAAATAAACATATACATATATATATATATATATATATATATATATATATATATATATATATATATATATATATAAAAGATGAATATATACAAATTCAAAAGATTTTTGTCATATCTAGAAGTACAGATTGAGTATATACAGTATTACATATAGTGTATCATATAGACAGTGTGTGTGTGTGTGTGTGGACTTCAGTTTCTTAATCGCAAGCATTACAAAGAGCAAAGGCGCACGAGACATGTATAAGACACATAAGACAAAGTGCAGGACAATACAGTGCAGAGACAATAACAAGAAATATCCTTGTACAGAATGCACATTGCAATATGCAAGTACATCTGATATATACTGTACACATAATGTACACGGATGTCATGATTTGGTGTGTGTGATATGTGTGCTGTTGGAATGAATTATATGATAGAACAGTCCAGGTCCTTCTAGTTGCAGTTGGGTGTGTGAGCAGGGCTGGATTTAGTGATTTGGGGGGCCCTAGGCAAAATATAGGAATGGGGCTTCAGTGTTTTTACATCAATATTTATTTTCCGCATACATTATTTAGCATTAATAATTAAAAATATTTATATTTTGCATTTTTCAGGGGGGCCTGTGGCTTCTGGGGGCCCAAGGCGGGTTGCCTACCTTTGCCTAGCGCTAAGTCTGCCACTGTGTGTTAGTGTGTGTCCATGAAATGGAAATATGTGTGCTGTAGCATTAAGATTTACCTTTACTGGAAGTGAAATGCTCAAATATGTTCCAGCATGACGATGCCCCTGTGCACAAAGGGGGTCCATGAAGACATGGTTTGTCAAGGTTGGAGTGGAAGAACTCGAGTGGCCTTCACAGAAATCTGACCTCAACCCCACTGATGGTTTGCCATGGTTGATGTGGAAGACCTTGAGTGGCCCAAGCCCGGACCTCAACCCCACTGAACACCTTTGGGATGAACCGGAATGCAGAGTGCACCCCAGGTCTCTTCTTCCGTCAACAACAGTGCCTGACCTCACTAATGCTCTTGTGGCTGAATGAGCACAAATCCCCACAACCACGCTCCAAAATCTATTGGAAAGCCTTCTCAGAAGAGTGTAGGTTATTATAACAGCAAAGGGGGGGGGGGGGGGGGACTAAATCTAGACTGGGATGTTCAACTAAGACATATGGATGTGATGGTCAGGTGTCAACAAACTTTTGGCCTCATGAGGAGTATTGTAAATATCAATTTCAGCAGTAGGTGGCGCCAAAGCACTGGTGTAAGGAAATGCCGAAAAAGAAGAAGAAGAGGCAGAAGCTGCAAGGTCAGCTGATCTGTCGCGTTTCCTGTGAATCAATCAGAGACGCAACCACTGGGCTGGAGTTTTAGTCACTATAGTGACGATTAAGAAGACATTACAGGTATGTGTATATGTGAATGTTTCAATATACGAAGCCATATGTTTGTCAGTTATATTAAACATCCCTCTGACGTGTGTGGTTTGTAGTTAAGGCTAGCTAGCTTCCCAGCAACGGTGCCACTTTCTAGACGTTTCCATACCCGAGCACCTGAGACGTCAAGGCGTTAAGACATGTCCGGCCAAATGAGTGAGTTATATGGATGCATCTAGGGATGATTAAAGTCAGAATTCACAAGTTACATTTAAAACAACGCATTAGTTATAGAAATGTAAGGAAAATGAAATTACAGGGCGTACGTGACCACGCCGTCTTCCTATAGCGCTAGTGATAGCGGCATGTGGGCTGAATCTCAAACTGCGCCTCATTCCGTATATATAGTGCACTGCATAGGCTGCGGAGTGGGTAATTTCACAGCTGTACGTTCACTATGTAGGGAACAGGCAGACATTTGGGATTCGGCTGTCCTCTTTGTTAGCATGTCTATACTGTGTGTCTCAGCTGAATGGAGAGGGGAAAGTGAACACGGTCAAGTTGAAGGTTTTTTTTTTTTTGTTTTTAAGAAGCTGCTCATTGTGTTTTCTGTGTTTATTCTGTGTTAACGTGCAAACTAAAGTGATTTGGCATCTAAACAGTCATTTCAGTAGTGTCCTGAGGATCCCATTGGCTATTACATTTATTCAGGCACAAAATATAAAGTAAACTGGTCAAAAACTGTCTGATACCTGATTTTTTTATTATTTTTTAAAAATTAATTAATTAATTAATTTTTAAATTTCAATTAATGACTGACTCAGTAGTAGCTCCACACAAATTATCGTAAACAATATAGTATTTAGTGATGAAAGTGTGATTTATTATCAATAGCTGTGTGGGATTTGTTTCATCCTTCTGTTCCTCCTTCCTTCCATACATCCTTCCTTCCTTCCTTCTTCCTTCCACCTTCCTTCTGTTTCTCCTTCCTTCCTACTTCCTTCCATACTTCCTTTCGTCCGTACTTTCTTCCTTCCTTATTCCTTTCTTCTTTCCTTCTGTACTTCCATGTCATTCTTTTCATCTTCCTTCTGTTCCTCCTTTCTTCCTACTTCCTTCCATACTTCCTTTCTTCCATACATCCTTCCTTCCTTCCTTCTGTTTCTCATTCCTTCCTTCTGTACTTCCTTCCTTCCTTCTGTACTTCCTCCCTTCATTCTGTACTTCTGTCCTGCCATACTTCCTTTCGTCCGTACTTTCTTCCCTCCTCATTCCTTTCTTACTTCTTCTTTCCTTCTGTACTTCCATAGGTCCTTCTTTTCATCTTCCTTCTGTACTTCCTTCCTTTCCTACTTACATTTATATTTATGGCATTAGGCAGATGCCCCTACCCATTATCATTCGACTTACATTTATCTCATTTATACAACTAGTACTTCCATCCATCCTTGCTTGCTTCTTTCTTTTATACCTCCTTCCTTTCTCCTTTCTCCCTTCCCTATTTCCTTCATAAGCACTTTATCCTGGTCAGGATTGCAGTGGATCCGGCGCCTGTCCCAGGGAATACACTCTGGGTGTGACTCAAGTCCATCACACAGCGCCACACACTCCTTCACACACTCCTTCACATCTAGGCCCAGTTTAGCGTAGACAGTCCACCTATGACATCTTTTTGGGAGGTTGGAGGAAACCAGAGAACCCAGAGGAAACCCACACGAATCTGCTGAGGACATGTGAAACTTCACACTGACATTAACGCGAGCTCAGGATTGAACCCTGCGAGGCGACAACGTTACACACTGTGCACTACAGTGCCACCCTGCTTTGGTTAACGTTCAGTGTAAACTGGATATTGTCCTGCTAATAGTTTAAAAGTGTGTGTGTGTGTGTTTTGCTAAGAACATTAGCATATTTTTAATTTCCCTCTGTCACGGATTCACGTCAAAATAATTTGGTTTCTCATCTTAGAAATCTGTAGTCTACTTGTGTTACATTAATTTCCTGAATATGCTATTAAATATTACTCAGCGGTATTAAAATATAAGTTGTTAGAACCGTATCCGCATTGCTGAAGTGTTGTCGACGTCATTAAAATATATTGTACTCTTTATTCCCCATCCCAAAGGTGAAGATCAAGACCCGTTTTTTTTTCCCCCAGTGAAAGATGGCCGACACAGAGCAGCAAAATCCCCCTCCTCCTCCTCCTCCTCCTCCTCAGACCGGGCCTGTGGTGAGTCGCACAAAATATTTCATCTGTTGATTTATAGAATCTACTTTATGTTCTAAAAAAAAATAATAATAATAATAATTATGGTCAAGAACAAATACCTGAATATGAATTGAGACTGTAATACCAGAATATAAAATTTAACGTTTTGTGTGTCTTGCAGCAATTCCTGTCGAGTAACAAACTGGAGACGGCCATGTGGCTCTCGCGTCTCTTCACGGTCTACTGCTCCATCATGTTCATCCTTCCTCTGCTTGGGTTAGTCATTTAACCTCGAAGCAGCTCTGACTTGATCTTGTGTTTTCTGCGTTGACCTGGTGAACTCGCATGAGGATGTGTTTTTGATGAAGCTCTTCTATAAGTCATCCTGGATACGGGCGTCTGCTAAATGCTGTAAACATAATAAAGATACGCAATTTAAACTTGACAGTTTATTCCATATGTAAAAGTGCAGTAATACTTCGTGTATACGGATTAAATGATTTGAAGTTGAGGTTTACATTAGCTAAATTTCTTATGCGTAAATTTACATGCACTCGGGAGCACGAGTAGGTTTTTTGAATTTTTAATTTATGAATACCAGATTTCTCGTGTAAACTCTTGTACAAACAATTTCTGAATAAATCCGTGCGTAGTTCGCTTGATAAATGATGCCTTTTTTTTTTTTTTAACTGAAATGCACTGATCATCTAATCACCTGATATTAATCCTGGGCTGGTTTCATTTTGTGTGCGCAACCAATAGCCTACTAAATGAGCTCCTCTTGTCTCTCAGGCCAATTGCAGCGGCTAACTTCTATCAAAGGGCTCTCCTGGCCAACGCTTTGACCAGCGCTCTGCGTCTGCACCAGAGGCTTCCTCACTTCCAGCTGAGCCGAGCCTTCCTTTCGCAGGCGTTACAGGAGGACAGCTGCCATTACCTCCTCTACTCACTCATCCTGGTCAACTCCTACCCCATCACCAGTATCCTCTATTCACTATACGCCTGATATATAATGCAACGCACACATCATCACTTTCTGACCTTATTCACTGTAGCACTAGAGAGAAGTAAAGTTCCAGTGTTGTGAAATATCCCATGCATCCGCGTGACATTTTGATCCTTAACAGCAGTTTTCAGTGAGCATATTCCCTGTGTTCCTCTTCTCACTGCTTCATGCCACCACGTACACTAAGAAGGTTCTTGATGTAAGTCAGTTTAGCCATAAAGCCTTACTGTTTAAGCAGAGCCTTTTTTTTTTTTTTTTTTTCTTCTTTTGTTTTTTCTCTTCACTATGCTGCTTGTTTACTTTTTTTTAGACGATGGGACCGGCCAGTCTGCTGTTCGTACGGAACTTCCTGAACAAGCTCACAGCCAATCAGCAGAACATTCTCAAGTTCATCGCCTGCAATGAGATCTTCCTGATGCCAGCTACTGTCTTCATGCTCTTCAGGTAGCTTTGAAAGTCTGGTTTTCTTTGTTAATAGTAAATAACTTTAATGAAGGATTCTGCTTGGTCAGAAGGTGCTGATTAATTTTCTGTAGCAGCAGCTCTGACATTAGTTCTGACTGCAAGGCAAATCACAGGTTTATATTAATGTGCTCATTCTAATACTTTATAGCAACGGGTAATCACAGGGACTTGTATGGTGGATGCGCTACATAATCAAAGACGATTAAGTAAGGAATAACACACTGAAGACCGTGCCGTTCGTGCCTGGGGGTGTGATGCGGCACAAGGCACAGCAGAGTGCCAGTACTCCAAAAAGTGCATTATTTTCATATAACAGCCTGTAGTGTGTTATTCTGCTTTTGCCACAATTTATTAATGAAAAAAGTGCACGTTAAAGCACGTTATAGCGGTTTATAGATTTAATGTTGTGGAACGTCTGAGAGACAAGTTAGTCCTGTTCTCACCAATGTTATAGCCGTGATAGTCATTCTGTTAACCAGCATATCTCTCTCTCTCTCTCAAAAAATGGAGTGTGTTAACTCCTCTGTCCTGAAGACTTTCCCTTGCTGGGAAACTTTGACTGTTACAACTTACAACTACGACTCCTTCCATTAAACATTACCTAAATGTCTCGTAACAAAAACACGTTAACGATTATATGTTTTACTTCGTTAAACACCACATTTTTATTTGTACATTTATTGTTGATCTTAGATTGCGTGGCACGTTCGCCATACAAGTCCATGTGTATGAGCTGTTACTATAGAAACAATAACGTATTAGAACGAGCGCATTAATATTAACCGGCTGCCCCAGCCGTGTTGTTATACAGAAACATTGCACACCTTTTGAGCATTCAACCGTGCTGTGGTATAAAAAAATGTGATTTGCTGAAGAAAAATGTGCGGTTATTGGTTTCTGTTATGAGACATTTGTTTAACAGTTATGGAAGCAGTCAACAGTGTCAGTGCTTTGTAACCGTCAAGAAGTTTTCTGCTATGGGAGATTCTTCAGGACAGAGGGCTTTGCATTTTTGTGTCTAGATTAAGTGCCGATCCATAGTTTATAGCTGCTGTAACGTTTGTTGATTTGTTTTGCAAATGTTCCATAACATTAACATTTTAACTGTAACTAGATAGAAAGTAAGATGTCGTTCTTTACTAAAAATGGGCAGATTTCTGTAGATTCACACTCACACGCCACATCACAGCACCCCATCATGTGGTGGCGTTGATTATTTTCCTATAACCGCACACCACGTTGTGTTATTCCTTATATAATTCCTTATATAAAAGTGTGAGTAGTTGTATTTGATGTGATCTGTTTTGTTTTTTGTCCCCCCTCAGCGGACAGGGCAGCCTGCTACAGCCCTTCATTTATTACCGCTTTCTGACTTTGCGTTATGCGTCCAGACGAAACCCGTACTGTCGGTAAGCACTCCCTTTTCCTCCCTTGCACTTCTGTTCGTTAATCTTTATGCACGTATGTGTGTAGGGCTTTACTGACCATCTGATTTGGTCGTTCCCTTCTTTGTCAGGACCCTGTTCACGGAGTTGCGGATTCTCCTGGAGCACTTCGTGAATAAGCCCGCCTGCCCGGTCTTCTTTAGGAGGATGTGCCTCAATAGCATCGCCTTCATTAGCCGCCTGGCTCCTACAGGAGTCTAAATACACTGTGCATCAACACACACAGTCCAGCACGACACAGCATCACACACTGATAAATACACACACTTACACTCTTAAGCTCCTACAACATGACTAGCTGGGAGAGAGTTCCTCCAATGTAGGTTTCTAAGCAGGCAGACGACGTTCGAGTTCTCACCCTCGACGTCCTGCTGATCTTGTCGTCTGCATGGAAAGCAGTTACTATTTTGGAGAAACTCCACAGATCTGAAAGGCTGACAGACAAAAGAGCAGCAAACACTATGTACACAGTGTGTTGTAAAATTGCTACAGCTCTTTGGTCAGTGCTTTTGAAGGATTATTTATAAAATTACTATTAAGTATGGATGCTTTTCTTATGGGGGTGGATGAAACAAAATATTTAAGATTAACTTAGAATAAATAATTGCTATAGATATATATATAGATATAGCTTATTAGCACTTCCCATGCAGGGAAGAAAGATTTTGATCTGTCATTGTGTGTAGTTTTGTTGGATTGTTTCTGTGGTCTTAAATTTGTTTTTTACGACTATGTAGTTAAGCTGGATTATCTTGAAATCGACATGTAACTTGTTGGATAATTTTTTAAAGAGTAGGATTAATGATTATGTAATGTCCTCCCCCTTCTTATAATGCAGCCTTGAACGTGAATTGATCAAAGTAAAAGCATTTCCCCACATTAGAGAGGCAATCTTAACCAGAAATTTTTAAGTTCTATTAACTCATTTGACAGTTTGTGTAATTTGAAATAATAAACTTAATCTAATTCAAATTAGAAACTTTACTTTGAATGCAGTCGAGTCATAGCTTCATGTTGGTGTGGAGGAAAAGAATGGATTTTTTTTGGAGTTGTATGCAAAAGTGTAATCAAAGTTGGATGTACACTACTCTGTTCATTTCCTTTTATTGTAAAAACAACAACAAAAAAAATCTGAAATGTTAGGATGAAGTGGATATGATGAGATGGGATTAAAGATGAATGGTACAAAAAGCATTTAAAAAATACAAGATGCTTGAGGAAAATGAGAATTAAAATCAGAATTCAAAGGTGTGATGTGATGCAGAAGTCTGTACTGTAATATTTTAGCTGATGGAGTATATTTTGGGTCAGAGGAGCATTTTGTACGTTAGTCTGAATGTTTAATGTCTGATGGTTGCATTTTTTTGCACCAAAAATGCTGCAGTTTGTCAATGGAGCTTTGGAGTTATAAAATTAGGAAGGTTAATTGCCACCAAATTAGCACTTAATAAGCATTCCTTATTTTAGCCTTACAGCCCCAGCACATGGCCAAATAAAAGTAAACTTCCTACAGCAAACATTTAGAATAAAGGATAACATTGTGAACTGCTGTTTCTTATTCCTCTTATACCACTTCAGGACATGCCATTAAGAAGACACACTTCAAGGTGTTAACAGGAACAACACCATGTTTTCCTAGAATATAGCCTGAGGGGTTATTGGTTACACAAACACCAGTCAAAATTCCAGTATCCAAAATCCATAAACATGATCAATAGTGCATCATAATTCAACCTTAAACAAACAAACAAAAAAATGCTCATGAGTCAGTTTTTTTTTTTTTTATATATATAGAAAAACCCAGTGGTTTATTTAGATAATCAAGGTGGAAAAAAATATCTTCATTGAAATTGTAAAGAAAACCACTTGTTGCTGTCATTTTAAAAAAAAAAAAAAAAAAAAAAAAAAGTAAAAAATGCTTTTAAATGATTACCTACTGTACAAAATATCTGGCTGCATCAAGTATAAAAACAGCAGTCCTTCAGAACTGCACATAAAATATACATGACATGCTAATTTCACCATGTCCTCCACACAGGAAGGCTATGGTGTCAGTTATTGCAGTTACATGTTGATGCAACGTGAGGACTGTATACACAATTCCTGCTGGAATCTGGAATTTGTGAAGGGAGGAGAAAAAAGGGGGGGGGAGGGGTCAGGGTCAATTTAACATCAGCTTCTGTGGGGGTTCAAGGAGAGAAACTTCATGGTATCTAAAAAGAGGAGAGGGGGGAAAAAAATAAAATAAAATAAAAAAATAAACCCCATTAGTCATACAGATTAAAACCTCCAAAACACAAGCAAGACAGTATAAAGAACAAGTTTATAAAAAAATTAAAAAATAAAAAAAAAAGTTCCGCTTACTTCGAGCCCTTGTATTTCTCTCTGACGGACTGCTGTGCGTGCTGAGCAGCACCGAGGTAGGTCTGATGGAGATCTTGGATACATGGCATGAGGTCTTCCAAAGTGTAGCCAGTCATCTCAGCCAGAGCCTTGGACTGAAAGATTTAACAAATAAGCAAAATATTCAATTAAATAAACTAGCAGTTGAAAAATTATGTAAAGGGATCCACAACAATAAACTATGCATCTTGAATTATGATGCACTGAAAATGGCTTCCTAAAGATATATACAGAGCTAAAGTGTACTATATAGCTGTGGTACAAGAGGAATAAAACACTTCAGGACATGCCGTTATAGGAAAAATAATCAACTTCAGGGTGGTAACGATAACTCCGCTTCATCACACCACACTGTGATTCATTAATTTCCTAGAACAGCACATCAGTGTTTAATTCCATACATACAAGTCACTGCTGTTTATTTCAGCTTGAGAAATTGATGGCCATAAACAAACAGCTGTTTGAATAAAAACACCACAATTTTCATAACCCAATATTGTAGTTTAGCAGAATATTTGACCTGTTAAAATTGGTATATGGTGCCTCCATGTATTAAATGAACTGCCAGTTTTAGATATGCTGATTTATTACCACGTTAAGCTCAGATATACAACTAGTTCCATTAAAAAATAAATAAAATTTTTTTTTAAAAAGTGCTGAGAAAGCCTGTGGAATTAGTTTACAGTTGAAGGTGTCCCCGACTATTAAAGTTTCTGAACCTCCACTGTATACAGAGTAGGAAGCCATTTCTGAGTAAGCTGTACTGTATATCCAACTTACCCATGAAGCCCCGGTGATGGTGTAGTTTGCCAAAATAAAGGCGGCAGCAGCTATTTGAGATGGGAGGTACTTCAGGAAGGGGTCCGCATCCACTAAACTTAACTCTCCGAGAAACTGAGAAAAAACAAGCGGGGAAATCTTCAATGTGACAAGCTACTGACTTGGACAGAAAATTCGATAGTGACCAAAACCTTCAACACGCCAAGGACAGCTTCACTCACCATGGACAAGCTCTCTATTTTGTTGCAGACTCGCTGCTTGAGGAAGTACTGGGTGAGAAACTGGACGATCGTCGGTGCTGCCAGATCAAAAGAGAGGACCTTTAGTACCAGATGCTCCATTCTTAACACTTGCTTCTTTGTGTAGGTGTCGTCAGTGATGTAGACAAACTCTGACACCTCTGGGGGGTAGATCTCTTCAAACTTCCTGTAACAAGAACAGGAGAAATATCCTGTGTATAGAATAAAGTGACACCAGACCAACCAAAACGAGCAAGGCTGAATGAAAGGAGAAACTCACGAAGCCAGGAGCATGGCTGCCGTGCCGACGAGCTGCAGCTTCCCCCTCAGGACGGACATGGAGGACAGGAAGCGGTCGATGTAGTTCACAGCCAGGTACAGCGTTTCATTCTGGAGCTTGTACTCCTCTCCGACTTCCACCAGCCAGTCCACCAGGATGGAACGCATGCTGCTCGTGATGTCAGGCTGCTTTTTCATGTAACCTGCTTTCGGCCTGCATTTAACCTGCACGACAGACCAGAATTATAAGTAATTAAAAAATAATAATTAAAAAACCCAAGAGGAAAACAAGACTTCCAAAACAGACATACCTCCATCTCCCTTAAATATGTGTGGATTTCAGAAGCGTAATCAGTGACTTCATTTACAGTCACAGTCCTCTCCTCACCCTCAACTATCGACATGTCCATTGGAGAGTCTTTTAAAAGACGGAGGAGAGAGAGAGAGAGAGAGAGAGAGAGAGAGAGAGAGAGAGAGAGAGAGAGAGAGACGGGACACCATGTTAGCAAAACCACCAATCACTTTGAGACGAGTTTAAAATCAACGACATGACTATTTTACCCACCAAAACTGAGCTCCATAGGCAGGTCAATGGTAGCGAGAGGCTGTCGGAGACGCGTTACTGTCGGGTTCAGCGATAACGGAGAGCAGTTCACGGTGGCTTGTTTGGCGGACGCTTGTTTTTTGGAGCAGGCCCCATCGGGTTCATCAACGTGAATCTGAAAAGCAGGTTGCTTGGTTGCAGGCTTCTCGACATTACTACAGCTTTTGCTGTAGTCTTCTGATTTACAGGCTTGGGGTGCAGAGCCCTAGAAATAAAGATTAATATGGACACAACAGTTAAATTCTGGAATGGAGGTGAATTATTTATTTAAAAAATAAATAAATAAAAAAAAATTAATAATAATAAATAAATTCACACACAAAATCCAAAAATAAGAGGAAGAGATTCACCAGACACCTTTTAAGACCTTCTATATTGCTTTTCAAACTATTCATGTTCAGGTTTCTTTAAGGTTAATAAACTGAATTATAAATGGGGGGGGGGGGGGCGGCCTGGGGGAAGGTTATATTCATTAGGAAAGTGATGAAACTGAAAGCAATTGGAAACCTTAATTCTTTGGGTCTATACGACCGACAGAATATTCATTCGTTACTAAAACATTCTTAAATTTGACTTAAGGCTGTATATTAACATCTTAACTATCTAAAATATTAGCAGAAAAGTGTCCCCAGTCTTGAGGCTCAATCCCTTCAATGCAAACAGCATGAGAAAATAAAATGGCGCTCTCAGACTGGGAGGGAAAGTAATACGACCATTTAAGACGAGTGAAAGTGAGAAAATTTGATATTTACATATAATAAACGCCATTACTATTAGAAAAGGAAGAAAATTAGACGTGTTTAACTAAAATTCGAGTTTTTAAAAAAAAAAAAAAAAAAAAAAAAAAGTTAATCAGTGGTTAGTATTAACCACTTAGCTTATGTAGCTAACACTAGTACAACTCAAAAGTAAACAGACTTTAAGGATGAAACGTATATGAAAATGCACCGAAAACTGCATTTATTGTTAAATTCGTGAACAAGCACTAATGAGAGAATTATTCCATCAAAACCCAGGACCAGTCCCAAATAGCCGCCTACTTAGCGCTATAGTAGACTACATAGGGTAGCGTGTACAGCCGAGTTAGCGCACTTTATAGCAAAGTGAGGTGGTATTAGGAACACAGCCCGAGCCACGCTAACCAGACAGACCTGTTTGGAGCCTCTCAGGGCGGTCTGTCGGCGTGGGTTGTTAGCCAAAGCACCCAAGACGGTCCGGGCGGCCTGTTTATTAGTATTCACGTTCTCCTGGTTATCCAGCCTGCTCTTATTTGCACCTCGTAACCGCGCAGGCATGTTTTCCTGGTTTTCCTGGTAAATCGCATCTTCTGAGCCATCCAGCGCGCTCGCTTGTGAGGACATCTTGCAAAAAAAAAAAAAAAAAACACCGGACCTGCAAGGACAAAAACAAGCAAACAAATAAATAAATAAATAACCAACAACAGCGATCACTTGTTAGTAAACAAAGACACAAAGAAAGCGTTTGGGTTTTTATTTAGACTTTGCACGATTGAGAAACAATAAAAAAATATCACTATATCAAACCGACATACCGTGAAGTCGCTGTTGCTAAGCCAGACAATACAAATTCAAACAGCAGCGTCTCGTGAAAAAAATTAACAAATGAAAGCAAAGCTATAAAGGTAATAAGCTAAGCTACAAAAAGAGCGCCATAATTTTAAAAATTAACCAGCCATGAAAATATAAAGATCATAAAAAGCTTCTCGCTACCTCCAAACACAACCCGAGTGCTTCTTCAGACCCGGCTCTGATTATTGTTGCTTTCTCAGTTCAAGTAGCCCGCGACTATTGAAATTGTCCAATCAGGATTCAGCACGGCCCCAGACGTCACTAATCTACGGCGGCTGAAAGCGTCCAAACAGCTTATACTTCCTCGCTACACGAAACGGTTGAGTTCAGCGAGGAGTGTCACGTCATTGGCTGGATGGAAATTTAAAAAACTGACGTATATATGAACAATAAGCGGTATATAATGTGTGTGGTCAAAGGGTGATGTAACCTTTCTTATGTTTATTTCTATCTTTTGTATTTAACTATCTCTCTCTATATATATATCTCTCTCTCAATATACCCACTGGGGGGTATTTTTAAAACATTACCAAAAATAAATAAATAAATAAAATAAAATAAAATAAATAAAATAAAATAAAAAAAAAAGTGGTCAAAGGGTGCGGTCCAGATTCTACACGATATGAACATGCTTGTGAATCCATGTATCCACACATCTCTGGACGGCATACGAATACATTCAGATACTCCAGATAAATATGAGAAGAAAGTATTCACAAAATTAAAACACTACCATAAATATAACCCATTACATTCCTGGTTAGGGTTGCGATGAATCTGGAGCGTATCACGGGAACACTGTGTGTGAGGCAGCACCCCGGATGCACACCTTCATTCACACAAAGGGGCATCAGATGTTTGTAGACACCTGCCCATCACACCCATGTGCTTCTTGAACATCTCATTGTGGATTTAGTCCCCCTTTGCTGTGAAAACAACCTTCACACTTTTGGAAAGGCTTTCAACTAAACTTTGGATTGTGGCTGTGGGGGTTTGTGTTCATTCAGCCACAAGCACTGATGTTGGACAAGGAGTCCAGGGGTGCAGTCGGCATTCCAGTTCATCCCAGAGGTGTTCAGTGGGGTTGAGGTCAGGGTTCTGTGAAGGACACTCAAGTTCTTCCACTCCAACCTTGGGAAACCATGTCTTTATGGACCCCCCAACCCCAACTGGCAGCAGGGGTGGGTCCTGGTTACCATAATCCAGGTAGGGTATTATTAGTCTTTGTCATACCTCTCACAGGGGTCATGGGAGGTCCCCCTTTGTTTGACATCACCCTTCAGATCTGTTCACCAAGGGTGGCCCTACTGGAAGCATTAAGGTCCTTTTGACATAGCCCTGAGGTTCACAGTACTTGTAGTGGATAGAACTGAGATGTTTAAATCTTAGAGTAAGAGGCATTCAAATGTGTGACAACTTCTTTGACACCCTCCTGATATCTCTGCCAGTAATCCAGACATAGCAAGTGGGAATTTTTGTGCCAAATATACAGTATTGGTGCACAAAATAACAAACAGGAAACTTAATGTGAACATTTATTCGAGTACAAATATAAATTCACAGAAAAGTAGCACGGTAGTGGTATTTATTTATCATTACATTGTAACACAGAACTATTTGATGATGTATCGATACTTCTCTGTATGGCTTTTGTACTTTGGCATGTGGAAGTTTTCAGCTGCTGCAAATAAATATCAGAGAAATCTAATCATAAAAGAAAAAAAATATATAAATAACTCTGCCATTGGCGTTTTAAATTAAGCATCATTGAAAAAGTCCACCAGAGAGTTCAGATCATAGTTGTCTAATATTTCGAGGAGCTGAGAAACCTTTGTCTTGACATTTTGCCCTTTGAATTTGAACTTGTCAATGAAGAGGTCGGTTATCATGCCTGTGAGAGGACAAATAAGTGTTACTTACATTTCGCAAAAAGATGATATTTTCTGAAGCTCATGGCAGTAAATGATATGGAAATAATATAATAGCTACATATTTGATATTGATATTTATCATACGATTGATATTTATAATAAAGGAAGATCGCATATCGTGTAAAAGCTGCTTACCGTATAATCTCTCCAGGTGGGCTGGCTGTTTTTTGTATTCTTCTAACAGACGAGCAGACTCGTCGAGTATATTGCGATACTCTGGAATCAGAAAATCTGCATTTCCTTCATGCACTTGCAACTCCTATAGCGGACACAAATACACACACAAATAAAAGACTGTACATCACGTTAGCCACAATGTTCAGTTCGAGATCCTCACAGCAGAGTGTACCTTCAAAGCATCAATAAGCTGAACCTTTTTGGCCAACAAGAGCTGATACTCAAGCTTAGGATGAATCATCTTCAGAGTATGGCTCACAGAATCTTCATTCACTTCTAAAAAGCAAAAAATTTAAACGGGTATGAAAATGGCGTGGGGGGAGAGGGGGTGGTGGTTTATGGGTGAAACAGCAATTTGGAGTTTGTACGCATGTAAACTCACCATAAGAAATGTTTAGATTGATTTTGCGCTTGGTGGCCTCCTTAGAGAGAACATCTTTGAGGATGGATATAGTTGAAATGTTATCTGATTTAAAGTTCCCTTCACCTTTGCTGAAAAAAACAAGCAAAAACATCATTAAAATGAATACCATCAACTTACCAACGTACTTACTACCACTGCCGCATATTTTCGTTGCTTTGTATGTCTTATGCAAAGACTGCCCTCAGAGAAGTTTGCCTCACCAGTAGCTTGCCTCAAGTTGCGTTCCCAGGAAAGTGTTCTGAAAGTAGAAGGTGATGTTTTCTCCTGCTGGGGTTTTCTCAGGCACCTCGGGCAGGCAGAACACGACCCATGAGTGGATCTCTGCAAAGCTGAACTGCCCCACCAGCCTCAAGGTGTTCATGGGCCTGGAGACAAAACCCAGGGTGATGCGGGGTTTCTTGATTTTCAAAACGGCAGCCAATACCAAACCTTTGAACGATCACGGAAATGCCCATGCAGGGGGACACAGCATTAAACGTGTAAAAATACGCAGAAGTTTCCTTGATTAGAAGTTTAGAAGTTTAGTTAGCATTTTCGGAAGGAGTCTCCAGCTTTGCAACAGTCAGGGGTGAAGCTGAAACTTTCTCTGACATGGGAAAGTTGGATAGAGGAGTTTGTGTTTTGTGGCCTCCTGGTGACAAGGGGCATTTTTTTTGTTTTATGAACGACTGTTTATAGCTGCTATAATGTAAGTGATAGCACAAACTAACTTGTTAAATCGATAAAATGTACATTCTTTAATGAATTAAAGAACTGTTGACAAATTGTTGTATAAGAGGAGTGAAACACTTCAGGATGTGCTGTTACACTCGCATCACACCACCCTGTTATTGAGTATTTTCTTTTATACCATGGTCTGTCTGAATACTCGATTCTGATTGGCTGGAAGGTGTGTGTTAAAACCGTATAATGCACAGGTAGTTCCAGTCAGTTTAATCACTGTTCTAAATTAATGCGCTGCCTATAAACAATTGTAACCATAGTATCATACAGTTAAACTCACAGCTTCATTATTAGTAGAGACTTGGCACAGATGCAGGTAATTCTCTCTCTCTCTCTCTTGCTCTCTCTCTCTCTCTCTAATAACTATTAATTATAATTCATTCAAAGAAATCATCTTATCGCACTACTTTACAATTATTATTTAGAAGAGGCAGAACTCTAGATCTAATGACCTGTATATAATATAACTAACGACAATCAACTGTTATTTTTATCCTTTCAGTCAAATTTTGCGCTGCAAACATCAATGACAGCTTTAACTTTTCAGTGCTGGCCTGTGATCATGGTATAAGCATAATAATCCATGACTACATGTGCATTACACGATTTTAACGCGATTTTAATTTTTCTCCAGTTAAAAAAAAATACTAACGGACTCCCTGCAGTACCGTTACAGCCCACTTGTGTGCCATGGTTCAGGTGTTCAAATCTAATCTAAGGCATGGGATTGATTCCTGTGCTCCATAGGTCTCACCTGCCGTGATCGATGCTGTGGGTCCTCTGGTGGAGCGAGAGTGGTTTGATCTGGTACTGACGCACCTGGCAGGTTTTAGGCTGCAGCCGTGGGGTTACGTAGGCCTGAAGCGTACCATACTGACCCTCAATTGACCTCACCTGCAAAGAGTATAAAGGATAGTTAGTATGATTGGACTTTGCTCAGAGGAACAATGAAAGAAAAAAAATCTTTATCCTAATTATTGACTTTTGCTCCTCGTTGCACTGTTTCTATACTTACTACCACACTACAGTGGAGGGCGGTGATAGCTCGGTGGTTAAGGAGTTGGGTTACCAATTGGAAGGTTGTGAGTTCAAATCCCAGCACTGCCGGGCTGCCACTGTTGGGCACTTGAGCAAGGCCCTTAACCCTCAACTGCACCCCGGGCGCTGCAGCAAAAATGGCTGCCCACTGCTCCGGGTGTGCTCACGGTTTGTAGTGTGTGTGTGTGTGTGTGTGTGTGTGTGTGTGTGTTCACAACTCCTAATGTGTGTGCACTAACTTGGATGGGTTAAATGCAGAGGACAAATTCCAAGTATGGGTTACCATACATTGGTCTTCACATGTCACTTTCACTTTACTTGAAAACATGTGCTAAAAGTCAAAGTGGTATGAAGGACACAATGAATCTGAAAGGATTCCTAACCTAAACAAGAGTGTAAGCATAACTTGGAAAAGTGCTAAATCCATCCAATAAGGACAATATCCTCATTGACATTTAGCAAATAAGAACATATTGCACTACTGTGTATTCTTAAATATTTTATATTACTGTTAGAAGTTAGATGTACCAGCTGCATCCTCTTCTCTCAGACCAACTACCTTCATGTCCTCCTTCACTACATCCATAAACCTCCTCTTTGGTCTTCCTCTTGGCCTCCTGCCTGGCAGCTCTAACCTCAGCATCCTTTTACCGATATATTCACTCTCCCTCCTCTGAACATGTCCAAACCATCTCGACCTGGCCTCTCTAACTTTGTCTCCAAAACATCTCCCATGTGCTGTCCCTCTGATGTACTCATTCCTGATCCTATCCATCCTTGTCACTCCCAAAGAGAACCTCAACATCTTTAGCTCTGCTACCTCTAATTCTTCCTCCTGTCTTTTCCTCAGTGCAACTGTCTCCAAACCATACAACATCGCTGGTCTCACTACTGTCCTGTACACCTTTCCTTTCATTCTTGCTGGTACTCTTTTATCACACAACAGACCTGACACTTTTCTCCACCCATTCCAACCTGCCTGCACACGCTTCTTCACCTCTTTTCCACACTCCCCTTTGCTCTGGACTGTTGACCCTAAGTACTTAAAATCCTGCGCCTTCATGCTAGTGATTCGCATATTGAATTTGGCAAAAGTTTTACGTCGGATGCCCTTCCTGACACAACCCTCTCTATTTATCCGGGCTTGGGACCGGCACAAAAAGTACACTGGTTTGTGACCTCCTGTGGCTAGATTTTAAATCCCCTCTGTATGTACATACAAAATGGAACTGAATAGAAACATCGCTATTACTGATTCACAGTTTAGCAGCAGACTACCAGGTGATGTAACCCTTCTTACATGATCCTGTCATGTAATGATGTAATCCCATGCTAAGCACTGAAATAGTGCATTCTACTGCTGGGATTCTGGTTTAAATCCCAGTTGTGCCCTGTGGTACCTAGGATACCATTCCTGTCCATAGTGGGTGGAAAACATGGTGACACTTCAAACACATAAAAAAGAGGCTTTTTTTTTTTTTTTAAATCACTCACTGCTGGCTGTGTTGTAAACCGTCTCCAAAATAATCATCTAAATACAATTACACAGAATCTGCTGTCATTGCAGCATTAATAAAGTGTCACATTGCTTGTACAAGCTTAGCATCATGAGACAATGTGCATATTTCATCATGTATGCCAGTTTTCAAATAAAAAAATATTCATACATGGTACGCAGTGATTTATTATCAGTGTTGATGAATGAATGTGGGCAACTATTCTGTGTAAACTTTAGAGACTGTTGTGTGTGAAAATCCCAGGAGATCATCAGTTTCTGAAATACTCAAACCAGCCCATCTGGCACCAACGATCATATCGAGGTTAAAGTCACTAGGGATCACATTTTTCCCCATTCTGATGTCTGACATGACCATTAACACAATTCATGAGGTTATGAATTGTGCTGCTGGTACATGATTGGCTGATTGTAATAACTGTTATTAAGTACCTTCAATTCCAGTCTTGTGGTGTTAGCCTGGCATCTGTATGTGGCGAGGAGGAAATTCCCATTAGGCTATAAAAGAAAGTGTGCAGACAAAAAGGCAATCTCTAGAGTAAAACCCTGTTAGGAGCAAGTTAATATAATATAATGTAATGTAATGTACAGTGGGGGAAAAAGTATTCGATCCCCTGCTGATTTTGTATGTTTGCCCACTGACAAAGAAATGATCAGTCTATAATTTTAATGGTAGGTGTATTTTAACAGTGAGAGACAGAATAACAACAACGTTTCTTGTAGTTGGCCACCAGGTTTGCACACATCTCAGGAGGGATTTTGTCCCACTCCTCTTTGCCGATCCTCTCCAAGTCATTAAGGTCATTTTCAATGCCCTGGCTGAGGGAAGGAGGTTCTCATCCAAGATTTGATGGTACATGGCCCCATCCATCATCCCTTTGATGCGGTGCAGTTGTCCTGTCCCCTTAGCAAACATCCCCAAAGCATAATGTTCCCACCTCCATGTTTGACGGTGGGGATGGTGTTATGACTTGGGGTCATAGGCAGCATTCCTCCTCCTCCAAACACGGCGACTTGAGTTTATGCCAAAGAGATCTGACCACAGCTGACCACAACACTTTCACCCAGTTCTCCTCTGAATCATTCAGGCAAACTTCAGACAGGCCTGTACATGTTCTTTCTTGAGCAGGGGGACCTTGCGGGCACTGCAGGATTTCAGTCCTTCACGGCGTAGTGTGTTACCAATTGTTTTCTTGGTGACTATGGTCCCAGCTGCCTTGAGATCATTAACAAGATCCTCCCGTGTAGTTCCGGGCTGATTCCTCACCGTTCTCATGATCATTGAAACTCCACAAGGTGAGATCTTGCATGGAGCCCCAGACCGAGGGAGACTGACAGTTTCTTCCATTTGCAAATAATTGCATCAACTGTTGTCACCTTCTCACCAAGCTGCTTGGCGATGGTCTTGTAGCCCATTCCAGCCTTGTGTAGGTCTACAATCTTGTCCCTGACATCCTTGGACAGCTCTTTGGTCTTGGCCATGGTGGAGAGTTTGGAATCTGATTGACTGATTGCTTCTGTGGACAGGTGTCTTTTATACAGGTAACAAACTGAGATTAGGAGCACTCCCTTTAAGAGAGTGCTCCTAATCTCAGCTCATTACCTGTGTAAAAGACACCTGGGAGCCAGAAATCTTGCTGACTGATAGGGGATCAAATACTTATTTCCCTCATTAAAATGCAAATCAATTTATAACTTTTTTGAAATGCGTTTTTCTGGATTTTTTTGTTGTTATTCTGTCTCTCACTGTTAAAATACACCTACCATTAAAATTATAGACTGATCATTTCTTTGTCAGTGGGCAAACGTACAAAATCAGCAGGGGATCAAATACTTTTTTCCCCCACTGTAATTTAATGTAATATAATAGCTTGCTTTAAGCAGCATGAATAACTGGAAACATGTTAATGTGTTACCTCCGAATCACATTCGCTGAAACTAACCACAGCTGAGTTCTTATCCACATCCAGCAGGTCTATAGGAACATCACTCTGTGCAAAAAAACAAACAAAAACAAAACAAACATTGAAAACATTGCACTAATGCAATAAAAGATACAAGTCATTCGCTAATATTCCTGAGTATATTTCTAAAACATCTAAAAACTATATGGTCAGATTTGTTGACCAGAGCTCCTCTGGGTCTGCCATGTGCTCTGACCTGTAGCAGCAGGTTATCGATGGCGGTCTGCACCTCCAGCGTGAGGCTGTAACTGGCATCCTCTTGGCACAGAGTGAACCTGTCGTTGATGCTGAAGACCGGCACGGCGGATACAGCTGTACTGGACTGAGAGCTCTGCTGGTATTTCTCCCGTCCCTGCATCACCTTCACCTGCAGCTGCTCCAGCTCGGCCCTGCAAGCAAGCACAGAGCTGAGCCTAATAACATCCTCATGACTCTTCCATGACAGAAGCTTCTCTATAGGTGGAAGGTGGAACTTTGAAAGGTGCATTCAAGTGTATTTTAGTGTGTCGTGCTAAAAGATAAGACAGGGAGGTTTTTTTTAAAAAATTAATTTTTAGCTCTGGGTCCTAGAGGGTCACTGTCCTGCAAAGATTTATGATTTCCCCATTTCCCCCAACATCCCTAGTCTAATTAATAAGCTGATTATCAAGCCCTCTAAAGATTACATCAGGTGAACAGAGCAGTTATTCTCTGATCCTTTATAGCAGAATCATTAATTGCAGAATCCCTTAAAAAGTTAAAAGGATAAATCTACATGAGCTTTGCATGTCTCTTTTCATGTAAGGCCCTTTGCAGACCTGTCATTTTGAATTTATGATACTATCCTTAGATTTTTATTATAAGTGAGATTTTCTCCATAAAGGTCTGCAGTAATTACACAAGAATCCTGGAGTGTTCCTTTAATACAGTGTGTTGATGCTGAAGATGGTGCTGTAGTTCCAGTGTATGTAGAATACCTGAGAGCGGCCACCTTGGCCTGGGTCTCTCGGCTCATCTTCACCTCGTCCCCTGGTCCTGCCTCCATCTGCTGAGGCTCTGTTGTGAGACCTGATACCCAACCTACACATGCCACATTAGGAATGAGCTGTAAGCTCTTTAGCAGCTTTTAAAAATCACTACTTGTCACACTGTAGGAGACGATCGCGATAAAATCCGAATTCTAAATCAGACTGTGTGAAAACTTGATGAGGATCGATGAAGATCCTCTGACGATAGATCTCAGATTAAAGCAAACGACTATGTTCTGCTCACATCATCAATCCAGGCTTGCATAAAGACAAACATTGGTCAAAGTGAGCTTGATATAATAAAGATGTTTCATCAGTGCCAGTATCGCATTTGTACTGTAATTTGTAGTTTTCCTGTGAGTTCAGTGTAATCCTATGTAGTCCTCTTATTGGTTGATTCTAGATAATCGTTGTAGCATTACTTATACTCTGAGAAAATTTCAAACATTGCTAGAACTGATCTTAACTCACAACCTAAGAATTGTTTGATGATGTGGCAGAAAACGGCACAGAAAGAGAAATCTGAACAAAGACTGAACGAAGAAGTCGTAGCTCACCTGTGTACGTTGTCGTGACAACCTCATCATATGACTCCTTTCCTACACACCCTCCCTGGATCGATGCAACACTTTCAGTCAACACCTTGTAAACACACAAGCACACAGATTGATGAACACACATACACAGGAGACACACTGGAACTTGATGTAAATCCAGTAAATCTGAACTGGTTGCCACGTACGTTCTCAAAACGCAACATGGGTTCGTTGGAGTTGTCCAGTCTGTAGATCTCGACCGTCCCATCATCCCTCCCAACCAGGATGTCTTTTACTCCGTCACCCAGGATGTCGAACGTATCGATGCACAGCACGCCTTGAGAAAACAATAAGATACACAAAAAGGCAACAACTCATACAGATGCTTTAAAGACGTTCAAGGACATTTCAATCTTTATTTTTGTTGCTGTTCACTGAACGATGCCTAATTTTGAAAGTTTATGTGTGAAAGGAATGGAAGATACTGAATGAAACACATAGTGTCTAATCATACATTTTGTAACAAAACGTACACTTATTTTCCCAAATTTTTGTATAATGACATGATATATACTCTATTAACTATCTTTCTTCAACCCAGACACTTCTTAATAATAGCACTTCTTAATGAAAATAGATATTTTCCATGTTTTACATTTCTATGAAATTAAATTAAAGCATTATACATGAAGAAATAAGGTTACAAGTACAAAATAGTACAAAGTTTCTACTATTGCTCACCTCCTTTCTTCTTCTCATTGTCCACCTCCCACTTAGGGACAGGAGCTGAACGGGTTAACTGCACTAGACCCAGTTTGCCATCAGCTGTACCGTAAAGCACTTCCTCCCCATCCTTACCTGAACATCAAAGACACATCAGAAAAAAAAAAACCTTATATTTAGAATTCCCAAATTTTACACCCTCACGTTTACATCTCTTTTCATAAAGTTCTCTCACCTCCATCTCTGTTGTGAAGCTCCAGAACAGACGGCGGACCGGAAATCTCAAAATCATACAGCAGCTCTGAACCCTTACACAAATCACAATATAGAGTGAATGAGAGTAAAGTAAGTCTATTACTAATCCTATTTCCATGTAAGGAATGAAACATGACGGGGTGTCTGGTTATAGGAAAATAATCAACGAAGGCGTGGTGTGATCTTTTTTCTCTTGTCATGAGTATGGAAACTGCAAAGCTCTCCGTCCTGAAGACTTTCATGTCACAGCTTTACCTCCGACTGTTACAAAGCACTGACACCGGATAGCAAAAGAAATGTCTCCTCACAGAAAACTTCACCACATCAATAATTACACACAGTTTTACATCGGTTTATACGAAGTGTCCGCTCTACAAGTTCCTATGAATAAGCTGTTAATAAAGTAATGATAACGTATAAATTATAACAAGCACGTTAATATAAACCTTGCAGCAGAAACTACTCTCAGAGCTGCTGTTATAGAAAAGTAATCAACACCTTCTGACCTGATCCGAGAATTCAACAGCACTATGGTATAAAAGCATTTAATGAGGTTTGAACTTAACATGCTGAAACGCATGTATGTACAGAGGCTGTTCCTTTTTTACCAGAAACATTTAATTAAAAAAATTTTAAAAAGAAGAACTTTTCAGAGGAACTTGCTACCATGATTCTAACTGACTCCTATCATGTTTTATTCATTATATGCATTTAATATTGACATTACCTGTAATATGCGCAGTACTCTGTCCTGGCACGCCAGAACGGGCACCGTACGTCCCACCGTCTCAACTGGTAAACACACCATGTCGTTGATCTTGTCCCCTGACAGAAAATAGTTCTGGTCTTTGCAGTCGCAGTAGTGGTTGTAAATGTAGCTGGCACAGACAAAAAGGTCCGCCCCAGAGACACGCCTGCCAACAACGTTCAAATCTTGATACCCTTGTCTGACATGAACGTATAAATAATATAACGGTGTAAAAAAAAAAAAAAAAAAAAAAAAAAAATCGATTAAATATTTGTATAATGGAAATGAAATAACTCACATGGCGTTGATGCTTTCTGTCAGATTGGCCTCAAAAGAAAGGAACTGTTTGCCCTTTTTGGTGTAACCCCTAACCTCAGAACCTGAGCACACAAAGATCTTCTCCTGTGGTGTTCCTAATGCACCTCCCAGCTCCAGCCTGGAGATCTTTTGTCCTGGGAGACTTCTGAATACAGGCTGGAGGAAACAACAACAACAACAAAAAAAGAACATTAAGGTTTGCGTTTATGAGAACATGCCACTAATAATATGTGTTTTGTTTCTACTATCAATCTTTAAAGACGACAGTGGACGAAGCGTTAAAATGTTTAAAATGAAAAAGACATTAATCACAACAAATTTAGACCACAGTACAGAAGTGAGACTAAATCAGCGATTATCTCCGCACTGATGTTAGCGTGAAGAGAGATCAGTGGAGGGAAGAGATGGCGGTGAGGCTTGTGT